>OX155905.1:25874230-26330067 GCA_944588485.1 Phosphuga atrata | reverse complement strand
TGCCTGTCTAGTGCTTTCAGTCTAGTCTTGTCTGTCTAGTCTTGTCAGTTTAGTATATGTGTCTAGTCTTGTCTGTGTATTGTATGGGTAGTCTTGTCTGTATGTTCTTATTTGTTGTGTTTTTATTTAGCTAATTGATTTATATTTAATTTCTTTTTATGAAATATTGAATGATCAGTCATAAATAATTATGGGTAATCTTAATTATGGCCGGCGGGAGCGAAACCATAAGACATAATTCTCACCTTGCCGGCGAGCGGTAGCAATCATTCCTGATGACCGCTGGCTTTGGCAAATTACCCGAAATAAAAAGTAACGACGACAGTTTTTTTTTTGTTCACTGATTACGGTTTTTATTAAATTATTCCTCATTCAATTTACCAACAAAGGAATGACGATAATTATTATATTTACATATAGATGGAGGAAAAAATTCTGAAAAGAGATTCATGTGAGAAATGTAGTTTGTCTGGTGATTGGGTTTGATTAATCGGTCACATTCTAAGTATATTTGCTTATCTCATTATCTAAATTTCATCTAGTTTTTTTTTTGTTATTTGTAAAATACTAGTATATGAATAAACAAGAAACTTAAGCCTAAAGCAGCTATCCCTCTAAATCGTTGTTATCTAATACTAGCCACTTACGCCTAAAACTATACAATATTTTATATATTGTTGAGTTTGAAGATTTTGATATTATTAAATAGTTAAATTTGTATCTTTTCTTCAAAGATTAAAAATTCTAGGAAATCATTCTTTTGCAAAAAGTTCTTAATTGCAATCGAGACATTTACGCGAAAATTTTTGCAATTTTAGACAAAATATCAGTATTACTGTATTATTACTACTCAAAGGCTATCGGCCAAAAATTGCGAATGTATAGTTTTATTTAATAGTTACATTTGTAGCTTTCCTTCAAAGATTATAATTTCTAGGAAATCATTGTATACATATCGTCAACAAAGTTGACATCATTTCTATAAAAAACATTTCTTAGAAACAGCTACTTCACTAGCATACACCACGACTGACTAGATGTCAGTCGTGATGTATGCCAGTGAAGTAGTTGATATGATTTTTTATAGAGAGATTAGTTATAGTAATGATGGCAACTTTGCTGACGATATGTATACAATTATTTCCTAGAAATTATAATCTTTGAAGAAAAGATACAAATGTTAGTATTTAATAAAACTATACATTCTAAATTTTTGGCCGATAGCCTTTGATTCGTAACAATACAGTAATACAGAGATTTTGTCTAAAATTTCAGCAAGTTTTCGCGTCAATGTTTCGATTGCAATTAAGAACTTTCTGCAAAAATAATCCTCGACTGCTTCATGAATTCCTTTTTTGCTTGACGAGAATTTCTTGTTGCTTTTTCATTCGGTGTTAATTATTGCAAGTCGCGAAAATTTGCACGACTGCAAGTCCAGTCGCAAAAACTGGTGACTCGGCGTTGATAATAAAAAAACGGACACCGATGTCCCAGAATCATTTGTTTTGCAAAACGTTTCACAAGCCAGCAACAATATTAAACATAAAGGCTTTTGACCCAACACAATCTAGTATCTGATAAACAAGTCAAGCAAATGATAAAATAAGACAAGTGAGGGCTACAGAGGAAAACTAAAACTGGACAAACCGACTAGACAATACCAGACAAGATTTGACTAGATTAGTCCAGATGGGATTAGAGAAGATTAGGACTTGTTGTTCGCGCATTGAATGTTGTGGGTCGTTGGACTAATTGGCTAATTTAAAAAGGTTTTGTAAGTTTTAATTAAGTCTAGATAATCAATAGGGTATTAGCCACGCGTCCGTGGACACAATCAATTTGGTCGCGGTTTACACCTTACAATTAGTTTCCAAAAACCTCACTTTCCATCAATAACAATCACTAATCAAATAAAATATATTAGCTATGGTAACTACTACAAGGCTAGTCTTGGCTATACAGCAATATCCATCTTGTCATTTCTGCCTAGTCTGATTAAATTGTCCTGTCTGCCTTGTCTTGTCTGTCTAGTCTTGTTGTCTGGTTTAGTCTTATGTGGCTAGTCTTGACTGTCCAAACTTGTCTCTTTAGTCTTGTCTGTCTTGTCATGTATGACTAGACTTGTCTGACTAGTCTTGTCCCTCTAGGCTTGTTTGTCTAGACTTGTCTGTCTAGTCTTGTCAGTCTAGACTTGTCTATATAGCCTTCTCTGTCTAATCTTGTCTGTCTAGTCTTGTCTATCTAGTCTTGTCTGTCTAGGCTTGTCTGTCTACTCTTGTCTGTCTAGTCTTGTCTGTATAATATTCTTTGTCCAGTCTTGTCTGCCTAAATGCTATTATTAGATTATTCCTAAAGACATTTTCAGTCAAGGATTATTTTCAGTGGCAATAACTTATGCTGTAGTGTGCAAGAAGTAGTGAAACTAGAACTAGTAAAAAGTAGGGGAAAAAGGTTGCAAAAAAAACAGACGGACGGCCGCTGTGCAAATACAAGACGGTGCCGTAAATCCTGTTGCACTTTATTTGGCCTATTTTCAGCAGTGAAAACAGATCTCGGTCGCTGATTTACGTCGCGAAAATCCCTTAATATATGGCGCCCCACATACGCGATTTTAATTGCGACTGAAAGGAAAAGAAACTGCTATAAGTTGCGATAATAAAAATCGGATTTTATCTGTGCCAAGAGATTAACATAAGATATATGAACACTGGAAGATTATCTCATGTGCCAGTTTTTTTTTAAGCACGGCGTGGAATTAAGTTTGCCAAAAGAAATTTATAGCCAATTAAACTCCAAAACAAATTCATTAAATTCACAAATAGCCAGAATAGACTAGATAATCAAGACTAGACACCAAGACGGTTCACGCAAGACTAGATAGCCAAAACTAGACACAAAAACTAAATAGACAAGACTAAAGACACTAGGCTATACAGGACTAGACAACACTGGACGAGACTGGACAAGACTGACCTTTTTTCGTCTTTTCAGTCTTGTTTGGTTTTGTATGACCTTATCTATTCTTTACTGGTCTCTACTGGTTTTGTCTGTTATATACCGGTATTCTCTGGTCTTATATAGTATTGTCTGGTCCGGTCAGGTCTTATCTGATCTTGTCTGGTCTTCTGTGGTCTTTTCTGGCCTTTTCTGGTATTGTCTGGGTTTGACTGGTCTTGTCTGGTCTTATTTGTTCTTGTCTGGTCTTGACTTGTCTGGTCTTGTTTAGTATTTTCTGGTTTAGTCTGGTTTTATTTGGTCTTGTCTGGTCTTGTTTGGTCTTGTCTGGTTTTATTCATATGTGCTCATGACTCCGTTTTTATTTGGTCTTATCGTGATCCAACAAGATCTAATCTTGTTGAGTCTTAATCTTTAGTCTTCAATTTTCATTCAAACTTTCCTCAACTTGTCTATTTTTGTTTATTCAAGCCTTGTTTCCCTAGTTTTGTTTGTCTGCAGTATTAGTGCGTATTACGTATTAAGTAAAAATAAACTGGCTTGTAATAGGTTGTGGAGACTTTTTCTAACTGAAATTAAGACTGATAAGTAGAATTAATATTGAAATGAAAGTTTGTTGTTTGTTGTTTCGTGCGTTAAAAGTTGTTATTTAGTTGTTTTGTTGGCGAGGTATGGGGCGAGGAGGAAAGTTTTTGTGAAATATCAAAAGTTCAAGTGACTACAATGGACTTACGGCGGTATTATTTACAATAATGAAGGTGATGATAATAACGGAAAGTTTCTGGAACAATGCTTAGACGGAGCTCCTCGCCGCCCCACGACTCGAGAGACGCAATTTGATTTCTTTGACTCGCGTTTTCGGCTTTCTTATTGCTAATTGCTCACAACTGTTTCGAAACCTTCAAAATACTCGCAACGGAGTTATTCAAATGTTGTTTGTGTTTTATGTTAAGTTCGGTAAAACTTCTATTATAAAACAGGACTAGATAAAGTAGATTAAAATTTACTTTAATTCCAAATTTACAAGCACAAGGTTGGAATAAATAGGATTTTACTACAAACATTGCTTCTTGTCCATGTCAATTATTTCAAACACAAGTTGGTTTATTTAGTCAAACTAATGTGAACATAATAATCTGAACTTTCTAAAGCATAGTCTAAATACGCACCAATTCAGTTATTGACAGTATCCTTTGTATTGTCTACATTTAATTGTTAATAAGTGACCAATTTCAAGCTTTTAAATGGAATCGATATACTGGAAATGTTTGTCTGCTTCTATAAAACGAAATTGGATTTAAATTTATGCAAATCGTTTATAATTTATTCTCTTTCATTAGAATTTAAAATATTTTGTTTCAATTAAGCAAGAAATATGATAAGTTAATGTTTTTGAAACACTCATTTTCAAGTACAATTAGTTCAGTTAGCTTAACTCGTGCCTTCTAGTCTTGCTTTGCTTAGTCTTGTCTAGTTAGAATTGTTTGTCTACTCTTGACTGCTTAGTATGGACTGACTAGTACAATCTTGTCTGCCTACCTTGTCTGCTTAGCGTTGTCTGACTAGTTTTGTCTGTCTAGTCTTGTCTAACTAATCCTGACTGTCCAGTTTTGTCCGTCCAGTCTTACCTCTCTAGTCTTGTCTGTCTAGTCTTGTCTATCTAGTCTTGTCTGTCCAGTCTTGTCTGTCTAGTCTAGTCTGTCTAGTCTAGTCTGTCTAGTCTTGTCTGTCTAGTCTTGTCTGTCTAGTCTTGTCTATCTAGTCTTGTCTGTCTAGTCTTGTCTGTCTAGTCTAGTCTGTCTAGTCTTGTCTGTCTAGTCTTGTCTGTCTAGTCTTGTCTGTCTAGTCTTGTCTGTCTAGTCTTGTCTGTCTAGTCTTGTATGTCTAGTCTTGTCTGTCTAGTCTTGTCGGTCTAGTCTTGTCTGTCTGTCAAGTCTTGTCTGTCTAGTCTTGTCTGTCTAGTCTTGTCTGTCTAGTCTTGTCTGTCTAGTCTTGTCTGTCTAGTCTTGTCTGTCTAGTCTTGTCTGTCTAGTCTTGTCTGTCTAGTCTTGTCTGTCTAGTCTTGTCTGTCTAGTCTTGTCTGTCTAGTCTTATCTGTCTAGTCTTGTCTGTCTAGTCTTGTCTGTCTAGTCTGGTCTGTCTAGTCTTGTCTGTCTAGTCTTGTCTGTCTAGTCTTGTCTGTCTAGTCTTGTCTGTCTAGTCTTGTCTGTCTAGTCTTGTCTGTCTAGTCTTGTCTGTCTAGTCTTGTCTGTCTAGTCTTGTCTGTCTAGTCTTGTCTGTCTAGTCTTGTCTGTCTAGTCTTGTCTGTCTAGTCTTGTCTGTCTAGTCTTGTCTGTCTAGTCTTGTCTGTCTAGTCTTGTCTGTCTAGTCTTGTCTGTCTAGTCTTGTCTGTCTAGTCTTGTCTGTCTAGTCTTGTCTGTCTAGTCTTGTCTGTCTAGTCTTGTCTGTCTAGTCTTGTCTGTCTAGTCTTGTCTGTCTAGTCTTGTCTGTCTAGTCTTGTCTGTCTAGTCTTGTCTGTCTAGTCTTGTCTGTCTAGTCTTGTCTGTCTAGTCTTGTCTGTCTAGTCTTGTCTGTCTAGTCTTGTCTGTCTAGTCTTGTCTGTCTAGTCTTGTCTGTCTAGTCTTGTCTGTCTAGTCTTGTCTGTCTAGTCTTGTCTGTCTAGTCTTGTCTGTCTAGTCTTGTCTGTCTAGTCTTGTCTGTCTAGTCTTGTCTGTCTAGTCTTGTCTGTCTAGTCTTGTCTGTCTAGTCTTGTCTGTCTAGTCTTGTCTGTCTAGTCTTGTCTGTCTAGTCTTGTCTGTCTAGTCTTGTCTGTCTAGTCTTGTCTGTCTAGTCTTGTCTGTCTAGTCTTGTCTGTCTAGTCTTGTCTGTCTAGTCTTGTCTGTCTAGTCTTGTCTGTCTAGTCTTGTCTGTCTAGTCTTGTCTGTCTAGTCTTGTCTGTCTAGTCTTGTCTGTCTAGTCTTGTCTGTCTAGTCTTGTCTGTCTAGTCTTGTCTGTCTAGTCTTGTCTGTCTAGTCTTGTCTGTCTAGTCTTGTCTGTCTAGTCTTGTCTGTCTAGTCTTGTCTGTCTAGTCTTGTCTGTCTAGTCTTGTCTGTCTAGTCTTGTCTGTCTAGTCTTGTCTGTCTAGTCTTGTCTGTCTAGTCTTGTCTGTCTAGTCTTGTCTGTCTAGTCTTGTCTGTCTAGTCTTGTCTGTCTAGTCTTGTCTGTCTAGTCTTGTCTGTCTAGTCTTGTCTGTCTAGTCTTGTCTGTCTAGTCTTGTCTGTCTAGTCTTGTCTGTCTAGTCTTGTCTGTCTAGTCTTGTCTGTCTAGTCTTGTCTGTCTAGTCTTGTCTGTCTAGTCTTGTCTGTCTAGTCTTGTCTGTCTAGTCTTGTCTGTCTAGTCTTGTCTGTCTAGTCTTGTCTGTCTAGTCTTGTCTGTCTAGTCTTGTCTGTCTAGTCTTGTCTGTCTAGTCTTGTCTGTCTAGTCTTGTCTGTCTAGTCTTGTCTGTCTAGTCTTGTCTGTCTAGTCTTGTCTGTCTAGTCTTGTCTGTCTAGTCTTGTCTGTCTAGTCTTGTCTGTCTAGTCTTGTCTGTCTAGTCTTGTCTGTCTAGTCTTGTCTGTCTAGTCTTGTCTGTCTAGTCTTGTCTGTCTAGTCTTGTCTGTCTAGTCTTGTCTGTCTAGTCTTGTCTGTCTAGTCTTGTCTGTCTAGTCTTGTCTGTCTAGTCTTGTCTGTCTAGTCTTGTCTGTCTAGTCTTGTCTGTCTAGTCTTGTCTGTCTAGTCTTGTCTGTCTAGTCTTGTCTGTCTAGTCTTGTCTGTCTAGTCTTGTCTGTCTAGTCTTGTCTGTCTAGTCTTGTCTGTCTAGTCTTGTCTGTCTAGTCTTGTCTGTCTAGTCTTGTCTGTCTAGTCTTGTCTGTCTAGTCTTGTCTGTCTAGTCTTGTCTGTCTAGTCTTGTCTGTCTAGTCTTGTCTGTCTAGTCTTGTCTGTCTAGTCTTGTCTGTCTAGTCTTGTCTGTCTAGTCTTGTCTGTCTAGTCTTGTCTGTCTAGTCTTGTCTGTCTAGTCTTGTCTGTCTAGTCTTGTCTGTCTAGTCTTGTCTGTCTAGTCTTGTCTGTCTAGTCTTGTCTGTCTAGTCTTGTCTGTCTAGTCTTGTCTGTCTAGTCTTGTCTGTCTAGTCTTGTCTGTCTAGTCTTGTCTGTCTAGTCTTGTCTGTCTAGTCTTGTCTGTCTAGTCTTGTCTGTCTAGTCTTGTCTGTCTAGTCTTGTCTGTCTAGTCTTGTCTGTCTAGTCTTGTCTGTCTAGTCTTGTCTGTCTAGTCTTGTCTGTCTAGTCTTGTCTGTCTAGTCTTGTCTGTCTAGTCTTGTCTGTCTAGTCTTGTCTGTCTAGTCTTGTCTGTCTAGTCTTGTCTGTCTAGTCTTGTCTGTCTAGTCTTGTCTGTCTAGTCTTGTCTGTCTAGTTTTGTCTGTCTAGTCTTGTCTGTCTAGTCTTGTCTGTCTAGTCTTGTCTGTCTAGTCTTGTCTGTCTAGTCTTGTCTGTCTAGTCTTGTCTGTCTAGTCTTGTCTGTCTAGTCTTGTCTGTCTAGTCTTGTCTGTCTAGTCTTGTCTGTCTAGTCTTGTCTGTCTAGTCTTGTCTGTCTAGTCTTGTCTGTCTAGTCTTGTCTGTCTAGTCTTGTCTGTCTAGTCTTGTCTGTCTAGTCTTGTCTGTCTAGTCTTGTCTGTCTAGTCTTGTCTGTCTAGTCTTGTCTGTCTAGTCTTGTCTGTCTAGTCTTGTCTGTCTAGTCTTGTCTGTCTAGTCTTGTCTGTCTAGTCTTGTCTGTCTAGTCTTGTCTGTCTAGTCTTGTCTGTCTAGTCTTGTCTGTCTAGTCTTGTCTGTCTAGTCTTGTCTGTCTAGTCTTGTCTGTCTAGTCTTGTCTGTCTAGTCTTGTCTGTCTAGTCTTGTCTGTCTAGTCTTGTCTGTCTAGTCTTGTCTGTCTAGTCTTGTCTGTCTAGTCTTGTCTGTCTAGTCTTGTCTGTCTAGTCTTGTCTGTCTAGTCTTGTCTGTCTAGTCTTGTCTGTCTAGTCTTGTCTGTCTAGTCTTGTCTGTCTAGTCTTGTCTGTCTAGTCTTGTCTGTCTAGTCTTGTCTGTCTAGTCTTGTCTGTCTAGTCTTGTCTGTCTAGTCTTGTCTGTCTAGTCTTGTCTGTCTAGTCTTGTCTGTCTAGTCTTGTCTGTCTAGTCTTGTCTGTCTAGTCTTTTCTGTCTAGTCTAATCAATAAAATATCAACATTTTTAAGAAACTGTTAGAAACATTTAGATGCCGTTTTTAATGTGACCGAACAAATCTCTGACGTTTTGAGTGCTTTTCGTCTGCTATAAAAAATGCGTTAATGGTGAATTCCAATCGGTTGTCAAAACAATTAGAAGCGTTCAAATGGAAACAGTGTAGGAGGATTAATGTTAACTTCTATACTAGAGCACGTGTGCTAACTCAATTATAAAACGAAGATTCCAATTTGATTTACTGACCTATTATAATGGACTAAATGTAGCGAGTTTCAAATAAACAAAATTAATTTCCTTAGTTTTACTTAAAACTACTCGTATCGAATATCCATTAACTAGTCAACTATGTAATATAAGATAGAGATTACCCAAGAATTAAACTATTTAATTCTGCGAAATATTGTTGCGTTAGGATTGCTGCTAGATGTCGAACGGTTCCTCTATGAATTCATGTATAAAACACAGATGTGACTGTGTGGGCAGCAGGAGATTTTTTCAGATCGGGAGCCTGGAATGCCAAGAATTTCATTAAGACGATTTCCGTCTCGTCAAGTTCTTACCCGAAGCGCAAATAAATACGTTCTCGTCTTAATTTATTTATAGAGACATTAACAGACTTGTGGTAAACGAGATATGAAAATGTTAAATCTGTAACTGATTCGCGGGGTTTCAGCCCACTTGTTGGTCGGGATTCTCGTAGAAAGCGAAACGCCAACGGTAAACTTCTTTTTTTAAATAATGCTGAAAAAATAAATAAATATGGAAATGTAATAAAGTTGGTTACAGTAGGCAAGAATCTCGAGAATACAAGGTTTTGGTTACGGTTTTGGAACTTCTTTCTTTTTTGTATAAATTTCAACGACTCCACTCCAACAAGAAAATAATATTGTTATTGACGTGTGTAAGTCTATATGCAAGTACGAATGAAAACTTCCCCGCGGATTTTCATACTTGCAATTTATTCTTTACTTTATATTTATATTAATATTATTTTTATACCATTTCGGATTTGTGACAAAACCAGAAAGATAATTGATAATTAACAACATTAGACAGACAGACAGACTAGACAGACAAGACTAGTCAGACCAGATAAGACAGACAAGACTAGACAGGCAAAACTAGACAGACCAGACTAGACAAACAAGACTAGGCAGACAAGACTAGACAGACAAAACTAGACAGACAAAACTAAACAGACAAGACTAGACAGACAAGACGAGACAGACAAGACTATACAGACAAGACTTAATATACGTTAAGCCTTTATAAATTGCGAGTAACTCGGCCTGAAATATTGTGCAATACTGCGCCAATCTAATTTTCTTAAAGTAGGTTTCCCTATCGTTGAGAAAAACTACAAATGCCGCTCCTAATCTCTGGTCAAATTTTGACCCGTCCGTATACACTTTCATGTTGACTTCTTCAGTTGATCCAATATAATAATTTATGAAACCAAGTTCCTCAGGGTCTATCCTACCCTGAATGCACAATTTAGTTTACATCATTTGAGGAGTAACAGGTAACCCTGTCAATTCCTGAAATTCGATCCTGTTCAAACTGTGCAGAAGATATTTGGCCTAGGCCAATCTAATATCTACAGGTAATAGGCCGAATATAGCGCAGGCTGCTTCATTACAGACAGTTTTATATGCTTTTGCAGTTCTTCTTGTACACGTGCTTTGCACCCTTATTCCGTTTTTGCCGTTTCTGCATTTTCCGTTCTCCAAATCCACAGGCACTGTGCCATACGGGCGCGTCATATAATAGACAAGGCTCGATAGTCCCTCTGTAAATATTCGACATAGCAGACTTGCCCAGACCCCACTCCTTCATTGCTGCAGAGCTGAGCCTAAAACTGACTCTTTTAACTTTTGCACAAATTTGTATGATATATGCTTTGTATTTTAAATTTACTGACTATTAGGAATCCCAGATATTTAATCTGCTCAGAGTGTATCAAGTTTCTGTTAAGTTTAAAAACTGGTTCAACTCGAATTGGTTTCTTAGCGAAGAAGAGCCTCCGTTTTTTGAACGTTGAATTCTAATTTGGTGACATTGGCCCCCACGCGAAGTGGCTGCAAATGCGCGGTTTACATTAAATTTAAGGCCATTATAGGTTCCACATCTGACCAATAACATCTGCGTAAACGATTATCTCGGATTATTCTGGTAAATCTAGTTCGAATATTGTATCATATAATATTTTCCAGAAGCCGGGACCAGATTTTGATCCTTGCGGACAGCCATTGGTAACTTTTTCTCCACATACGTGGTCTGTTAGGTTTTTTAAAGTATCCGACCTTTAGTCGGTAAAGAAAACTGGCATACCTAGAGCGTTGGAAACCTAATCGCCATCAAAGTAGTCTCCTTGGGACTACACACACTTCTCCCAGCGGCACAGCCATTGTTCGAAGCATTCCGAAAAAGCCTCTTTCGGAATCGACTTTAGCTCAGCTGTCGTTGCAGCTATAATGTCCTCTCTTTTCTGAAATTGCGTTCCTTTCAATGGCCTCTTGACTTTGGGGAATAGCCAGAAGTCGCAGGGGGGCATATCAGGAGAGTAAGGAGCCTGTCAAACCAGAGGAGTCTGGTTTTTCGCCAAAAAATTGTGAACCAAGTGCGAATAATGTGCTGGAGCATTGTCGTGATTGAGTCGCCAATTTCCTGATGACCACAACTCCAGTCGCTTGCGCCGCACAGCATCACGTAGGTGACGTAGGACATCCTTCGTTTCACTTGTCGTCATTTTACTTGCATTGAAAAACCGACGAGAGCACTACACACTACGTCACTCGAACACTGCTCGACAGCAACTGACCCTATCTACAGGCGGGAAAAAATTCACGCATGCGTACAAAGGTTCAAGGCCGGCTCATGCAAGCGCGCTTGATTCAAATCCATCAGGTTTTCAAAATAAAAAATAAGGTCGGATACTTTTCTAACAGACCAAGTATATACCGGGTTCGCCATTACTGCTGTTCTGTTGTTAAAATAGTCTCTGGCTAATCTGATTAAATTCTGGACATCGCTTTACTAAAAGCCTCTGAATGATAAGCGACCACCAAGTATTATCGAATGCTCCTCTAATATCGAGCTCTCGATATTAGAGCACGGCCGCGTAGTATTTGCTTATTTCAATACTACTTTTAATAAAGGATGTGACTTTACGAATTGCGTCGACAGTACTTACACCCTTGCGAAAACCAAACTGATTTTCGTGCAGCAGCTCGTTTTTATATAGATAATATTCCAAACGAGATATTAACAACGAATCAAGTACTTTACCTGCTACAGGTAGCAAACTTATCGGTCTAAAGTCCTTAGGGCTTAAGCCTGGTTTTTGCGGTTTTGGAATTACCTTGATAAGTTGATCGTTCTAACAGGTTGGAAAGACTCCCTGGTCAAGTCACTTGTTGTAGAGTTCGCAGAAAATAAGTTTGCTCTTATTGATTGAGATATGGCTGATTGCACAATGTCTGCCGTAATTCCGTCTCGACCGGGAGCCTTTTTTGGGTTCATGCCTTGGGTGGCATGGTTCATGCCTTGGGTTCCCCCATCCTTGGATTTATGGCTCGCTCTATCTCAGAGACAGAGAAAGATCTATCATCCGGACCACCCTATTCGGATGATGTCATTCGTCTTGTTTATCGTTATCTAGCCGAATCCTTCTCAATGTTATCTTCAGGAGAATACACATTTATTAATTCTCGGCTAGTGAGTAATAGATCAAATTCTGAAGCGCCTTTGTGCAAACTTGTAAGATAACCTACTGAAGATTTCTTTCTCCGTAGGATCTTATAAACCGTTCCCCATGGGTCGCCGCTTGCTGATCGTGTACAAAATTCTTTCCATTTATTGAGTTTCGTTTCTAAGATTTTGATTTTATATTCTCTAAATATATGATTATAAACTTCGCGTCTTTCCAGCCTGATTTATCCTGTGCTACGTTGATATCTCTTGCGAAGCCTATTATTCTCTTTCTGGAGCGATGTTAGCTCCGGCGTCCGAAGCTGGTGGAAAGTTTTGCAAGTCAGTGGGATCAAACAGGCCAACAAAAGGACCCACTATTTCTAACACAATGCCTGAAAAAGGCATACCGCACTACAGCCAAATTTTATAAGGCAGATGAACATGGAAAAATGCCATACTGGTGGACACATGAAATAGCCAAGGGAATAGAAAATTGCTGCACGACGAAAATTACAAAGACAAAAAAAAACCGAAAAAAGAGAGACATGCAGAGCTCACTACACAAAATTAAAAAAAGCACTAAGGGAAAATATTACAGGCGCTAAACGAAACAAATGGCTGGAACTGTGCAAAAAACCTAGACAATGGCACATTTGGAGACGCGTACAAGATAATAAGACAACAAATGCACGTTGCCTATCCAAAGATAACTCTAAAAACGGACCAAAAAGAGAAGATCTTTGAAGAACTCACAACAGCAGAAAAAATAGACCAAGGACAAAAAAAACGAAAACACCGAAGACAACATAGACATAACAGAAGACGAGGTGAACTATGCAATACACCGCATAAAGACAAAGAAAGCACCTGGACCCGACGGAATTCCTCCGAAAGGGGTTAAAACTATAGCTCAGCAACTCAAAAAGGAAATCATGTAGATACTAAATAAATGTCTACAAGATAGAGTCTTCCCAATACATTGGAAGACTGCAAAACTTGTGCTCATACCAAAACCAAAGAAAAGTGCGGATGACAAACTAAAATACAGGCCAATATGTCTACTAGATGTAATCGGGAAGCTGTTCGAAACTATAATAAACGAGAGACTCAAAAACAACCTGGAGGAAAAAGGAGGACTAAACGAAAAACAATACGGATTCCGAAAAGGACGCTCCACAATCAACGCCATAAAACGTGTAAAACAGTTTATCGAAAGAGGAAGTTAAAAAAAACAACACTTGCTATCTTTCTCGATATCAGAAATGCATTCAACAACGCCTGGTGGAAAATAACAATAAACAAACTAATAAACCGAGGAATCGACTCCTACTTAATAGATATAATTAGATCCTACTTCGAAGAAAGACAAATAGAAATAGACAAGGGACGTACAAAAACGGTATGCGCCGTCGACCCACAGGGATCGGTGCTAGGCCCCACCCTGTAGAATATTTTATATGACGACGTACTCGACCTGTCCCAGGCGGACCAGATTAAACTGTGCGCGTTTGCAGACGACTTATGCGCATGCATACAAGGTGAAATAACCGCAGATATTATAAGAAAAGCCGAACGTACTCTGAAATGCATAAGCAAATGGATGGAAACAAACAAACTTGAAGTCGCACCTAAAAAAAACACAGCAGTCGTTTTCTCAAAGAGCTACAAGAAACGTAGAGAAATAATTGTTCATTTTGGAGACCATGAAATCAAACCAACGAACGAATACAAGTATCTAGGTGTTGTCCTAGACTACGGAATGACTTTCGGCAAGCATATAGAATACGCAGTAGATAAAGCGGACACAGCTACAAAAGCACTTTCAGCAGTACTACCAAACCTTGGTGGTCCAAACTACTTGAAAAGAAGAGTACTGGCACTGACAAAGCAGTCCATCCTACTATATGCTGCAACTATATAGGAAAAAGGCCTACAAAAATAAAATATAGAGAAAAGTTAAAAATGTGCCTAAGAAGAACCCTCTTAAGAGTAATATGCGCATGCAGAACGATATCGGCAGAAGCAGCAATGGCATGTGCGGGAGTTATACCAATAGAACTCCTGATCAAGGAAAGATCGCAGATAGATAAACGAATCACAGCGATACAAACACAAGTTCCACAAGAAATAAAAGCGCACAAAACAATAATAATGGAATTGGAGCGCGAAAACACCCTGGAAGCATGGTAAATTAGCTGGGATAGTCTCCAAGACAAAGCTCAATGGACCAAAACACTTAAAAGCATAGAGCACAAGAAATCACGGAAATATAACATATTACATAATGCAACTCTTAACAGGACACGGCTGCTTCATGGCATACCTGAAGAGAATCAATAAAAGACAAACATGCAGAGTACGACAGAGAAGCAGACACAGCAGAGCATACATTGTTTAAATGCCCACGCTTCGAAAGAGAAAGAACGCAGCTCCGAATAATAATAGGAGAAATAAATAGCGAAAACCTTGTCCAAAAAATGTTAGATAGAAAATAAAATTGGAAGCAACGAAAACTTTCATGGAAAAAGTCATGAAACAAAAAGAAATAGACGAAAAAGCAGGAGCCAAAGAAAGGACATGAAAGAGCAACAAAGAAACAGCCGGCGACTACCTGAGAAAAATGTGGAAAACGGAACCGGGCGGTCTACTAGAGACTCCCACACTACCAGACACGTATGGTGTAGATAAAGCATTTCCCTCTCCAATACTGAAAAAAAATCCGGCGTCCACCACGCGATTGAGTTTCTGAATTGTTCCTTGCGGAAATCGCATCGCGTGCCGCTTTTATTAAAGCTGTATTAGTAGATTCTGCAAATTGTGAAATTTCCGCTGAAGTGTGACAATCATTTAAAACTGGGGAGATGTTGTTTAAATATTTCGCAAATTGTTCGTTAAATATGGTCAGTTTTGCTCTGACCGTTCCGCTCTCTTTGTTCAAAAACCCAGCGGCATTTCTGCCGCCGTCAAAATATTTCCGATCGACCAGCATATCAATTTATGGTCTGGTAAACTGTCTTCGTCTGATAAATGCTAGTCCGTGATCAAATTATACAGTTTGCCACTAAGCAGAGTCACATCGATTACGCCGAATCTATTTGCTGTTCCAAACTTAGGCATTTTATAGTTTTCTTGGGTATGATGTTTTCATGTTCTATTTTGAACATGGTGGGGACTACTTCCTATTTTGAACTACTTCCTGTTAGTAATACAGCTTCGATTTTCTATCCATTACTTGTTTGTCGTTTTTGCCCGACACGATGAGAGCCAGTTGATCGGCAAATGCTACTATATTAACACCCTCTGGTAACCTCAGCATTAGAACACCGTCATACAGAATGCTCCACAGGGTGGGTCCCATCACTGAGCCCAGCGGAGCACCACTGTAAACTTCTCTTGCGACTGCTTTACCTTCCACCTCCAGTATGATAAAGCGCTTTCATAGATAGCTGCTCACCAGTTTCATTGGGCAGGGGGGGAAACGTCCAACGTGATCCGCTGCGAACCTTTTGAAGCATCTTCTGCAACCTTTAGCACCCTTAATATGATATCGTTGGTGGATAGCCCTTTTCTAAACCCAAATTCGTCCGAGTGAATCTGTCCGAGAGACCTTTGACTTGCCTGAGCTCATTTACAATTTTTTCGATTATCAGCTGTTCTAATATAAATACGGTTCTAATATAATATTTCTAATATAAATACGGTTTCTCTATGGGTTTGTTTCCTTTTCTTAGGAGGACCAATCTGGATTATTTCCATATATCAGGGAAATTTCCATCCTTCATTATCGCGTTTGCAGTTTCTATATGTATGAAGTCAGGCCATATCTTTACGCAATTTTAAGAGCTTCTGGTGGTATACCTTCGGGTCCTGGCGCTTTATTATTCCCGAGTCGTCTGCTGGCTTTTTCTAATTCTTCAAGCGCGAAAGCTTCAGTTTCTGTGATTGCCGCTAGACCCCACTGAGGTGCCCCGTGTTTTGGGAACAGGACATCTGCAACTGCCTGTTCCATTGGAAGTTTAGGATTGGGGTACCGCGGCCCTAGTTCCCTTGTGGCGAGTGCGTAGGCATCACCCCCGATGTTTTCGTCTTGTACACAGGGCACGCCAGAGTTCTCTTTTTGAAATATTTATTGCCTTCTTCAGTAAAATCTTTTCTTCTTTCTATCGGTTTCTGAGATACTGCACAGAGTCCGGGTTTACATTTCGTTTGGCTTTACGTTGATATCTTCTTCGTGCAGCAATACATTCCTTCCTTTTTTTGCGAGTTCATCATTCCACCAACAAGTTCGTCTCTTCCTACTGAAGACAGACAGACAAGACTAGACAGACAAGATTAGACAGGCAAGACTAGACAAACAAGTCTAGACAGACAAGATAAGACAGACAAGACTAGACAGACAAGACTGGACATACAATACAATCTATTTTTAATTTGTTAATTGTTGTCCATCTGGTCTTCTTTATATAATCTCTTCATTGCAGTTTTGCGTTTCTTGTTTTTTCTGTTTAGATTTTGTACGTCTAGTATTTCTAGTGACATGTACATATTAATTCTGTCTTTACTAATTCCGTTTGAATTGTAAGTTTACAGAAACATATTACGTTAGCATGCATGTTAGTTGAAATATAATATTGTGTTTCACAAAACTGAATTAAAGTAGATAAGTCGGGATTAGTTGTAGTTGAAGTCGGTAGGACGAGTAATCGTTGAAATATCGTCGGCGACATCAGAACTTGTGAAGATATTAGATTTTAATTAGACGCGAACGCGCAAATCCCCGATAAGTGTTTGTTGGGTAATCTGTTCCGAGATAGTGCGCGATGTTACCTAGGTGGTAGTGAGCGCATCACGGGCCGCGCGTGGTGCCCATAAATCAAACGAGCTGTGCATTTAGTCTTCGCCAGGCAGCTCGCATTAGCATAGTGCTCCAGCTAGATTACAGTCATCGACTCGCCTCGTTCTCTAATGCCGGTGATTAGATTCCGACATTCTCCAGCAAGCCGCCTGCATCATTTCCACGGGCCGTCTACGCGTGAGGTCCCAACCTTTTCCTTTCTTCTAAATCTCCACGACCATTACTGCACTCCTTTCAATTACAACTATCATTAAACCTTCATCAATATTTCACCAACGAAAATTATCAGTTCTCAGACAAAGTAAATAGATACCATAGATCAATTCAAGTTAGAAACAGTATATATTAAACTCTCAGAAAAAAAAATGAGTTCGAAACAGTACCAGGGGTCGACAAAGTTTTGTAGGCAGAGATACTTTTCATTTATAATAAATAATATGAGTTTATTCTAACGAATTGATGGTTTAGTCCTGATTTAGAAAGTCTAGACGACTTAGTTAAAATGTAGACTATCCTAAGATTAACTAAAGAATTTAAGATTAACTTAAGACTAAGATTAACTTGATTAATCATTTAAGTTATAATGGTTTAATTCATGTAATGAAGACTAACTATGGAGTCCTTTGATAATAAGTTGGCTGTCGCGGTTTTTTTTTTAATTTTCTTTAAAATGATGTATTAGGACTATTATACTGTAAAATTTCATTATTTTTTTATTTTCGCCCCTTCTTCCCCTGTGTGAACTAGAAATTTACGAGGCGTGGAGTTATTATCTATTTCTGCGCCACGTGTATTGAATGGAATACACAGCTTGCAGATCTCAAATTGCATAAAGTGAATTACATCGTCGTTCTCTGCGTTTAGTCAATTACATTTCGTAGGGGCATAATCGTACTTGTGTAAGTGCCTAAAAATATCAAGTGAATCTAAAGAGGACCGTGTACACACCAGTAAATCAATGACCAATCATGATAGAGCAGTAAATCAAACATGTATAAAAAGAAACTCGGATAAGTTGCTATGTGTATTACTCCATGCTATACCAATCATCCTGCATTGAGAAACCTATGGTATACTTGCCCTGATAGCTTACACGGTCACAGCGATGATATTGTTTGTGTATGCAAAATGATACAGCCGACCCTACTAGTGTGTATCATTTTTAAAACATGCGGTCGTCAATACGTTAAGGATTAGTCTCTCTATATTGTAATACGAGTAAATATGTTGTTTTACCAGTTTTTACAATTAAGTTAATAAATAATTTATACAATTAAGTCTAGATAATCTCGGCATTTAAAGTTGAATAAACTAAGCTAATATTTAGTCTACTTCCATTATTAAGACGCACTTGTTATGGTGTTGAGTGTTGGTGTCGTTAAACGTATTTTTTCCTTTTCTTCTTGTGAGATAATTGTTGTAAGGAACGATAAAACATGTCAACAAACATTTATTTATTTGTCGAGGCGCATTTATACGCGTTTTTTGTAGACGCTTATTTATTCTGATAAGAATTCCATCAACTTGTCTCTCTACATTTACATTGAAACAATCACACATACAAAAACTGTAAAATGTATCAAATAAAATAGCAAATAAGATTAGATTGTCTAAACCTCGGGGGTGGACAAACTTAGTACTGGTATGATCGACATTTATTTTTCGTTTATACGCGACTTCGAAAAATTTGTTAAATTATGTTAAATGTGTTCTGGTCTAATGGTATGTCCACACTAGGTAACAAATTGGTGGCAACATGTTGCCAACACTTTGACATATCAACATGAAGTTGCTTCAATTGTATCTGGATACATGTTGTCTGTGATGCGTCCACACCACAACCAGTCAAATGTTGAAAATGGACATGAAAGCTGCTGGTGTTTGTGCTGCTTGTCAGTTTTGTACTTTTTGTACTTTGTTGTTGCTTGTTTATAGCAACATGTTGTCAACATTGTGTTGACAACATGTTGCCAACAATTTGTTGCCCACTGTGGACCTAGCTTTATAGATACAATCATATAAACTTATCATGTTACCCGTATAAAACGGGATGCACGGATACAAGCAACAAGCAACAAATTTATTTGATGTATGCCGCCAAATGTTGACGAGTATCCATCAACATGTTGCTTGTTTACAGCAACATCTTGTCAACATTGTGTTGACAACATGTTGTCAACACAATGTTCATAAAGTATCCATCAACATGTTGCTTGTTTACAGCAACATGTTGTCAACATTGTGTTGACAGCATGTTATCAACATTGTGTTGACAACATGTTGCTGTAAACAAGCAACATGTTGATGGATACTCGTCAACATTTGACGGCATACATCAAAGAAATTTGTTGCTTGTATCCGTGTATCCCGTTTTATACGGGTAACATCGCTCTTATATGGGTAAAATCGCTCAGTGTGGACAGTGTTGAGAACATTCAATCATTCCACATCCCCGTGGTTGAGTTTTAATTTGTGCAGGTTAGCTACCTACTTCGTTTTTGTTATAATAATATTCATTCATTCTTAATTATAATTATAATTAAAAAAAGTGATAGAGAATAGTGGTGGTGAAGAAATTAATTATTCCTGGAAAACAAAAAAGTACAGAACTGATAGAAATGTCGCAAGGTGCGCCAGCTTTGTGGGATGTTGCAACGAAAGAATATAAAAACAGGAATATTAAATATGATGAACTTCTTCAAAGTCAGTTTTCGTTAATCTGACGAAATTTCGAAACAAACTACCATCATTTAATAGTAGTTCTGACATCAATTTGTCGCCATCGAACGTTCCATTTTTCAAAAAATCTCATTGCCAATATCGTATTTCGTTTTTGTGAACCGGCAGCTCTCACAACTTAAGCAGTTTAAACACCAGCAGCTTTCACGTCCATTTTAAACATTTGACTGGTTGTGGTGTATCCAGATACAATTGAAGCAACTTCTTGTTTCCATGTCAAAGTGTTGGCAACATGTTGTCACCAATTTGTTGCCTAGTTTGGACATACCTTTATAAACCTAATAAAGTCAGAACACAGTTCTGTTTATAATAAGAACTTCCGTTTAAAATAAGTTAAGTTTATATGATTATCTATAATGTTGTATGGTTTTACCAATAGTGTTCTGGTCTGTCTGGTGTTTTTTTCGAGAGCAGGGGAAATGCATTAGTGTACACACGGGGCTTGTTCCCGCGTAGTGTGGGCCTTGGTCAGCATACCCACTAAAACCTCTCCTCTATTTCTTCACTTCACTACGGAACCGCGCGAGCATTAATTCGGAGTGGAGACTCGGGATCTAGGGTTGGGCTTTGTTACTTCCATCCCTTCTTTCATCTTGGTCCTTTATTTTAAGGATTTCGGTACACAGATTAGTTATTGTCTTCCAGTTATTTTCGCTCTTAATCATGATACTTACCATATTCTGCGTGTGACCGGTTCTCTAACCTCCTGTTCTGCTGCGGCTCTAATATCAGCCCATTGCGAACATTGAAAGATACTGCGTTCAGCAGTATCCATTGCTAGGCAGCATCGACAGCTGTCGCTTTGTATTTTTCTATTCTTTTAACATAAGCGGCGAAATTTCCAAGTCCGCTTACTATTTGTGTGAGATAAAAGTTGACTTCACCATGTATACGATTGTATCATAACACAATTTCGGGGATGACGGTTCGTGTCCACCCCTCTTCTTTGGCATGCGCCCAACGCTTCTGCCATTTGCTTATGAATTGGTTTCTGTTTAAGGTCCTAACCTCTTTGTTCGTTAGTTGGTTGGAGCACGTTCCTCCGTCATTTGGCGGAACTGCCGCTATGACTTGTAGTGTAACGTTGGACACTGTGCAGTAGGCGCAGCATATGCTTATTAGCATGGGGCGTTGTGTTCTTATCAATATATTCCTATTAGAAGCTGTTTTTAGACCATCCGCCCAGGCCGGTGCGGCGAAGGGCAGAATGGAGTTTACGACTTCGCTTAGTACCCTTCCAGTTTTAGTACCAGGGCCCTTTAGTCTAGGCATTAGTTTGCGTAGTGCTGCTCTAGCGCGTTCGGCTTTCGCAGCCGCGTTTTGGATGTCTCTGCTCCAGGATAGCCGTTGGTCAATATAGACGTCGAGGTATTTTATTATCGGTTTGGCCGACATCAACCTGCCTAGGATATTAACAGTTATGGTACCTATTCTCTTGCGACCTATTAGTGCGATGACCTCGGACTTCTCTGGAGCTATTTGCAATTCGTTTCCATCCAACTGTGAATGGCTTTTAATGCAGTTTCGACCCTGACTGCCATTGCTTCCTCATTGGTGTCTATAGACACCACAAGGAGGTCGTCGGCGATTGCTAGCAGTCCGCAGTTCTTCAGGTAGTTTGACTTTTCTAGGTCTAAAACGCCATTGTAGAAAATGTTCCACAGGAGCGGCCAGAGAACTAATCCCTGCGGGATACTGCACATCAACTGCCTGCTTGGGTTGTATAGTATTAGGTTCTTGTTCGTGAAGTAGCTTTTAACACTAAACCTACCAGTACCGGTCAAACTGACTTTTTTGAAACTGTTATAAGAATTACACACAATTTAAACGTTATAATACCGTTATCGAACTATATGACAATTCTTAGAATATGCATATAATTTTTTTTCACTACGTACTTCTAGTTATTTTTTCTCATTTCCAAGAAAACATTATCATATGTCCTACCTATTGCGCCGGTCAATATGACCGACCGTCGATATGAGACACTTTATAGTTAAACTGCTCGCTCGAAGAGTGAAACTTCGGGAGCTAAATGCAACAAAACTAGATGCATTTATTGCTTTGTTATATGCTCGCGGCGCATATAATGGCGCAAAAAGAGAGAGTGAGTTCGAATCCCACAGATGGGAACAAAACGAGATTCCCACATATTACGAGGACATTTAAGTAAACGCACACCACCTAGAACACGAAGGTGTAAGCAGCACTTTCAGCACACAATTCAGCGCGGAGGGAACAGACCTTGAAATTCTGGTGTGAAAGTTACGGGCAGAGAATGAGGACCTGAAGAAGGAAGAATCGCGGAGCAACGTACAACACCCTGGGATGTCAGAGGCAAACCTAAAGAACTTACATCACTCCATGAAATAGACACACTCAAGAAATGACAGTGACAAAGCGTGTAAAAGAGAAACTGGAACGAAAACCTGTTTAAGCAGACCGAAGTCCAGATTGGTAACCCCTAGCTGATAAAGGGTCTTTAGTCAAAGTGGTTATCGTCGAACCAGATGATACAGAAATGGAAAAGAGTATACAAAAACTCTACAAGGAGCAATAACCCGAATTAAAAACAACGAAGGAAGAGTTCGAAGTGCTCGAGCAAACTAATATAATCCGCTCTGAGAAACTGCACGGAACAGTAAAAAATAACAAAATCTTCAAAATATTACAAAATAAAACGGACGAAGACATCTGGAACAACCTGAATCAACTCTAGGAAGAGACAGCAGAAGATGAACTAATCGAAATCCACAGCATAAGACGCCAAGACCACATGCATGAAAACGCCAAGCTACGGCAGTGGATAGAATGTGTCTTTCAGACATCAGATACAAAATTCAGGATCTACACCAATAGGCAAGCTGATGACGACAAAGGAGGAAAAGCTGTTCGAGAAAAGAAGGAACGGAACACATATGCCATGCTAGTGGAAAACAAAAACAAAGACTACAAACCCTTAGTGGAAAGTATGAACAAGGTAATACTTAAAACTGAAGCGAAAAACCTGGTTAAAGATGTAAGAATACTCATAACCATGGGAAAAGACGATAAAGCCCTACAGGAACTGCAAGATGCTATCAAAAAATCCTATGGGACAGTTAATGTTAGAAACACTGCCAAAACTCAAATACAAGAAGTCCCCAAACAAGAAGAAGTCTGGTCTGTCTGGTCTATCTGGTCTGTCTGGTCTGTCTGGTCTATCTGATCTATCTGCTCTGTCTGGTCTGTCTGGTTTGTCTGGTCTGTCTGGTCTATCTGATCTATCTGCTCTGTCTGGTCTGTCTGGTCTGTCTGGTCTGTCTGGTCTGTCTGGTCTGTCTGGTCTGTCTGGTCTGTCTGGTCTGTCTGGTCTGTCTGGTCTGTCTGGTCTGTCTGGTCTGTCTGGTCTGTCTGGTCTGTCTGGTCTGTCTGGTCTGTCTGGTCTGTCTGGTCTGTCTGGTCTGTCTGGTCTGTCTGGTCTGTCTGGTCTGTCTGGTCTGTCTGGTCTGTCTGGTCTGTCTGGTCTGTCTGGTCTGTCTGGTCTGTCTGGTCTGTCTGGTCTGTCTGGTCTGTCTGGTCTGTCTGGTCTGTCTGGTCTGTCTGGTCTGTCTGGTCTGTCTGGTCTGTCTGGTCTGTCTGGTCTGTCTGGTCTGTCTGGTCTGTCTGGTCTGTCTGGTCTGTCTGGTCTGTCTGGTCTGTCTGGTCTGTCTGGTCTGTCTGGTCTGTCTGGTCTGTCTGGTCTGTCTGGTCTGTCTGGTCTGTCTGGTCTGTCTGGTCTGTCTGGTCTGTCTGGTCTGTCTGGTCTGTCTGGTCTGTCTGGTCTGTCTGGTCTGTCTGGTCTGTCTGGTCTGTCTGGTCTGTCTGGTCTGTCTGGTCTGTCTGGTCTGTCTGGTCTGTCTGGTCTGTCTGGTCTGTCTGGTCTGTCTGGTCTGTCTGGTCTGTCTGGTCTGTCTGGTCTGTCTGGTCTGTCTGGTCTGTCTGGTCTGTCTGGTCTGTCTGGTCTGTCTGGTCTGTCTGGTCTGTCTGGTCTGTCTGGTCTGTCTGGTCTGTCTGGTCTGTCTGGTCTGTCTGGTCTGTCTGGTCTGTCTGGTCTGTCTGGTCTGTCTGGTCTGTCTGGTCTGTCTGGTCTGTCTGGTCTGTCTGGTCTGTCTGGTCTGTCTGGTCTGTCTGGTCTGTCTGGTCTGTCTGGTCTGTCTGGTCTGTCTGGTCTGTCTCGTCTGTCTGGTCTGTCTGGTCTGTCTGGTCTGTCTGGTCTGTCTGGTCTGTCTGGTCTGTCTGGTCTGTCTGGTCTGTCTGGTCTGTCTGGTCTGTCTGGTCTGTCTGGTCTGTCTGGTCTGTCTGGTCTGTCTGGTCTGTCTGGTCTGTCTGGTCTGTCTGTCTGGTATGTCTGGTCTGTCTGGTCTGTCTGGTCTGTCTGGTCTGTCTGGTCTGTCTGGTCTGTCTGGTCTGTCTGGTCTGTCTGGTCTGTCTGGTCTGTCTGGTCTGTCTGGTCTGTCTGGTCTGTCTGGTCTGTCTGGTCTGTCTGTCTGGTATGTCTGGTCTGTCTGGTCTGTCTGGTCTGTCTGGTCTGTCTGGTCTGTCTGGTCTGTCTGGTCTGTCTGGTCTGTCTGGTCTGTCTGGTCTGTCTGGTCTGTCTGGTCTGTCTGGTCTGTCTGGTCTGTCTGGTCTGTCTGGTCTGTCTGGTCTGTCTGGTCTGTCTGGTCTGTCTGGTCTGTCTGGTCTGTCTGGTCTGTCTGTCTGGTCTGTCTGGTCTGTCTGGTCTGTCTGGTCTGTCTGGTCTGTCTGGTCTGTCTGGTCTGTCTGGTCTGTCTGGTCTGTCTGGTCTGTCTGGTCTGTCTGGTCTGTCTGGTCTGTCTGGTGTGTCTACTCTGTCTGCTATATCTGCTCTGTCGAGTTTCAATGGTTTATCTAAACATGTCTTTCTTGTCTTGTCTGCCTAGTCTCGTCTTGCCTGCCTAGTCTTGTCTGTCCAGTCTTTTCTGTTTAGTTTTATCTATCTAGTCTTTTTTGCCTAGTCTTGTCTGTCTAGTCTTGTCTGTCTAGTTTTGTCTGTCTAGTCTTGTCTGTCTAGCCTTGTCTATCTACTCTTGAGTGTTTAGTCTTTTCTTTATCATTATTACACTGCTGAGACTAAGGAAATGTGCCTGAATGAAGATTTTTTTTTGATGCCTTCATGTTTGTTAATGGGTTGCCCAAGCTGACATAAACTAAACCGCCCATAGAATTTAAAATTTATTACCACCAAGGTATAAAAAAGAGAAACGAAAACCACGAAGACGCGGTCCATTTATAGAAGTCCGACCGCGCCGCCTAACGAAAATTATCACATAAAATACACACGGTTTGTGTGTAACGAGTTCATAAATGTAAAAATTATGTTTGACTTTTTTGTCGTTGCTGTGTATGTAGATTTAGTTGGTCTTGCTATCTACCAAATACGGTGAGACTAAATAGATTGTGGTGCGACACCGATAAACATCGCGAACGCACGTTTTATATTTAACTCGGGTACTTAATCTGGATTTACACATTCGGCTGTGAATTGATAGTCTACTAAATTTAACCATGTACTAAACACATTTACTCCATTCAGATAGCGAATATTACTTAGTCAAGGAAAGTCGTATAGATTTGATTTGATAACTTAAAAGTTCTAATTGTATTAAGCACTTCAAAGACAAGGTTTGAAATAGTAGAATAAACTGAACAATAATTGTTGAGTTGCTGTGGTTGTTTGTTATTTGACAAACGTCCTCGTGAACGAATCTAATGGCTAGGATCCTAATTGATTGTCCTTACTTTCTATTTTATTTGTTTGGGAATTTATATGGTTTGGTAGCTCTTTTTGATCGTCATAATCGGCCATTTAGTTCGATATTATTGAGCTTAGCGATATTATCAACGGCATCAGCTACAGTCATCATTTTGACGAAACCGTAACAATGTACCGCAGGATGGCGCACATTTATTACTTACCTTTGCTACCCTAACTTTCTCATGTTCGGATCAGGCTTGTTTTCATTGACAAGCTCTCGTTATTTGTGGTGTATTATTTATCCATAAATTTCTATTCCGATCTTTGCAAATTTTAATTGCTGGGTTGAGTAGGTCAAAGTTATGCCCGTATTGTTGTACGCAAAGTCTCACTCGAAGATATCGATGAATTGGCATAATTTACTAGGACTTGGTCTTTCTGTCGAATTGTCGCCGCAGCTGTCTCAACTCGGTTACGAAGAGCATCAATTACTAAACCAATTATTTCGTTGGTGTATGTTATGTCTTCAGAACGCCCTATACATTGAAATCAAGGGGGTTAAGGGTGGGTGACCGAGAACGTCATGGAACAGGATTACTTCGATCA
Organism: Phosphuga atrata; assembly: GCA_944588485.1. Classification (NCBI taxonomy): domain Eukaryota; kingdom Metazoa; phylum Arthropoda; class Insecta; order Coleoptera; family Silphidae; genus Phosphuga; species Phosphuga atrata. Next base: position 26,304,253 of record OX155905.1, on the reverse strand, counting down.
ATCCACTTATTTTCAAACGCATTATTATGTTGCCGCTTACACCTTATATTGGCGATCTAAGCGATTTAAATGCAGCGGTGCGCCATCTTAAAGAAGTCTCATATGTAGACATAAATACGAAGAATCATTTCCAGTCAATTGATTTTTCCAGACAAGTTGTCCGTTGACCTGTCCCAAATGTTTATTGAAAATCTGTGCTGGAAATGATTACGATGAACAGCATGTGGATTTTCGACAGCTCAAATAAGATTGTTATTTGTACCGTTGAGTGTAAACGTTGCTTCATTAGTCGCCAATACAATGGAAGAAAAGTTTGGAGTTTCGGCATGCTTTTGTAGAAACCATCGGCAAAATTGTAAACGTGGATGATCGTCAAGTTGAAAAGCCTGTACTTTTTGAACATGGAATGCATACAATTGACTCTAGCGCAGTATTCACCAGACAAATTGATTTGAGACCTCTAGTTGGCGAGATATTTGTCGATTAGTATTAGAAGGATCTATTGCGACTATGGCCCGCCATTACTGGCGTTATAGCGCTCGCGTTTTTCAGTTTGTGACGCCAAGTGCTTTTAAGTCAACCTCAGTACAGTGTTGCTATCTTTTCCTTGGTCTTCCTTGGGCTCGCATCGTATAAACGTTTCGGTTTAACATTTTCTTGGGTATTTGGTTCTCCGTCATTCTGACCAGATGTTCCGCCCATCTCAGTCTAGCTGATTGCTCCGATGATTGATTCCCCGCCAAATTGCTACTTCAGTTCCCAGTTCATTTTTATTCTCCATTTCTCAACTTCTTTTACGGGGCCAAAGGTTGACCTCTGAATTTTCCGCTGAAAAGTGTTTTCTCGTTTTGTTGTTACAGCCCACGTTTTTCACTACTACAGGTTGCTATTGGGAGTATAATTGTTTTGTACGATCGGATTTTTATTGTTCTATTTAGTAGGGAGCTTCGGAAGTAATGTTTTAGTGCATGGAAGCATCTGTTTCCTTGCATCAATCTGGCTTTAACTTATTCGTCTAGGTCAGGGGTCGGCAAAGTGTGGCTCGCGAGCAACATGTGGCTCTTTTGGTGTGAGCTTATGGCTCTTCAGAAACTTATCGAAACAAAAAAATCACAAAAAAAAAGAAACAGAACTACCCCTTTTCGGGAGTCTTAGGACCGCCTGCGCCGCCGCCAAGTTCATAACTCACAGTCACTCTTTCTCACAATTTTAACAATAAACCAGATATTGTGAATAAAATCAAAAGCTTGTGTGCCAAAACTACAACAGATAGGACAAGTCGTTAAATGTATGCCAACAAGTTAAGGACGTTAAATTAGCATCAGTCATATCAATAGCGGTCGATGACTCTTGTGACATAAAGGATACGGCACAAGTTTTCCATTTTGCTCGCCATATATCATCAGTTGGTTCTATAGAAGAACTCCTGGGATTAATGCCACTCAAAGGTCAAACACAAGGAGAAGATGTAGAAAATGCAGTGAACGAATGACTGAATAAAAATCATCGACCTTATTAAAATACTGTCAATTGCAACAGATGAAGCTAAAAGTATGGTGGGCATTAAAAAGAATTTGTCACAATATTAAAACAAAAAATTGATCATGACGTGCATGGGCGTAGCCAGAGGGGGTTTTGGGGGGTTCAACCCCCCGAAATATTTAAAATATAAGATAAATATTATATTGAAATCAGGAGGGACGAGTAGAGACGAGGGGTCTCTTCAAGAAAGCATGGTAGATGTGGAGTTTAGGAACCCTTGTGTGTCAGTTTTAGAAAGTAAATTGGTGCAGTTCTGCAAACAAATCTTTTGGGAATATAAGTTTTCTATGAAAATAAGAAGTTGGAGGAGAAAGGCTCTAGATAGAGAGGAATGGAAGGAAGTAATTCAGCAGGCCAAGGTTCTACATGGACCTTAGTGCTGACAGAAGAAGAAGTTTTCGATGAACTTAACGTAACTGAACGCGACGGGATGTGACGTGACGTATAACTTAAACACGTTCTTTTTACGCCTGACGCGACATACATATCAGAACTTAACGTAACGTAAAAGGTGCCAAAGTTCAAACTTCGCTTCCCGTTACGTTAGCTGATTCACGTGACTCTTTTTGTCAATCAACGCTCTCGATTCTTGCACGCATGCAATCGAATTCAAGAGTGACATTGTTATTGTGTTGTGATTGGTGGTATTGTGTTGTGATTTATATTGTGCAATAGCCAGCAACTACAACAACAGAAAGGAAAGAAAAAAAATTAATTCACGTCGAATCACTTTACGTCGCGTCGCGTCCCGTTACGTTAAGTTCATCGTAAACCCGGCATTAACCATCCAAAGTTCTGCATATAAAGTCATTTGTCATTTTTGACAGTTATTATCAGCTATTATCATTTTTATAGTAATTTAACAGTTATTAAAACTTTTGACAATTATGAACTACCGTTATTAGCACTTTAGACAGTGCTAATAACGGTTTTACAATGGTAAGTTTTACAATAATAATTGTAGCGGCAGGCCCCGCAATCCAGACCTTCAGGAGGGTCGCGCAGGAAAGGGCCCGGCTGGCAAACGCCACCTGAACTATATGGACAGTCCGACGCTGGATTTAATAGTCAAAGCCACCAATAATATTATAGCAAGGGCGCTTAATGACCACCAATTATGAAGAAAATTCAAAAATATGACTTTATGAAATAAATTATCCGTGGCTCTTGATCCGGTTTAAAATCATTTTAAATAAAAAATGGCTCTTAAGTTTATAGAGTTTGCCGACCCCTGGTCTAGGTCGTTGTTGACGTTCAGTATCGATCCTAGATACTTGGCAGGATTTTACTACCTCAAAGCTATACGTGCTTCACACTATATTCAGAGAAAGTGCTAATATCCACTCCGGCTTTCCTTAACAAAATTTTGATCGAATGACTTATGTGCACTCGCCGGTTTATGCGGTTTTATTGTTGAGATAAACAGCTTATCAGAGTCATACCTCAGACCTCTGGTCATCTTCAGATATTCCAATATGATTTATGCTACACATAGCTTCTTTCTTTCTTTGAAAAAAAGGTACAATTAAAATTGGTTGACTTTCCCAGGTCATGAAGTTTTAGTATGCTTTGGAATTTTTATACCTAGACCTGTGGGTAATCTCGTTCTGTTTTTGGCACTGATAAGCGCTAGCGTCTGCATCCTATGAGAAGGGTCACTGTTATTTCCGTAACCTCCTTCAATCTCCTCTGTTATTTCCGACAACTTATTGATATTTTAAACACATTCAACAAGTGATCACCTGCTCCGTATTCCAGGTCCTCGCATTCCTTGGTCTTGCTGGTCTTCTTCTGAAGCTACCTTTAACGAACCGCGAAGTCAGATTATTCTTTGAAAAATTGTTCTGCAAGATCAGAGAGATCGCTGCCCTCGTTGAGTTAACGTTCGATCAGCTTCTACATTTAATTTTGAAGGAATATACGAAGCTACCACCCAAATGTTCCTACTCTCGCACCACTGCCAAATATTTCTCGCCAGCTCACGTCGTCAGCTCTGGATATTTAATGCCCCCATCTTTGTTAATATGCGCCATTGCTGTCGTATTATCAATGCGGAGCAATATTTTGCAATCCTGAGCCTCCGAGGCAAAACATCTAAGTGCAAAAAAGGCTGCGAGGAGCTCTAAATTAGAGATGAGCATGGGACAAGTTTCACGTCCCAGATCCCATCCCGTGGGACGTATCCGAGTCACTGTCCCATCCCATCATACATAAACGTAAAATTTTCGTCCCATCCCATCCCATCCATCCCATCCCATCCCGGTCGCTCGGCCCGTCCCATTCATCCCATTTTTCCCATACAGCAGACTTTCTTTTCGATTTCTCGACAATTAGTAATTCGTTTTCGTTGCAAACGGATCGGAAGATTTTTCAGGAACTACATTGTTATCCCAGAAATCTCCTGAGCTGAACATGTATTAAAATTTTGCGTATTGGCACGATAAACGTTAATTTTGGATTTTTGTCTATTTCAATCTAATCGTTAAAATCGTTAAAAACAAAGCTGCACCATTTTCAAGGATAAAATAGGACTTTTCTTTTTCACAATAGAAAAACACCAGCCGAACTGCAGAATCGCGATTCGGTAACCGACAAACTGCCGCGCCGGGTCGTGAAAACTTAACTAAAGCCCGCACAACAAAATCTAGAAATAGCTAACAAAAATACAGTGATTGTATTGGGAAGCCTACTTGTGCCTACAAGCAAATGAAATTAAAAAGATTAGCAATTAATTATGCACGAATTAGATTTACTAGATTATCAAAATCCGTCCCACTCCGTCCCATACAAAATTGTCGTCCCATCCCATTCCACGCGACGTTCATCCCACTCATCCCATACCATGCGACGATGGGATGGGATGGGACGATGGGATCCCATGCTCATCTCTACTCCAAATAATTTTTGGTCCTCCTGATCCAAAACCCGTGTATCACCTTTATATCTAACTCGGCACCTCAGTCAGTTCTAGAAGCAGCAGAACTTATAACTAAACTATAACTTTGTTTATTGACATTATTATTATTTGACATATTCGAAGACTTTCTCATTAAATTTCATATATCCCTCAAAACTCACTCACTGTTAATATTTACTAATAATGCCAACCATTTTGCCAGTCTTTTGTAAAAGGCTTTACCATGATCCGCTCCTGGACAGCAGGTCACTAAGGTTCCTGCCGTTCCTTTTGGTTGTTGGTTTCACCTAGTATTTTTGGGAATCTAGGATAAAGCCAAGGTACTTGCACCTCATACTGCGGATAGTCTGACTGACTCGAAGGAATCTCCTATACACGAGATATCATCCAAGTGAATCACTGATAAGAGTCCACTAAATCTGAGCTTATTGGCAACTGGCTTCATAATTTTAGTAAAAATATATAGACTAACTGATAAGCCAAAAGGTAGGCAGGTATACTGATACAACTGACCCCTAAATCGAACCGTAAAGAAATTTCTGTTAGTTTTATTCACTGGAACCAAAAAGTAAGCGTCTTTTACCTCTTTACTTGCCATTTATCCCGTAATTTTTTTGCTGATCTCAAGTCTTCCATCTTGAAATGTGACGTCCTAATAAATTCATTAAGTTTTTTAAGATTAATTATAAACCTTTGAGATCCATTTGGCTTAGAAATTAGAAAAAACGTTGAAACTAACTGACCCTAAGATTCTGTGCAAGTTTAGATAGCCTGTTTCGAGATGAGTTCTTGTACTGCAGCTTCAACCTTAACATGCTCATCTAGAGACCGTATAGGCTACGGAGGCTCGCAGGGTTGAACAGGACCATTCTCAAACGGAATATTACAGCCCTTGAGTATTGCAGAATAAACCTGTACTCAGTTATCTCTAACATAATATCTTAGCATACCTGCTATTTCATTTACCTTACAAGAATCCTCAATACTCCCTGTGTTTACTTCTTTGTCGTCGTTTGGTACCTGTTGGTGTTGGATCTCTGCATTGGGCTCGATGTCGTTGGCTGAGTTCTCTGCCGGTAATTCACATTCGCGAATTTTCTCGAGAAGTATGAACCCACCTGTCAGGGTCTCTCAGGTGGGCCTCTCCCATTTTACTAGTTAAAACCTGGTCCTGGTCTTATAAAAACTTGTTTGTTGGTCGTTTTTAATGAAGAAACAGCTTTACCTATGGTTTTTGCTTCTTTATTTGCTAAAATTTTTCCCGTATTCCAGAGGTATTTCAACAGAAGAGTCTGATTGACTGGTTCTGTTAGACCTCCGTCATCATAGAAATTGCTACACTTAAAGATGAAAGAGCTGTTTCACGCAGCTCTGTGTTTGCACGAAGTGCTCATCTCGTTTTTTAGCAATCTCAGTTAGGTGACGTTGAATGTAGGGTATTTTTTAAGGAGATCCTTCCTAAACTCATCTCAAACTCATCATCCAGCTCTTCCTGAATTATAACCTCACCTTCATGTGTAGATACTTCATCAACAATAGATTTATTTTCCTCTGTGTGTTACTATAAATCTCGCTTTGAGATTCTTGGCGATCTACTGCGATTTCTCGAAGTTGAACGAGAACTTTTGCTCGATCTTCTCATGGTGGTGAGTTGTTTAATTTAACTTTTAAATTTTTACCATTCACTTTGACACAACAAAACAATATGACGCCGTGTTGCTGAGCGGGGCGGGGCCTGCGAGTGGGAAAAGTTTACAATTTAAACGCTAAAAGTTGTGTAGTTGACACGTGCTACCAATAATAAGACAGTACTACCAATAATCAATTATATAATCATCAATAACGAGACGCAATTATAATTCAATATCCTGCGTGGAATTAGCCAGGAGGTAGTTGTTTCAACATAGGATTTGTTTTTTAGTCATAATAAGACTTAATATTATAGAGCTACGAACACAAAAGATAATTCCGGAAACAAAAACGCCTAAATTGTCTAATTGTTCCGAAGAGTGGTTTTTTGTGGTTTTTCCGAAGAGTGGTTACCGTCCGACACTTTGTACTGTGTATTCTAGCAACGACAAAAAAACAATTTTGTATCGAATTTTTTTGTATGAATCTTATTATTCTATGGTATGTCGATGGAAATAAGAGTACTACACATCTTCTTTACGTTGAGTAGCTTGAGACTTAAAAAATTCGCCAAAGAAAGGTTGTATTATTTTGTTTTCGTTGTTCATGCTCACAAGTTTCGACCATGAATATTTTATCGGCCGATATGGACTTGTTATACACTTTACACATAATCAACCTACCATCAGTCTTCTCTACGGGATACTCTCGTACATATTGCGACAATTTTTGTAACAAAGGCGTTTTTGTTTTCGGCATTATCTTGAAATAATTTGAAATTATAATTAAACATAATGTTTTTCCTACTGTATTTTTATAATATTTGAATTATTTTAATAAGTAGAATTGTTATACCTACTGTTACGAACTGGGATTGATTATGGAACTGGGAACTGTAATGCCGGAGACTCAAAATAAAAAGGGTTATTGGAAAATGATCTATTTTGTCTAATTTAACAGACTAATTCTGCCCTTAATTTATTTTACCTCCACCTCATCATCTCGGTTTTGATGTGGGATGACCTATCAAAACGGGCCGTATGGTAAAATCCTACATCTTCAAGCTTTTCGTAGCACTATAGTCTTAAGTCTTATTCTTCTTTCGAAAAGGCCTACTTTGGACCACGCTTGTTCAACTGTTGGGCTTTGACCTTTGCCCAGTATTGTCGCATCTTCTGCCGGTGTAACCCCTTTCTCTCTTCTGTCCAGGGGGTACCTTTCCTTCAAGTTTTTTCCCAAAATCCACGGACTTCCTTCAGGGTGCGTCTCACAGACTGTCTGTTTCTGAGATCTGTTATTCCCAGTTCTTTAATATCCTTCTCGGTCTCTGTCAACCAAGTGTTACGAAGCTTCTTGTTTTGCTAGAAGGTGAACAGACGGTTGGTTAGTCGGCTTGGAGGCAATCTTGCGACGTGGCCATAGAAAGCTACCCTTCTTTTCCTTGCACAGTCAGACAGCATTTCTATATGTTCGTAGAGCTCAGAGTTATGCCGTCTTCGGAATTTCCCATCTTCCTTTACGGGCCTAGGATTTTCTTGAGGATTCTCCTCTCACTGATTTTCAATTTCTCTATTAGACACCTTCGGTTCAAGGAAAGACACTCCATGGCATATAGGGCTTCTGGTCGTAAGACTGATGTGTAGTGCTTAAGTTTCAGGTTGCGTGACAGGCATTTCTTATTGTAAGTGTTCTTAGTCAGCCGATAGGCTAGTTCCAACTTGCTGACTCTCTTGGATAATGATTCTCTTTCTGATAAGTTGGGTTCAATCCATTCGCCGGGGTACTTAAATTTCTCAGTCCTCTTGATGTTTCCCTGTTCTAGTAACATCTCTCTGTTTGCTTCTCTAATGTTGGTGAAGAATTCTGTTTTCTCCAGCGACACATGAAGACCCAATTTGGCAGCCTGTTTTCTGAGACAGTTTACCTGCATTGTTGCCTCAATTGTTGATCTCAAGAGAATCAGCAAACAGTGCCATGTCATCTGCAAAGGCCAGGCACTCTACAACCAGTCCATCGTTCTTACGTCTCAGGTAGATACCACTCTGAGCACCCAAATGTTTCAGTACCTTGCGCCATTCTTTCATAACCTTTTCAAGGACACAGTTGAAGAGAAGTGGGGAAAGTTCATCTCCTTGTTCACTCCAGTTTTTATTTCGAAGCTTTCTGAAATCTCGCCTCTAAATTTAACGTTGGAATGGCTGTTGGTCAAAGTTTCTAGGATAAGTCTGCGGTTTTTGTTGTCTAGTTCTAGTTCCTGGAGTACTTTGTTAAGCGTTTCTCTATCAATGGAATCGTAGGCCTTCCTAAAATCAACAAAGGTGACGACCACCTTGCGGTTTCTCATCTTGGAGTATGCAAGTACAGTTTTAAGATTGAGGATCTGTTCAACACAGGTTGGTCTTCCTGAAGCCTCCCTCGTATTCTCACAGTTGACTATCCAACTGAATTTCTGCCCTTGTTTGTAACGCCTTCGAGAGAATCTTGTATGTTACCGGGACGAGAGAAATTCCAAGGTAGTTGTTTAGATCAGTAAAATCTCCCTTTTTGTGAAGCGGATGGATCAGAGCAGATTTCCAATCGGGTGGTAATTTCTCTGTTTCCCAGATGTCCTACATGATCTCGGTTGGCTTGCGCTCGGCATTATTTCCAGCACCTTTCCACAGTTCAGCAACCATAGAGTCCTCTCCAGCTGCCTTATCATTCCTAAGAAGTTGAATGATCTGGCCAACTTCTTCCAATGAAGGGGGAAGCGAGTCCGGGTTTGGTGTGGTTTGTTTATAGTCGAAGTCTTCGCTAGGTGGGTCACAGTTGAGTAGGTTTTTAAAGTATTTAGCCAAAAGATGGCAGTTGTCCTTGTCGGTATAAGCCAGTTTGCCTTGTGAGTCTCTGAAGTGCAGGCTTGGCGGAGCGTATTTTCTGAGTGCCTGCTTAAAGGTTCCAAAAAAATCTCTGGAATTATTCTTGACAAAGCTCTCTTCGATTTGGGTTAGTTGGTTTTGTGTGAAGGTTCGTTTGGTTCCTCGAATTATCTTGGCTGTAACCTTTCTTTGTCCCAAAAATTTATGCCAATTTTCCTTGGTCTTTTTTAGAATTCCACTTCACCTAGGCTATCTGTCTTTGGGCTATTGCATTGTCACAGTCTTCAGTCCGCCACGGATGCTTCCTTCTTCTAGCGAGAGGGGCGAGTTCATTGGCCGCCTTGACAAAGAGTCCCCTTCAGTTGGTCCCAGTTGTTTAGGTCTGTGTTGTTCAGTCTCTGACTTAGTTCTTGACTGTTCTTGAGTCGCTCGACGTCAAATCTTACCATTTTGGAGGTTCTGTGTCATCTAGTGTTTCTAGGCTGGAGTCTTATTTTGATCTTTGAGAGGTAGTGGTCTCAGTTCAGAGTGGCGCTTCTTAGTACCTTCACGTTTTGTATTTCCTTTTGAGATTTTCGTGAAATGGCCACATGATCTATCTGGAATTCACCCAGGTGGGTATTAGGTGAAATCCAAGTCTTCTGCTTCCTTGGCAAGTGTTTGAAGGCCGTAGACTTCATGATCAACCCAAAAGTCCTACAAAGATCCACCATTCGTTCTCCGTTGCGGTTGGTTCGCTTATGCGCCGGATAATTGCCCACTATGTTTCTGTATTTTTTCTCTCTTCCCAATTGAGCATTGTCAAGTCACCAAGCAGTATAACGGTGTGCCTCTCTGGAAGTTTAGAGATAATACCTTGTAAGTCTTCCCAGAATTTATCAGTTCTGTCTGGCTTGCGTCTGTTGTCCTGGTTGATTGGGGCATGTACATTGACTATACTGTAGCCCTTGTTTGTGCATTTGAGAGAGAGGATGGATGCACGACTACTCGGGGAGGTAATGTCGGTGACTGAATCCAGTATCCTGTGACTGATTATAAATCATGTACCTAAGTGGGGTACGTTCTTCATTACCCGCTGACCCAGTTTTCCTTTAAGGATTCTGTAGTCTTGGGAGTCGAAGGCATGCTCGTCCGTAAATCTGGTTTCCTGTACTGCTGTCAGTATTATGTTGTGTCGTGTTAGTGTTAATGTTGTTAAGTCTTATTAATACTACAAAACAAATCCCATGTTGAAACAGATACTTCCCTGGCTAAAGCCACGCCGGTTATTAAATTATACAACACGTATTCGCATGTTATTACCAGCCCCTAGAACAGTTTCATTTCACCCCCGTACACTTTAGTGACATGAAAATGTTTGGATTATGTAAAATAGAAATAGTTTTAATACAACAACAAATAACAATTGTTTGGTCTTAACAACAATAGAAATGCAAAAATACACATAATGGGTGTATGTATAATCAACGTGTATTAATGAAATAATTATTTGATTTTCGCTGCCTCTTCCTATTTAATTTACTTCTTGCATCTCTTAACCTAAAAATAGCAAGTGGGATAAATCATTTAATTCGAACTATACCCCTAATATTCTTAAGTTCTTATAACCGAGATGGACCAATTCATCAACAAAATGTTTATATAGCTAGTCTCATCCGAAACTCGGAATATAAGTTGTTTTATCGATTAAAACTAACATAGTTTTCTTATATTTTTATGCTGAGACGTTTTCGTAATTTTTTGTTTAGTGTTAGGTGAAAAAGTTTTTGTTGTGGATTCCGATGTGGGTTGGGAGCGCGTGAGTCGTGCGAGAAAGAATGAAACTGTAATTTGTAACGCACTCCAATAAATTACCCACCAATTTACAATCGTCACATTCCACACTGCGCCAGAAAGAAAGTGAGCGATAAATTTTCAACCAAATAGAAAATAATATAAAAAATATACGAATGCGCCAGTCAAACACATACAAAATTTATTTCCAACCAACTTTTACTTTTTATCTGATTCTCAATAAATCTGAAAACTAAAAATTGTAACAACTTAATTAAGTCAGCTAAAATTAAAAGCAAAATAAATTCTAATTTCTAAATCTGGAATCGTTAGATTTGTTTAAAACATATCAATATGAGAGAAATACCGCGTGATCGTTAGCCTTTAGTTTCACATTTTTTTTGTTTTGTATATTTAGTCTGGTGTAATTAAGTTTGTTGAATATCGTATGACTCATTTATTCTTTAATGTAATTATCTGTAATAATTTGCTTGAGTTTGAAATGAAATTCCTGCTCGTAATGAAAATAGTCGGAGTAGAGATGAAATTTCCTTTGTGGAAACTCGTTTAAAGTGTGACGCGGTATAGTGCAATTTGCGATGAGGAAACGCTGTCGATCGCTGGGAAGCATCTGCAATACCTTACGTCGTCCATCGCCAGATATTCCCAGAACTCCGACACAGACCATTACAAGCACGGATCGGTTGTAATCCGCCCTGGCTCGCGGCCAAACCGACAAATTTCAATTCGCTCTTATATAACGCGAAATTGTTATACGTCCTTTCGCTTATAACTAGTAACCTTCCTATTTCATTTTTATCGAAATTTATAAATATTGTTATGAAAGCAAAATGTTAGCAAGTGCTCTGGAAATAAAAACAAGGGACATTCAGCGGCAAGTTTTCCGAGAGTTTCTTGAGATTCTTGGAACAACCAAAAAGAAAACAGCTCGAAAACAATTTCCTAATAAGCGAAAATACTTTACGGCGAGATTGAGAAAACCAATTATGTACAATTCTTTATACAATTCTTTGTACAATTCTTTGAGTAAAACCGCAATTATCTTGCATTGCCAACTATAGTACAGATAAAGCATAAAACATTTTATAGTTTTCAATTAGTTTGTCTTTGACAGTCTAGTCCTATCCGTCTGTTCTTGTCTGTCTAGGCTTGTCTATCTAGTCTTGTCTGTCTGGTCCATTCTGTCTAGTATTTTCTGTCTAGTCTTGTATGTCTGGTCTTTCTGATTGGTCTTTTGACATAATGGGATATACAAAACGAGCTACGGAGGAAGATTATATAGCACTAAAATCAGCAGCCCAAACAAACGGCCTCCAAATCAACATCGACTAAACAAAGATGCTATCGCAAAGTAGAACGGGTACACCAAGAATACAAACACAAGAAAACTTGGAACAAGTGAACGACTTCAAGTATCTGGGCGCAAACATCAATAGCGACGGCCTGGAAGACGCGGAAATTAGAGCGAGAATGATGATGGAAAATATACTGTATTTCTCATTGGCGAATGTACTCCAATGTGATACACAGAGACACACAAATTAAGGTGTAAAAAACAATCATCCGACCAATACTCACGTACGTCTGCGAACTGTGGAACCTCACCGTAAAGAACGAAGCAAAAATCGACGCGTTCGAGAGGGAGATATTAAGAAGGATCCCAGGACCAGTACGGGAAAATGAAGAATATAGGAGGCGATACCACAAGGAAGTATAGCAGGCCCTTAAAAACCAACCAGTATCGATATACGTGAAACTGCAGCGCCTGTTGTGGGCAGGCCACATTATAAGAATGCCAGATTGTAGAATACCCAAAAGAATTCTGAACGGCCGAATGGAGGGGAAGAGGCCTATAGGAAGACCAAGAAAAAGATGGGAGGATGAAGTAGACCAGGACGCCAGACGAATTCTTAAACTAGGAAGATGGAAGGAAGTGGCCGGGGAGAGAAAGGGCTGGAGGAGAAAACTAGGGTAAGCGAAGGCTCAAATTGGGCTGTAGCGCCAGAAGAAGAAGAAGAAATTTCGGAAACTGACTTTCCTGCATGGTAAGCTTTTTCTCAGGAAACTACTGGGGCGTAGCTAGCAAAATGGATTATTCGGTAAGGGACTAGGTTGGTTTGGAATTCGGTTTAATCAACCTAATTAGAGCTCCATCGAAGCGGAGAGAAGCTGTGGTTGAAGAAACCACCTGACTGATCAAGCGGTTGAGATATACGTATAGATCTCGGATTTCCATCGCCAAACGTTGTAAAATGCCTCGTCCTCAAATATAAAGGTGCAATCGGAATGGTTTAATGTCATGGGTGTTGGGTTCTATTTGGGTTGCAATATTGAGTTGTAAGGCTCAATCACGGCAGTACAAACTTGGGGGGCACGATAGACGACGAAATCCAATTTGCTCTTTTTGCCGAAATCCTGTTAGAGTTTCTGCGTCAGCTACGATGACTCCTTGTAGGCCGCAACACTGCGCATCTCTTTACCGATCGAGTAGTGACCTCTCTGATTAAACGTTAACCAGCCTACGCTGGCTCAAGTGGCTCCACTGAAACGGATGGACAGAGGGACCGCCAAGGATGCCATTACTGCCTCTGTCCACCATTAGAGTCTTTCCGTGACGGACACCAGAGGAACAGTATAAAGGAATCTAAAAAAGTAGAAGATGTTATGCTATAGCATTTACATGAACAATAAACTCCTTAGCCCGCATGACAGTATTCGCGAATCAGCTTAAGGCCGCCCACTCCCCACCTCACCAGCGAGGCCTCCCGTAACGTGTCCGACCATGACTTCCCCTTCCAGGGCCGACGCTAAGGCCTGTCGCTCCTTCTCCTAACGCGGGCACACGTTAGTGTGTTCCGCGTCGTCACGCACGCTCTCTCCACAGGATATGCACCTGTCGAGGGGCTTTCCCAATCCTGTGGAGATACGCTTCGAAGGACCCGTGTCTGGTATGAAACTGGTTGAGGAAGTATAAACCCACCTCAACCAGCCTTCGTCTCATCCACCGAATTAAATCTGGGATGAGGCGAGGAGTCCACGCACTATTTCCGCCGCGTGACCGATTTTCCTGCCGGCAGGCATGGAGTTGCTCCCGAGCAGCTCTCCTTGCCTCCCCGTAGTTCCCACCAGATTTTCTCGCGTCCCAGACAGACGCACGCTACTTAACGAGGATGTCCGCAGGGGGAATCCGCGACATAACATCCACGGCGTCACTGCTGACTGTACGCTAAGCCCGAACGACCCTAATGGCCACCGGGCGCAGTACCCGTCGCTATAACTCCCTGTTAAGGGCATTAACCCTCACTGTCGGTGCCGCGTATAGGAGTTTGATAGTGGACACACTGGCCATTAGCCTCCTCCTACCCTCCCCAGGCCCGGTGGTACTCGGCATGAGACGCGCCACCTGTTGTGACGCGCGCATCGCGTTGCCGGCGTGGCTCACGTGCAATCCCCACTGACCTGCATGGAGGATTACACCGAGGTACCGCATTTACTGTTCGACCGGTATTCTCTCTCCTAAAATTTCGACCTGCAGATTGCTTCTCCCTGACCTCCTGGTGGAGAGCAGGGCCGCCTGAAGGTCCGCCGTCTCCGTCCACTCCCGAACGAGTTCCCCCAAGCGCATGACCCTGTGACACAGCATATTCCAGCACCTGTCGGTGAAGACAAGTGCTAGGTCGTCCGCATACGCCACAATACCCACCCTTGTGGGCAGTAAGCGCCTCAGCGTCCGCAGAAGGCCGTCATAGACAACATTCCACAAGAATGGTCCTAAAACCGATCCCTGTGGATCCCCGGCAGACAACGCCGCCAGTCAGGCAGTTCGCAGTTCGCGCCAGTCGTCTCCCTCGCTGTACCTAAGGTTAGGTCGTGCAGCTAATCGGCGCGAAAAAAAGGCCTCAGCAATGTCTCCGGTACTTCCCACCCTGCAAGGACCTCGAGGACTAACCACCAGTGTACCGTGTTGAAGGCATTAGCGTCGTCAAAGCTGACGACCACACAATCCCCCCGGGTACGGTACTGTCCACTAATGGGCTTCTCTGCGACACGAAGGACAGCCTGAATAGCATCCTCCATTCCAAACCCCTTCCGAAAGCCGAATTGCTCCGGAGCGAGTCCGCCCCATTGCTCTATAACGTCTTGTAGCCCCCATAGGCGCAACCTAGCCAGCACTTTTTCCCCGTCGACCAGCAAAAAGATCGGTCTGTAAGCACCAAATAAGGCATAAGATCCAAAATGGCCTTCTTCTAACAACTAGGAAACACTCCCTTTTCCAGATATCTGATGTAGACGTCGGCAAGTCTTTTGAGTTCTTTCTTGGCCGGGTACCTTTTTCGGGGGTAGGGAGGCTACCACTCAGCGAACCTCCGCCACGGTGAAGGAGGCCATTCCAGCGTAACGCCCCACAGCGAACAGCGCGTCCCACCCCACTTGCCTTGACGAGGAAAAGGTGATCAACCACAGCTTCGGTCCCACCCGTCACGCACGCGTCCGGACCCTTCCCTCGGGGCCCGAACCGACCGGTGACGATGCGGTACGGCAAGCTCCACGGATCCCGGTCTAATCTTGTCTATCTAGTCTTGTATGCATAGTCTTGTCTGTCTAGTCTTGTCTTGTCTGTCTAGTCTTGTCTGTCTAGTCTTGTCTGTCTAGTCTTGTCTGTCTAGTCTTGTCTGTCTAGTCTTGTCTGTCTAGTCTTGTCTGTCTAGTCTTGTCTGTCTAGTCTTGTCTGTCTAGTCTTGTCTGTCTAGTCTTGTCTGTCTAGTCTTGTCTGTCTAGTCTTGTCTGTCTAGTCTTGTCTGTCTAGTCTTGTCTGTCTAGTCTTGTCTGTCTAGTCTGTCTAGTCTTGTCTGTCTAGTCTTGTCTGTCTAGTCTTGTCTGTCTAGTCTTGTCTGTCTAGTCTTGTCTGTCTAGTCTTTTCTGTCTAGTCTTGTCTGTCTAGTCTTGTCTGTCTAGTCTTGTCTGTCTAGTCTTGTCTGTCTAGTCTTGTCTGTCTAGTCTTGTCTCTCTAGTCTTGTCTCTCTAGTCTTGTCTGTCTAGTCTTGTCTGTCTAGTCTTGTCTGTCTAGTCTTGTCTGTCTAGTCTTGTCTGTCTAGTCTTGTCTGTCTAGTCTTGTCTGTCTAGTCTTGTCTGTCTAGTCTTGTCTGTCTAGTCTTGTCTGTCTAGTCTTGTCTGTCTAGTCTTGTCTGTCTAGTCTTGTCTGTCTAGTCTTGTCTGTCTAGTCTTGTCTGTCTAGTCTTGTCTGTCTAGTCTTGTCTGTCTAGTCTTGTCTGTCTAGTCTTGTCTGTCTAGTCTTGTCTGTCTAGTCTTGTCTGTCTAGTCTTGTCTGTCTAGTCTTGTCTGTCTAGTCTTGTCTGTCTAGTCTTGTCTGTCTAGTCTTGTCTGTCTAGTCTTGTCTGTCTAGTCTTGTCTGTCTAGTCTTGTCTGTCTAGTCTTGTCTGTCTAGTCTTGTCTGTCTAGTCTTGTCTGTCTAGTCTTGTCTGTCTAGTCTTGTCTGTCTAGTCTTGTCTGTCTAGTCTTGTCTGTCTAGTCTTGTCTGTCTAGTCTTGTCTGTCTAGTCTTGTCTGTCTAGTCTTGTCTGTCTAGTCTTGTCTGTCTAGTCTTGTCTGTCTAGTCTTGTCTGTCTAGTCTTGTCTGTCTAGTCTTGTCTGTCTAGTCTTGTCTGTCTAGTCTTGTCTGTCTAGTCTTGTCTGTCTAGTCTTGTCTGTCTAGTCTTGTCTGTCTAGTCTTGTCTGTCTAGTCTTGTCTGTCTAGTCTTGTCTGTCTAGTCTTGTCTGTCTAGTCTTGTCTGTCTAGTCTTGTCTGTCTAGTCTTGTCTGTCTAGTCTTGTCTGTCTAGTCTTGTCTGTCTAGTCTTGTCTGTCTAGTCTTGTCTGTCTAGTCTTGTCTGTCTAGTCTTGTCTGTCTAGTCTTGTCTGTCTAGTCTTGTCTGTCTAGTCTTGTCTGTCTAGTCTTGTCTGTCTAGTCTTGTCTGTCTAGTCTTGTCTGTCTAGTCTTGTCTGTCTAGTCTTGTCTGTCTAGTCTTGTCTGTCTAGTCTTGTCTGTCTAGTCTTGTCTGTCTAGTCTTGTCTGTCTAGTCTTGTCTGTCTAGTCTTGTCTGTCTAGTCTTGTCTGTCTAGTCTTGTCTGTCTAGTCTTGTCTGTCTAGTCTTGTCTGTCTAGTCTTGTCTGTCTAGTCTTGTCTGTCTAGTCTTGTCTGTCTAGTCTTGTCTGTCTAGTCTTGTCTGTCTAGTCTTGTCTGTCTAGTCTTGTCTGTCTAGTCTTGTCTGTCTAGTCTTGTCTGTCTAGTCTTGTCTGTCTAGTCTTGTCTGTCTAGTCTTGTCTGTCTAGTCTTGTCTGTCTAGTCTTGTCTGTCTAGTCTTGTCTGTCTAGTCTTGTCTGTCTAGTCTTGTCTGTCTAGTCTTGTCTGTCTAGTCTTGTCTGTCTAGTCTTGTCTGTCTAGTCTTGTCTGTCTAGTCTTGTCTGTCTAGTCTTGTCTGTCTAGTCTTGTCTGTCTAGTCTTGTCTGTCTAGTCTTGTCTGTCTAGTCTTGTCTGTCTAGTCTTGTCTGTCTAGTCTTGTCTGTCTAGTCTTGTCTGTCTAGTCTTGTCTGTCTAGTCTTGTCTGTCTAGTCTTGTCTGTCTAGTCTTGTCTGTCTAGTCTTGTCTGTCTAGTCTTGTCTGTCTAGTCTTGTCTGTCTAGTCTTGTCTGTCTAGTCTTGTCTGTCTAGTCTTGTCTGTCTAGTCTTGTCTGTCTAGTCTTGTCTGTCTAGTCTTGTCTGTCTAGTCTTGTCTGTCTAGTCTTGTCTGTCTAGTCTTGTCTGTCTAGTCTTGTCTGTCTAGTCTTGTCTGTCTAGTCTTGTCTGTCTAGTCTTGTCTGTCTAGTCTTGTCTGTCTAGTCTTGTCTGTCTAGTCTTGTCTGTCTAGTCTTGTCTGTCTAGTCTTGTCTGTCTAGTCTTGTCTGTCTAGTCTTGTCTGTCTAGTCTTGTCTGTCTAGTCTTGTCTGTCTAGTCTTGTCTGTCTAGTCTTGTCTGTCTAGTCTTGTCTGTCTAGTCTTGTCTGTCTAGTCTTGTCTGTCTAGTCTTGTCTGTCTAGTCTTGTCTGTCTAGTCTTGTCTGTCTAGTCTTGTCTGTCTAGTCTTGTCTGTCTAGTCTTGTCTGTCTAGTCTTGTCTGTCTAGTCTTGTCTGTCTAGTCTTGTCTGTCTAGTCTTGTCTGTCTAGTCTTGTCTGTCTAGTCTTGTCTGTCTAGTCTTGTCTGTCTAGTCTTGTCTGGCTAGCCTTGTCTGTCTAGTCTTGTCTGTCTAGTCTTGTCTGTCTAGTCTTGTCTGTCTAGTCTTGTCTGTCTAGTCTTGTCTGTCTAGTCTTGTCTGGCTAGTCTTGTCTGTCTATTCTTGTCTGTCTAGTCTTGTCTGTCTAGTCTTGTCTGTCTAGTCTTGTCGGTCTAGTCTTGTCTGTCTAGTCTTGTCTGTATGGTGTTGTATGACCAGTCTTGTCTGTCTAGTCTTGGCTGTCTTCTCTGTTTAGTATTGGCCATCTAAGCTTGTTTGTCTAGTCATGACTCATGACTATCTAGTCTTGTATGTCTAGTAATATGTCTCTAATCATAATATCTGTATAGTCTTGACTGTCTAAAAATAGAGATAAGCTTAATATTACTTTAAGATTAGCTCATGTTTAATTTAAACTTGACAAATTCTCACATTGTTAAAATTGCAACTTTTTATTCTATAATTTAAATAATTTCTAAACGATTTGAAACGATTGTGCAATATTTTGGTTTGTTATGTAAATGTGAATTTATCATCCCATTGTTTGTTAATTCCAGTCGGTTTGATAATATTTCCATATGTAAACGCGTTATCTGGCCTAACTGCTCTTTGATAGGTATTCTATCGGTCTATTGTTATCCTCCAAATCCAATTTATTGTTGAATTCGGTTGATTTTTCATTAATCTATAGACAGAGTATTTGCATCACACCAAATATTTTGTTTGTGGAAAACCATAAAAACCCTTCATAACATATGTTTAAAATAATAGTAAAAATTAAATCGAACTTATTTGTTACAGCAAGGTAAATGTTTGAAATTTAAAGCAGGCACAACAAAGCGTCAAAACGTATTTGTTTAAAAATTCGAAAATATAGAATTTCACTTACGCCGAGGTATTAAACATATTTTTCGTTTAATTTTATTTTCATTTGAACACACTTTAAAGGCTTTCTTGTGTAGAACTAGGCCGCAATAAAAGATGTTTTAGTGTGGAAAACCTCAATCAATTCAAGAGGTAGGGAAACGTGTTTTACAATGGTGTTGCCGAAGATTCGAGATAAAACGAATCCTTTCTACATTATTGTGGAAAAAGTCAAGCTTTAAGGCAAGCCGAAACTAATATTTAGTTTGCTGCAAGAAACGAAATTGAAAACGAAATTGACTAAACTACTCAGGTCTAATATTATCCATCTACTTGAAATGATTAACGGCAGGACGTATCTACAATATTTGTCTTTAATTTCGCTGAAATGAAAGTTAAGGTTGAATCTAGTTAGAGACGGAAACAATAAATAAGATATTAAATTCGTACGCGTCGGCAACTAATTTATCTTTTTGTGGAAGGCAGAGGAGGCAAGAAAGTTTACGTTAACAAGTAGGTAATTAAAGTTAAAGCGATATTAAAATGATTTAGACGTCGCCGAACAAGAACGAAACAAAGTGTTAAACTAGACGAAGTTTTGTATAGGGAACAAGATAGCAGCCAGTTTAATAGCGTCTACATAGAAAGTGAGCTCTCTCGCATTGAACTCGTTTTACGACTCGTCCAGTAGGTGTGTACACTATTATCTAGCGTGTGTCGTAAATTAAGGCCCATCCGACGATAAAAACTTTATGGTCTTATTATTGCTTCTTGTATGGTATTATTGCTATATAGACTAGACGCAGCCAATTCCCATCAAATTACTTAGATTCACGACTAGGCGCTTTTACACTCTATACTTGTACCATGAACAAAATTGTAAAGTCTTGTATATCTAGCCATATTTATTCTTGTCTGTCTAGTCTTGTCTGTCTATTCTTGTCTGTCTAGTTTTGTCTGTCTAGTCTTGGCTGTCTGGTCTTGTCTGTCTAGTCTTGTCTGTCTAGTCTTGTCTGTCCAGTCTTGTTAGTCTTATCTCACTAGTTTAATCTGTCTAGTATTGCTACTGTAGTAATATTGTCAACTGAGTATTTCTGCTTGTGATTTTGTTAAATGAGTTGAAATTTATTTTGGAATTTTTGTTAATGGTCACAGTTCGAATTGAATCAAGGTTTCGAAAATTCGATAATCTTAATTGGTGCAGACTGCTTTCTTCTTGAGATTAAGTTGAAATGTTTGGTCGAGACGGAATGCAAGTAATGTTGAAAAACGAGGAATCCCAATTTAAAAATAAATGGATTTCGAATTGGGAAGTTTCGGTTGAACATCTTCATTCACCTTCAATTTAAACAAATATCTGGTCTTGTCCAGTCTAGTCTAATAATGTGTAATCTTATCTGATATTACCGAAGACTTGCTGCAGTTTGGTGTAGTCTATTTGATTCCTGTGCAGTCTTATTTAGTGTTATTATTTTATCAAATCACACAGTAATTTCAATAAAATAAGATTGAATAGAACGAGTTTTATCCAGGCAATTATAATAATTTATGGCGGAGGAATTCTGCAGCAGGAAGTGAAATGGTTCAGTTGGCAGCAAACATTTAAATTAGCTAGAGAGCTGAAACGCCGTGGAAAAGTACCTCGTCGGCCGTTCGATCGGAAGAAACGTCCAATAAACTGTTAACTGAAAGCGAACTAACCGGGCACAGTTAGCTAATAATTGCCACTTACAATTTATTCACTTATTTTAATTTGCACTCAAATACTAATTTAATTAGATTTATTTCTGAATTTATAATAAATAATTTATGTCTCAATAAGAATAATAAGACTAATAAGTCTCAATTAAACAAGTCCAGATAAGAATAGACAAACCTAGAGAATACTAGGCAAGACTAGGCAGGGCTAAACAAGGCAAGGCTGTACTATGCAAGACTTGAGAGGGTTACAAAGTGTGATAAATTTATAATATTAAAAGCATCTAGACAAAACACTAGTCTTGCCTAACCTTATCAAATTTTGTCTCGAGACACCTAATCTTGTCTAGAAGCGTCTAATCTTGTGAAGTTTTGTATACTCTTTTTTTAGTCTTGTTTAACTTTATTTAGACGCCTCGAGATAAAATTTTTGAAGAAAGATTAGACAAGACTAGATTCAAAAAAATCTAATCAAGCCTTTAAACTGAATTAAAGTTTCTAAACCTCTCAGTTAGTCCAACTTATATTATAGTAATATGTCGGTGTGTACCTGTCAGGGATTATTAATCTGTTGTGCTGTTGTGCAGAAGTCGAGGACTTCTGGGTGGTCTCGGGAGTTGTCGGGAATGAGGGTCCTGAGCAGCAACCCTCGTTGTCCTTTCCCCCGGCGATCCGGTGAGAGCTGAAATCCTGTCCCTTACGTAATACCACACAAGTTTATCAAATGGCTGCGTCTGTATATTTCGCCTGTCAATTATCCAGCGACAAACAATTTACTTTTGGAATATATAGGGTGGACCATTTAACGTGACAGTCACAAAAATCTTCGTTGCCTTTAAAGTGACGAAAACAAAATGTTAATTTGATTGTTTTCGAAGAGGTGATATCGTGGTGAAAATTTCATTTTGATCAAGGTTATAGTGTTTGCGTTCTCAAGGTCAGCAATTGTTCTTCAAATGGGAACATGCTTTTTATTAAGACGTTGTAGCTGATATCCAGATGAATCCAACGGCTTATGATTTATGATTTTTCACCAAAATACTAATGTGTAAACAAACGGGAAATCGTGATGATGTTCACGATAAGAATATCCGTAAAATGTATTTGAATTTCTTGCCCAGAAATTTTATTGTATGAAATTTTCGAAGTGATGGTTATTAATCTCGAAACATTTTTGAAGACATCTGCTGGTTCTCTTGACCTTCGAATATTTTCTGGTGCGATCGTGGCGCAGGCTGTGGTAATTCGTTCTCGCATGTTCGCCGTCGTCATCGGAATATCATGGTAAACACGATCGTTTAGTGATGCTTACTATGGGATCTATCCCAAAGCAAGAAATCAAGTAAACGAGCGCACCTCCCCAATTCAGCCACTCCGGGCTTTCGATTGACCGTGTATGTTGTGCGTATACAACATGCCATGTTTAGTAACAGTTGATCCGGAATTAAACAGAACGTCATCATTTTCATTTGGAAAACCATCGATGACCTTGATAACGCAAAACTATGACTTTGCAAAACTGAGATGCTATGATCAATGAGTTTTTCTTCTCTATACCAACCCTTCGAAATCAATCAAACATATTTTTGACATATCAAGCACTTTCAGTTAACTTGACAAGTGACCCTACTGAAATCAAGAGGATCTTTGTACCGTTGCAAGCATAACTTTAAGATGTCGTTGTCGTACGATAGAATTCTATATTTTTATCCATACATCCCCCATTCGCTATGAGTGTTTACCGGTTCTGGAAATTGGAACTGTTTGTTTTTGCCTTTGAATCCGTCGTCCTTTGTCGAGTTCTTTTTGAGTAATAATCTCTCTTATCATGTTTTCCGCATATGACTAGTAACGTGCTAATTTAAGCATTAAGTCTTCTAGGGTATATACCTACTTCAAACGCCGAGTTTGTCAGTTTCATCCACTTTTATCTTTCTGGGGTCCACCTTTCGCTTTCGAAAATGCTATGTTGTGCGGTGTCTGCGTTCATACAGTGCACACAATAGTCGTAAGAGGCCCTGCCGATCCTATGCAAGTACTCCCGGAAATATCCGTGGCTGCCGAGAGCCTGTGTTAAAATATCTCCATGCTGGCCTATTGCCCATAATTTCACACAGGGTATTAGGAGTCTCGTCATGGGTTCTTTTTTAGACGTACCCCAGTTCTTTTCCCATAGTGCAAACATTTGGTCCTTTGTGCTTCTTCTGCAGTGTTCTCTGCTTCTGGTCTTGTACAGTTTTTTTTTTATATTCTATGGGCGCAACTCCAGCGATGACTAGTTCGGCGTCCCTAGATATTGTTCTGTATTCGCTAAATGCGCTGCATCCTGGAATGGCAAAATTCCTTCGTACGGAGGCGAGCAAGTTTTTAATGTTTATTTTCGTAACGCCATTGCCCAGACCGGAGCTCCGTACAGCATAGTTTATCTACGAGCAAAGCAGCCTTTTCTTACTACTTTTTGGTCCACTATTATTAGGCATTAGTTTTTCCAAAGCTGAGGTGGTTTTAAGGGCCTTTGCCGTAATTGTTTTGACGTGCTCCTTGAGGAAGAGCTTTCTGTCAGAGGTTACTTCCAGGTATGTAATTGCTTTTTTGGGAGTGATTACTACCGCCTTAATTTTAAAAGTAATAGGTCCTACGGCTCTGTTGCCTATTAACTGTATAGCTTCCTTTTTTTGGAGAGCTAATTTTAATCTATTTTTTTAGCCATTCGTCCACTTGTTTAATGGCCATGTTTGCACAACTCATTATCTCTTCCTCTGTCTTCCCTATTGCGACAATATATAGGTCATGGGCGAATCCTATTACTGGCACTCCGTCCGGCAGAATTAGTCTCAACACGCCGTCGTACAGGATATTCCACAATGTAGGACCCAGGACTGAGCCCTGTGGAACACCACTATATACTTCGTAATCAGCGATTTCATTGCCAAATTCGAATAAAATTCTCCAGTTGGATAGATAACTGCGAAGTAATCGCAACAGGTATGGGGAAAAGTTCCTTATTATTATTTATCTGTTTAGTCAGTTGTTCCATGATATTCCGCCATGCGACCAAATTGAATGCGTTTTTTTACAGCAAGAGTTATCAATGCTCTTATCTTCCGTGTTGTTCGCCTATCAGCTGAAACTTTCTCTGCCATTCCTACAACTCTCATGATAGCATCTACCGTCGACCTTCCTTCCCTGAGCCCATATTGTCCATCCGAGAGCTGTTTGCCTTTATCAAGCTCTGTCTTGATTCTATTAAGCATCATCTTTTCAATGAGATTTCCTTGACATCCAGTAAGCAGGCTCTTGTATAGGTTTTTCTCCCTTCCTTAGGAGCAGCAGATTGGCCTTTTTCCACTTTTCTGAGAAATTTCCGCCTTTTAGTATTCTGTTCATTATTTCTAAAATGAAGTTTGGCTGGCTGTTTACCACACTTTTAATAATTTCGGGAGGAAAGCACAAGCATTTTCAGTTAACTTAACAAATTGCGCTCCTGATATCGCGAGCATCTCTGTTCCTCAAGATGTCGTTGTCGTATGATACAATTCTATATTTTTATCGATACATCGATACATTCGCTATGAGTGTTTACCAGTTCTGGAACTTAACTAATGTTTTTTTAATGTTTATTTTTTGCCTTTGTTTTTTTTTTCTGAATCCGCCGTTGTTCGTCGAATTCTTTTGGTGTAATAATCTCTGTTTATCATTTCTGTTAATCATGTTTCCCGTATATGACCAGTAATGTGCTAATTCAAGCATTAAGTCTTCTAAGGTATGTATTTCGAGCGCCTAGTTTGTCTGTTTCATCCACTTTTCTCTTTCTGGGGTCCACCTTTCGCATTCGAAAATGGTATGTTGTGTGGTGTCTACGTTTCCACAGTACACACAATAGTCGTAGGAGGCCCTGCCGATCCTATTCAAGTACTCCCGGAAACATCCGTTGCCGCCGAGAGCCTGTGTTAGGTGATAGGAAACAACTCCATGCTGGCGTGTTGCCCATAATTTCACATAGGGTATTAGGAGTCTCGTCCAGGGTCCTTTTTCAGATGCGCCACAGTTCTTTTGCCATAGTGCAAACATTTGGTCCTTTGCGCTTCTTCTACCATGTTCTCTGTTTGTGGAGTCTCTGGTCTTGTACAGTTCCACTTTTTCTTATATTTGATATTCTATGCGTGCAACTCCGCCGATGACTAGTACGGCGTCCCTAGATATTGTTCTGTAGCGACAACGAGTCATTCCATTTTTATTTCTTAGTTTACGAGGGCATTACAATAATTACTCAAATATTTTCGAACAATTTCCGAAAATATTTTATTTTTAGGGTCGGTAATGTAATCCTCGAGCATATAAAGAAATATTTGTATTTTTAGTTTTACGGGGCCATTACGGTGATTACCCAAATATTTTCGGAAGAATTTCCGAAAACATTTTATTAGGGTCAATGCTGTAATCCCCGGGGAAATTACGACAAAATGTTTTTCCTGAGAATCAGTAATCACCAAAGCGACAAATAGCCGAATAAGGAAAAATAATCACTCGCAGATGAGGGACCAGTATACCTGGAACTAACATAAATACCTGAACCCCCGAATATTCAAGACAGTCAAGCAAGACAGTCAGGTGCAAACAGTCAGCAAGTCGACTTCAGTTCAGTCAAGCAAGACATTAAGGCGCAACCAACCAACGAGTCCAGTTCAGTTCAGCCAGTGGACTCACACACGCCAGGGGACTCAGTCAGCGGAGTCAGTCCAGCCAGTGGACTCATACACACCGGCCACTAGCCACCACCAGCCACTAGATCCAGTCAGTCAGACTCAGCTAGAAGTTCAGACAGTCAGCGAGTGACACTAGTTCAATTCAGTCCAGCCAGTTCAACCAGACTCAACCAGCAGCTAGTTCAACCATAGAAATTACATAACTTGGAGTAACAACTGACAGAAAGCTCTACTTCAAGGAGCACGTCAAAAGAATTACGGCAAAGGCCCTTAAAACCACCTCAGCTTTGGAAAAATTAATGCCCAATAATAGTTGACCAAAAAGTTGTAAGAGAAGCCTGCTTCGTTCGATGGTCCAATCAACTTTGCTGTACGGAGCTCCTGTCTGGGCAAGGGCCGTTACGATAACAAACATTAAAAACATGCTCGCCTCCGCACAAAGAAAAATGGCCATTCTAGTAGTGCACTTAGCGCATAAAGAACTGTGGGTGACCGGATTCCTCTTGTCGATCACGTTGGGGTCACCAATTTGTGGCGAGTGAGCCGTAGAATAGGTATCACTCACGGTTTGTCCATGTATATATCGTCCATGTAAAATTCCTCTGCAAACCGTGAGTGATACCTATTCTACGGCTCACTCTTCCAGCCATTCGTCCACTTGTTTAATGGCTATGTTTGCGCGACTCATTATCTCTTTTTCTGTCTTACCTATTGCGACAATGGCTAGGTCATCGGCGAATTCTATTATTTGCACTCCGTCCAGCAAAATTAGTATCAACACGCCTTCGTACAGTATATACCAATGTAGGACCCAGGGCGGAGCCCTGTGGATCACCACTGTATACTTCGTAATCAGCGATTTTAGTGCCAGCTTCGAGTAAAATTCTCCTGTTAGATAGATAGCTGCGAAGTAATCGCAACAGTTATGGGGAAAATTCCTCCTAGTCAGTTCTTCCATGATATTTTGACATGCGACCGAATTGAATGCGTTTTTTACATCGAGAGTTATCAATGTTCTAATCTTCCGTGTTGTCCGCCTACAACACAGCTGAAGCTTTCTCTGCCATTCCAACAACTCTCATGATAGCATCTAAACCCATATTGCCTATCCGAGAGCTGTTTGCCTTTATCAAGCTCTGTCTTGATTCTATCAAGTATCATATTTTCAAGGAGCTTTCCAGTGACATTCAGTAAGGCTCTTTTATAGGTTTTCCTCCCTTCCTTAGGAGCCAGGAACCAGATTGGCCATTGTTTCTGGGAAATTTCCGCTTTTTACTATTCTGTTCATTGTTTCTAAAATGAAGTTTGGCTGGCATCACAATTTTAATAATCTCGGGAGAAAGGTTATCTGGGCCTGGTGTTCTGCCGTTTCGTAGAAGTCGTTTACTGGCGCTAAGTAGTTCTTCCATAGAGAATTCCAATACTACTCTTACTTCCGGTAGTTCTCATTGTAGCTTTCCATGAGTTGGAAAGAGGACCTTCACCACTTCTATCATCTGTTCTATCGTTAGTTGCAGAAATTGAAAACGCGCCACCCCACATATTTGGGTCAATTTTGTCGCAGAGTTGTCGCCAGTGTTTTCTTTTGGCTTGGAAATCAATAAAAACTATGTATTAACAATTTTCTCGTTAGTCTAAAGGCAACGGAGATATTTGGGATGATCACGTTCAATGGAGCACCCTGTATTTTGAATTCATATTAAAAAATCTAGTGTGTCTAATCTTGTCTGTCTAGTTTTATCTGCCTAGTCTTTCCTGTCTAGTATGTTTACTATTGTATGTCTAGTATTGTCTGTCTAGTATTGTCTGTCTAGTCTTGTCTGTCTAGTCTTGTCTGTCTAGTCTTGTCTGTGTAGTCTTGTCTGTCTAGTCTTGTCTGTCTAGTCTTGTCTGTCTAGTCTTGTCTGTCTAGTCTTGTCTGTTTAGTCTTGTCTGTCTAGTCTTGTCTGTCTAGTCTTGTCTGTCTAGTCTTGTCTGTCTAGTCTTGTCTGTCTAGTCTTGTCTGTCTAGTCTTGTCTGTCTAGTCTTGTCTGTCTAGTCTTGTCTGTTTAGTCTTGTCTGTCTAGTCTTGTCTGTCTAGTCTTGTCTGTTTAGTCTTGTCTGTCTAGTCTTGTCTGTCTAGTCTTGTCTGTCTAGTCTTGTCTGTCTAGTCTTGTCCGTCTAGTCTTGTCTGTCTAGTCTTGTCTGTCTAGTCTTGTCTGTCTAGTCTTGTCTGTCTAGTCTTGTCTGTCTAGTCTTGTCTGTATAGTCTTGTTTGTCTAGTCTTGTCTGTCTAGTCTTGTCTGTCTAGTCTTGTCTGTCTAGTCTTGTCTGTCTAGTCTTGTCTGTCTAGTCTTGTCTGTCTAGTCTTGTCTGTCTAGTCTTGTCTGTCTAGTCTTGTCTGTCTAGTCTTGTCTGTCTAGCCTTGTCTGTCTAGTCTTGTCTGTCTAGTCTTGTCTGTCTAGTCTTGTCTGTCTAGTCTTGTCTGTCTAGTCTTGTCTGTCTAGTCTTGTCTGTCTAGTCTTGTCTGTCTAGGCTTGTCTGTCTAGTCTTGTCTGTCTAGTCTTGTCTGTCTAGTCTTGTCTGTCTAGTCTTGTCTGTCTAGTCTTGTCTGTCTAGTCTTGTCTGTCTAGTCTTGTCTGTCTAGTCTTGTCTGTCTAGTCTTGTCTGTCTAGTCTTGTCTGTCTAGTCTTGTCTGTCTAGTCTTGTCTGTCTAGTCTTGTCTGTCTAGTCTTGTCTGTCTAGTCTTGTCTGTCTAGTCTTCTCTGTCTAGTCTTGTCTGTCTAGTCTTGTCTGTCTAGTCTTGTCTGTCTAGTCTTGTCTGTCTAGTCTTGTCTGTCTAGTCTTGTCTGTCTAGTCTTGTCTGTCTAGTCTTGTCTGTCTAGTCTTGTCTGTCTAGTCTTGTCTGTCTAGTCTTGTCTGTCTAGTCTTGTCTGTCTAGTCTTGTCTGTCTAGTCTTGTCTGTCTAGTCTTGTCTGTCTAGTCTTGTCTGTCTAGTCTTGTCTGTCTAGTCTTGTCTGTCTAGTCTTGTCTGTCTAGTCTTGTCTGTCTAGTCTTGTCTGTCTAGTCTTGTCTGTCTAGTCTTGTCTGTCTAGTCTTGTCTGTCTAGTCTTGTCTGTCTAGTCTTGTCTGTCTAGTCTTGTCTGTCTAGTCTTGTCTGTCTAGTCTTGTCTGTCTAGTCTTGTCTGTCTAGTCTTGTCTGTCTAGTCTTGTCTGTCTAGTCTTGTCTGTCTAGTCTTGTCTGTCTAGTCTTGTCTGTCTAGTCTTGTCTGTCTAGTCTTGTCTGTCTAGTCTTGTCTGTCTAGTCTTGTCTGTCTAGTCTTGTCTGTCTAGTCTTGTCTGTCTAGTCTTGTCTGTCTAGTCTTGTCTGTCTAGTCTTGTCTGTCTAGTCTTGTCTGTCTAGTCTTGTCTGTCTAGTCTTGTCTGTCTAGTCTTGTCTGTCTAGTCTTGTCTGTCTAGTCTTGTCTGTCTAGTCTTGTCTGTCTAGTCTTGTCTGTCTAGTCTTGTCTGTCTAGTCTTGTCTGTCTAGTCTTGTCTGTCTAGTCTTGTCTATCTAGTCTGGTCTGTCTAGTCTTGTCTATCTAGCCTTGTCTGTCTAGTCTTGTCTGTCTAGTCTTGTCTGTCTAGTCTTGTCTGTCTAGTCTTGTCTGTCTAGTCTGTCTCAGACAAGACTAGTCTTGTCTGTCTACTCTTGTCTGTCTAGTCTTGTCTGTCTAGGCTTGTATGTCTAGTCTTTTCTGTCTAGTCTTGTCTCTCTAGTCTCGTCTGTCTAGTTTTGCCCGGTGTCTAGCCTTGGCTATCTATTTTAGACTTACTAGTTTTCTCCGTCTAGTCTTGTCTATCCAGTCTTCTCTGTTTAGTATTGTATGTCTAGTCTAGTCTGCCTTGTCTTGTCTGTATAGTCTTTTCCGTCTAGTCTTGTCTATCTAGTCTGGTCTATTATGTGTCTTATTTGTGAATTATATATGCAAATTATTAAATAAATGTTCGTCTTGATTGTGAAATCGATAAAAAAGAACTTGGAAACACTTCAATTTGACAGTTCGATTAGAATAAGTTTCACGCTTGTTCCATTGTATTGAAGCTAGTTAATTCCAACTATGAGGTTGTAGTTTTCTGCCGAAACCCAAATGTGCTGTTTGAAACCATCCTTGAACCCAACCCTAATCCCATTCCAAAAACAACAATTGAGCGGTCTATTCACATTACCTACATATATTAACTGAACTTGCAAGTTTTCTGCTGAACATTTTGAGAGAAAAATCATGGAATAATGAAAAATCTAGACCTTGGGGATGTAGAGACATTTTAGGAATGAATTATAGTAGACAATCTGAAACAACATCTCGAACTAAACAATTTATAGATCTAGAGAACCTTGACATAAATGGTCTAGAACTAGACAGTCTATAGGAATAGAATATAAGAGATAAGTTAAACAGATCAGCAAGGTTTGTTCTACCTTAATCTATTATTTCTACCTTACTTCTGAAGTTATATCCTACGTAAGTTGTATAATTATGCAATAGTTTCAATATAAACTTAAAAACATATCCTGTCAAGGTTTGTCTGTGCCAATTAGACTTGTTTGACTGGATTTCATCCATTCAAGCAAATTTTTATTCAAATTAATCTCCAGCACGTTCAATAGTTTTTTTGTTCCTAGATATGAATGCGAATTATTAACAGTATTGCGATTTATTGCCGCAATTTCGTGCGCCGAAGGAAATTTATTTGAGACGTTTGACGGCATAAAAAGACTCTTTACTGCTAGAAAATGACGAGGAAATGTGAACAGGGAGTGTAGCAACCCATCCCATCGCGAATCTAGTTCACCGCAATTTATCCGCTGGATAATATTTATGCAAATTGCCGAGGTTTTATGGATAGTTCAATGTTTACTAAGCAAGATGATACTTTGATCTCTCATTGTCTTAGTTTTCTTTAGTCTACGTCTTTTGTATTTTCGAATCCTAGAAGTTCTAGTTCTACTTATTCTACATTCTTGACTAATTTTAGGTTGTTCAGGTCTACATTCTACAGCTCTTGATTATCTAATTCTAGATTATTTAAATCATTTTGTTCTTTATTGACTAAATGTGTCAATTTCTAATTTCTGATTCTAGTTAAATTGTCTAGTTATACATCTATTTTCTTTAATATATTGTTGTCTATAGACAAGACTAGACAGACAAGACTAGAAAGACAAGACTAGACAGGCAAGACTAGACAGACAAGACTAGACAGACAAGACTAGACAGACTAGACTAGACAGACAAGACTAGACAGACAAGACTAGACAGACAAGACTCGACAGACAAGACTAGACAGACAAGACTAGACAGACAAGACTAGACAGACAAGACTAGACAGACAAGACTAGACAGACAAGACTAGACAGACAAGACTAGACAGACAAGACTAGACAGACAAGACTAGACAGACAAGACTAGACAGACAAGACTAGACAGACAAGACTAGACAGACAAGACTAGACAGACAAGACTAGACAGACAAGACTAGACAGACAAGACTAGACAGACAAGACTAGACAGACAAGACTAGACAGACAAGACTAGACAGACAAGACTAGACAGACAAGACTAGACAGACAAGACTAGACAGACAAGACTAGACAGACAAGACTAGACAGACAAGACTAGACAGACAAGACTAGACAGACAAGACTAGACAGACAAGACTAGACAGACAAGACTAGACAGACAAGACTAGACAGACAAGACTAGACAGACAAGACTAGACAGACAAGACTAGACAGACAAGACTAGACAGACAAGACTAGACAGACAAGACTAGACAGACAAGACTAGACAGACAAGACTAGACAGACAAGACTAGACAGACAAGACTAGACAGACAAGACTAGACAGACAAGACTAGACAGACAAGACTAGACAGACAAGACTAGACAGACAAGACTAGACAGACAAGACTAGACAGACAAGACTAGACAGACAAGACTAGACAGACAAGACTAGACAGACAAGACTAGACAGACAAGACTAGACAGACAAGACTAGACAGACAAGACTAGACAGACAAGACTAGACAGACAAGACTAGACAGACAAGACTAGACAGACAAGACTAGACAGACAAGACTAGACAGACAAGACTAGACAGACAAGACTAGACAGACAAGACTAGACAGACAAGACTAGACAGACAAGACTAGACAGACAAGACTAGACAGACAAGACTAGACAGACAAGACTAGACAGACAAGACTAGACAGACAAGACTAGACAGACAAGACTAGACAGACAAGACTAGACAGACAAGACTAGACAGACAAGACTAGACAGACAAGACTAGACAGACAAGACTAGACAGACAAGACTAGACAGACAAGACTAGACAGACAAGACTAGACAGACAAGACTAGACAGACAAGACTAGACAGACAAGACTAGACAGACAAGACTAGACAGACAAGACTAGACAGACAAGACTAGACAGACAAGACTAGACAGACAAGACTAGACAGACAAGACTAGACAGACAAGACTAGACAGACAAGACTAGACAGACAAGACTAGACAGACAAGACTAGACAGACAAGACTAGACAGACAAGACTAGACAGACAAGACTAGACAGACAAGACTAGACAGACAAGACTAGACAGACAAGACTAGACAGACAAGACTAGACAGACAAGACTAGACAGACAAGACTAGACAGACAAGACTAGACAGACAAGACTAGACAGACAAGACTAGACAGACAAGACTAGACAGACAAGACTAGACAGACAAGACTAGACAGACAAGACTAGACAGACAAGACTAGACAGACAAGACTAGACAGACAAGACTAGACAGACAAGACTAGACAGACAAGACTAGACAGACAAGACTAGACAGACAAGACTAGACAGACAAGACTAGACAGACAAGACTAGACAGACAAGACTAGACAGACAAGACTAGACAGACAAGACTAGACAGACAAGACTAGACAGACAAGACTAGACAGACAAGACTAGACAGACAAGACTAGACAGACAAGACTAGACAGACAAGACTAGACAGACAAGACTAGACAGACAAGACTAGACAGACAAGACTAGACAGACAAGACTAGACAGACAAGACTAGACAGACAAGACTAGACAGACAAGACTAGACAGACAAGACTAGACAGACAAGACTAGACAGACAAGACTAGACAGACAAGACTAGACAGACAAGACTAGACAGACAAGACTAGACAGACAAGACTAGACAGACAAGACTAGACAGACAAGACTAGACAGACAAGACTAGACAGACAAGACTAGACAGACAAGACTAGACAGACAAGACTAGACAGACAAGACTAGACAGACAAGACTAGACAGACAAGACTAGACAGACAAGACTAGACAGACAAGACTAGACAGACAAGACTAGACAGACAAGACTAGACAGACAAGACTAGACAGACAAGACTAGACAGACAAGACTAGACAGACAAGACTAGACAGACAAGACTAGACAGACAAGACTAGACAGACAAGACTAGACAGACAAGACTAGACAGACAAGACTAGACAGACAAGACTAGACAGACAAGACTAGACAGACAAGACTAGACAGACAAGACTAGACAGACAAGACTAGACAGACAAGACTAGACAGACAAGACTAGACAGACAAGACTAGACAGACAAGACTAGACAGACAAGACTAGACAGACAAGACTAGACAGACAAGACTAGACAGACAAGACTAGACAGACAAGACTAGACAGACAAGACTAGACAGACAAGACTAGACAGACAAGACTAGACAGACAAGACTAGACAGACAAGACTAGACAGACAAGACTAGACAGACAAGACTAGACAGACAAGACTAGACAGACAAGACTAGACAGACAAGACTAGACAGACAAGACTAGACAGACAAGACTAGACAGACAAGACTAGACAGACAAGACTAGACAGACAAGACTAGACAGACAAGACTAGACAGACAAGACTAGACAGACAAGACTAGACAGACAAGACTAGACAGACAAGACTAGACAGACAAGACTAGACAGACAAGACTAGACAGACAAGACTAGACAGACAAGACTAGACAGACAAGACTAGACAGACAAGACTAGACAGACAAGACTAGACAGACAAGACTAGACAGACAAGACTAGACAGACAAGACTAGACAGACAAGACTAGACAGACAAGACTAGACAGACAAGACTAGACAGACAAGACTAGACAGACAAGACTAGACAGACAAGACTAGACAGACAAGACTAGACAGACAAGACTAGACAGACAAGACTAGACAGACAAGACTAGACAGACAAGACTAGACAGACAAGACTAGACAGACAAGACTAGACAGACAAGACTAGACAGACAAGACTAGACAGACAAGACTAGACAGACAAGACTAGACAGACAAGACTAGACAGACAAGACTAGACAGACAAGACTAGACAGACAAGACTAGACAGACAAGACTAGACAGACAAGACTAGACAGACAAGACTAGACAGACAAGACTAGACAGACAAGACTAGACAGACAAGACTAGACAGACAAGACTAGACAGACAAGACTAGACAGACAAGACTAGACAGACAAGACTAGACAGACAAGACTAGACAGACAAGACTAGACAGACAAGACTAGACAGACAAGACTAGACAGACAAGACTAGACAGACAAGACTAGACAGACAAGACTAGACAGACAAGACTAGACAGACAAGACTAGACAGACAAGACTAGACAGACAAGACTAGACAGACAAGACTAGACAGACAAGACTAGACAGACAAGACTAGACAGACAAGACTAGACAGACAAGACTAGACAGACAAGACTAGACAGACAAGACTAGACAGACAAGACTAGACAGACAAGACTAGACAGACAAGACTAGACAGACAAGACTAGACAGACAAGACTAGACAGACAAGACTAGACAGACAAGACTAGACAGACAAGACTAGACAGACAAGACTAGACAGACAAGACTAGACAGACAAGACTAGACAGACAAGACTAGACAGACAAGACTAGACAGACAAGACTAGACAGACAAGACTAGACAGACAAGACTAGACAGACAAGACTAGACAGACAAGACTAGACAGACAAGACTAGAGAGAGAAGACTAGACAGACAAGATTAGATAGACTAGACTAGACTAGACAGACAAGACTAGACACACAAGACTAGACACACAAAACTAGACAGACGAGATTAGATAGACGAAACTAGAAACACAAGACTATACATACAAGGCTAGACAAATAGGACTATTTAGACAAGAGTAACCAGACAATAAGAAACAGACAACTCTAGACTAAACAGATAGGAATAGACAGACAAGACTAGACTGACAAATCTTGACTAATAGAAATTTTCTTGTGTGTGAATGTTGCGAGCACTGTTGAGTTAACTTGTCAAGAGGCCCACCTAATACTTGTCTAGCATCTTGAACTGCTCCACGCATAACTTCTAAATGTCGCTGTATATAATTTTCCCTTACATCTCCCTTTCACGTCTAATGATTAGGGTTTATTTTAGGTTAGCTTAGTTTAGTGATTAATTTAATGATTCGTAGTTTCTCTTGATTTCGGTATAGTGTCTCTTCGATTTGTCCTACTGTTTCATGTACATGATCTCTTCGATCATGTACGTTGTTACCGTCCAGACTAGGGACATTACAAAGTAAAAAAACGGTTAACCGGTTAAAACCTGGTTTTAAGTATAAAAATAAATAAATTGCGGCTGTAAACCAAATAAAATAAATATTTATTCACCATTTATAATTATTTAATACATAAAAAAAATATTTGTGTATTATTTCATTGTATTTACGTAAAGAATAAAAAATTGGCACAATTTATATAAATATTCAAATAGGGTTTAAAATAATTTTTATTAGAGTATATAAAAAAATACATAATTTTTGTTACTTTTTGGAATATTTTCCATATTCCTGACTTTTTGTTGTTGTTCATATTTGGGCTAAAAAATTGTTAGAATAAATCTTTATATTGTTGTTAGAATAAAATCTTTATGATGTTATTTCTTCGTAAAGATATTATTCTAACAACAATATCTAGTAAGTATTAATTATATTTCATTTTAGAAATTGAATGAATTGATCTTCCTACATGTACTAAACTCCTACAAAAATTAATTTTAGCCCAAATATGAACAACAACAAAAAGTCAGGAAGTTGTATGTATTTATTTATCAAAGTACGAAACTAGACTAAAATGTAAGAATGGAGTAAATAAGTATTTATATTTCTTTAGGATCAAGATTATGCGCACTATAAATCTGTGAACCTTTATTTCACTACATATTTACTGCTCTTACATTTTTTTACCGAATTATTTTACCGAATACATGCGTAAATCGTTGCCTCGTATGTTTTGTCTCAAAACAATGTCTAAACTAGGAGACAGTGCTGGATTTACCAGCAGGCTGAGTAGGCTGGAGCCTATGACGGCAAATTTTGGGCCAATCACGCCAAACTGACCGCGCATGCGCTTAGTCAGTCGTAGTTTAACCGGCATGGCGTCAGGACGTGCAATAACTGAAGAATTTATAGAAAAATAGCTTGAAATATGTACATTCGTCCATTCTTAAATAATTATGCCAGTCACTCGGATTCAGTGACAACTCATCTAACAAATTAATATGAGATAACAATAATTTCTTTTTTAACCATTTTTTTGTTACGTTTTTTTTTGTTGTTTTTTATTGACTAAACGGCTTCAAGCAGCAGCCGTCATATGTGGAATATCCTCTTCAGAATTCGAATCAATTTTTTAAGTTACACGGGGAGAAATTTGCTAGCCAGATACAGCACGCGACAATCGAGAAATGAAGGCCGGTTTTAAGCCAGTGAGTGGGGAAATCATTTTGAACTGATCAGTTTTAACTGATCAGTTCTAAACGTCAGTTCAACTGACCAGTTTAAACTGATCGTGAATGGCGGGATTTAGGGGCATACGTCGCGTAGTGGGATTGAGTCTCAGAGAAACAGATATAGAGCGGCTCGGCGATACAAACGAAAATGCCGCCGAAAAAGAAAAGCCGCCGAAAATAAAAACCGCCGAAAAGAAAAGCCGCCTCTGTTGATTAAGTCATGCAATTTCTTATATGTATTAATTTTTCTTCCGTTGTGTGCTATAGAGGGGAAATATAAAGTTCAGTTATTCGAATAACGGAAATTATTATATGATTTTGGAAGTGTTAGCTGGATCCTTTTTTAGCGAGTCATGTTGAATATCTAAGACTAAGATTTTTATAAATTCGACACTGACAAAAGTTAATGACTGAAATTGGGAAAGAGAAATCGCCAAAGAGAGTAAATTTGACACGTTTGTCAGCTAGAGAGGACGCATGTAGAAGTTGGAGAATTTCTTGGCACGAAGTTCTTAAAACTTTGGAATCCAAAGTTGCTAAAAAACATCACGTGATTAAAGGACGACCCCTTACGTTTTATTTTAGTACAAATAAATCTACAATATAATACTTCATGAATAACCATAGAAAAATAAAATTATGTATTTTCCACTTGAAGAAAAAAAATAAAATAAATAAAAACCGACTTTCGGTTTTTCGAAAAACCCAGTTTCGTAAATTTTAACAGACAACCCGGTTAACCGGGTTCGGTTTCGGTTAACCGAGTTGTGGTTTGGTCGACTTGTCCTACAACACTCGTCTATGGCATCTACGCAGGCCCGGATTTAAAGACTCATGGCCCCTAGGCACTTGAGATTTTGCCGGACTTTTCACCGGTTTTCCATAAGTGTTCTAGGTATGTTACCAAAGCCTGATACAGTTCAACGATTGTACCCAGGTCGATGTTTGTACCCAGATTTGAGATATTTGCTTATTTTATTGAACCTTTCCAAGATGTCATTCCAGAGAAGTGACAAAAAGCAAGTTTCCGTCGACTGTAATAAATTCAGGAGACCTGTAGCCTCAGAGCGCGTTTTTGGTTTTTCATTTGCATCATTGGCAATTGTCTGAAGAGCTGCCATGATCTTATTCCAGGAGCAACATTGACTTCGGCAGGCCTCAGCTCGAGCAGTCTATCTTGTCTGAAAAATACTCTTCACGACTGTTGAATTTCACTTCAGTTCCGACAGCAAAATTTCCTTTCTATGATGCCGAAAAGAAATTATACAATGACTGTAAAATACCGAAGAAAGATACAGCAGCTTGACAAGACTCGGTCGCACAGAATCCAACAAGATTCAGTGAATGAGCCGAACAGGGAACGAATTCTATCAGGGAGTTTTACTCCCGTTTACACTTGTTTTATTCCCGTTTGAAGACCAGAATATACACCCTACATATTGCTAGCATTGTCGTAGTGCTCTCGGCAATCGGCGATATCCAAGCCGTGATTTTTCAATGTTTCTAGGACGACTTTAGCCAGGTATTCCGCTTTATAGCCTCAATGTGGAATAAATTTAAAAAATCGCTCGACAGGACATGCGTCTTCAGAGACATATCTTACTACGAAAGAAAGTTGATCTACATGAGAAATGTGCGTAGTAGAGTCCTCAGAGATAAATAAATATTTTACATGTTTTGTCCCAGTCACAATTGTATTTATTAACTTTTCTGCCATGATATTGATCATTTCATCGCATATTTTTGACGGAAGATATGATGTGCCACATTTTATCTTACCTCCTCCACTCGAGCTTTTCTCTCCTGCCTCTAGTCTTCTTGGCTCTTCCATCGACATAGGATGGACCTGGCCTGGTAATGCTAAGCGTGGATACTGCAGGCGTAAGAGAGTGGAAAGGAAGAGCCCTAATTCTAGCTTTTGTTGCGCCCAGGGCTGTGTTATATTAGGAGCACCCTGTTTTGGCAAAATGTAGTAAACATATTTATTATAATATTATTTTAGATAAAGCTTTTTGATAAGACAAACCAAGCTTTGAGCTAATGTAAAGATTCCGCCACCAGGGCCTTGTAGGCCTAGGCAAAAATCCGGCACTGCATCTAGGATTGTATTTGTTCTACTTTCCCAAGTTTCTCTTCCTGGTATACCGCTGTGTCATTCAAAAATTGTGTGCAGTGTCTTCAGACGCAATTGGTTGCTCTACGGATACTATGTAGGTAGTCCCCAAAACATCCGTGCCCGGTGAATACCTGGGTAAGGTGAAAATATAACTCCCCGTGTCTACGTAGGGCCCACTTCTCCACGTCAGGGATCAATATTCTCGTCCATTGACCCTTATTTGACGACTGCCCTTCATTTTGTCATGTCTGTTACATCCTTGCACTGGCTTCTTTTTTCCAGTTACTTTTTGTGCTATCGTTCTTATGTCTTGTTCTGTATAGTTCATCTTTCTCTCTCTTCCATACTATTAGATCTATTGCTGGTATACTTGAGATCACCAGCGCGGCATCCTTTTAGAACCTCCGGTGTGCACTGCACATTCTGAGTGTCATTTTTGGCTGTATTGGCGATAGCTTATCGCTGCTCACTCGCTTTGCTATGGCACTTATCCAGACCGAAGCTGCGTGGAGCATATCATCCAGTGAGCCATCGAGCATAAGAACGTTCGCATGCTGCTTCTAGCACCACCGATGTTAGGTTGGGTATTGGGGCTTTTTTTTCGTTTCTTCGTTTGCTATATCCCATACTCTCTTTACGGCTTGTATTGTTGAGCGCCCCTGTCTGAAACCGTACTGCTTGTTGGATAGGTCTTTCTTATCTAATATCTCTGCCGTTATCCTTTTGTGGATGAGCAACTTTCCCGCACTGTCCAGAAGACAGATTGGTGTGTCCTTGTCACGATCTCATCTTTGTCAAGTACAAAGCTGTGTGTCGTTGCCACGATCGACATAAGGAAGGCTTTTAACTGCACCAAATGGAACCTTATTAAGAAGGAAGTGATGGTAAGAAACATTTCGACCTACCTCCGATGAATGGTAGGAAGCTACCTGTCCGACAGAAAGCTTGAGCTGGAAGACGGCGCAACGATCCAGTGACAAGCAATGTGCCGCAAGGGTCGGTCTTGGGTACTCTACTCTGAAACGTGCTATACGACGGCATATTTAGAGGAGATATGGAGCAGAAGGAGAAGGTGTGGTGGTGGCTCTGATAGCTAAGCACTTGGCTCTTGAGTCAGGCGTGGGTTCGAATCCCACACAGAACTAAAGCAGCAACATATAAAAGCTAATGGCTGCAACTCATCACACTTAATTTTCTAATCCGGCTTATTCAACCTTGGGATCTCAACTGCCTAACACCTTCTCTGGAAATTTGTCGTTCGAATTCGACGTTAAACCGCTAGGTCCCCCATATTCAAATCGGCGGTAGCCACAGCCAAAATGGAAGAGAAACTAACCTTCAAGACCCCAAAGAATATCAAAATGATTAGAAACTTCAGCACGCCGCAGAAAAAACGGAAATAGTGATGCTCTCAGGTAGGAAACAGTACATAGAGATAGAGTTCAAGGTGGGAGGTTCAAAAAGACTGTCTGAAATATCATGCAGTTGTGATGGATAAGAACCTTACCGTTGGCCATCACATAACGTATGTCGCCGCCAAAGCCGAGAGAGCGACGCTGTCTTTCCAAAAACCCGGCAAAAAGGGGCCATCGAAAAAAAAGAAGACTGCTAGCTACAATCTACGGTAGCAGATTCTATCATCCTCTATGTCGCCTACTTCCAATACTTATAACTTCCAATAATACACAGGAAAACTCCTTCGTGTACAAAGAACGTTTGCTATCAGAATCTCTAGAAGTTTTAGCTGCTATAACTGCTGCGACGGAAACTCATCAGTCATTGATGTCAGTGTCAGTCATCAGCAAAACCTACAGCCTTCCGTCGTCGTCGGGATTTCTTGGTTGCCGAAGATCCTTCCCTCATTGCCATCGCCACTTCCGCTCAGGGACAGTTTGTTGGTGAAGAAGGAGTGGGGATGGTTGACGGTGAATGAGGGTGACTGTGCACAGATTAACAGGGGAGCTTGCACGTAATACCCCGCCTGCTGCTACAGGTACCGATCCTAGTGGCACAGACAGCTGAGACAACTAGTGAGAGTGAGAATCCTTAAGTAGCAAAGACAATAGCTCCAATCTTCAGGGCTGAGGAACGCCGCCTTACTTTTGAGAGCCTGTCTCATTCCGCCGCCATCCATAGAGAAGGTAACCTGTCCCTGTCCCTACCCAGTCGAGGAGGTCATTCCCTAGCTACGCCAGGTTCTAGCCCTACCCAGTACCCCCAACACTCTTCAGTTTGGTTACCCAAACTTTCCACCAGGTTGCTCAGCGTAACACGAGCACCACGTGTAAGTGAGTGTGGAGTTGGGGTGGAGAGGCTATGTGGCCGCTGGTGACCATACATTGCGCATCACACCTAAGACTACTAACGGTCTCTAGCCCTCCGGTAGCTCGAGTCTTACTCTGCCATACATGATGTTCTACATTGTCGGCTCCAGCACCGATCTCTGGGCAACACAACTGCAGACATCGTGTTCTTCTGTCGTATTGAGACAAGCAGGACTATGTGTAGGCAGACATGGATAGATAGACAAGAGCGAACGGACAAGAGCAAACGGAGAAGACCAGTTGGAGAAGACCAAACGGACAGCACCAGATGGAAGAGGCCAGTTGGAGAATATCGGATGATCAAGACTACACGGACAAACCTTTTTTTTTCTCTTAGGGGGAAAAACCTTCAACCGGAAATATTCAAATTTCGCCTAAGGCTTTCAGTGTGCGATTGGTGCTTGCCCAGTGTTAGGGTTCGCCGGACCGCACTAAAAAACCCCTTTGTGATTTCCCATGGATCCCCCGTGGAACCGACGCTAGTCATTACTTCGCGGGGGGGGAAGCTTCGGTCCTGCCGACGTTCACTTTTGTCGAGTTACTTGTTTTTTCTCATGCCTTCCTCTGCGCCCTGCTCTCCTGGGCCTATCCGCCTCCTCCTGGAGGCGTAGTGTCTTCAGGATTTTTACGGCTAGCTCTCAGCTAGCATTCCATTGCTCCCCCGAGTGCATCAATGACGCACCGTATCCCGCGGTAGTAATGCTTGCGCCAGAAATACACTCCCATCTCTGTCTCTCCTGCTGGAATCTGGGGCATTCCAGCAGGACGTGTTCTGCAGTCTCCGAGATCCCTGGGCATTGGGGACAGTCGGGTGTTACTGCTGCCTCTAGACACGGCAAAACTAGAAGGACATGAACAAACAGCTAAGACTAGACCGACAGTCGGACAATACCCAACGGACAAGACCAGACGAACAAAAGAAGACTAACAAGACCAGACGGTCGAAAAAAGACGGAGAAGACCAGAAGGGCAAAACCAGACCGGCATTGCCAGGCGGGGAAAATCAGACGGACAAGACCAGATGGACAGGACCAAAACTGAGAAGACCAAATAGTTAAATACTAGACTAGACAGGCAAGAGTAAACTAATCAAACCAAACCTTTACATCTTTAAAACAACAAGGCATGTTTGCCCACTTACCTTTATTTGTTAATGGATTATCTTGTAAAATATTTTCAATTACTTAAGCGTATGCATTATTACATGTAATAATATTTTCAATATAAAATTTACGAGCGCGCCATGAATTTTACAGTTATGTCCACGTGGGCCTCGGTTCGAAAAAAAAACTCGTTTCTGCCCGTCTGTCGTCCCGAAAATTATTTTTATTTTGGAGCGTCAAATATTATTTTTTTGTTTGCTTTGGTTAAGTGTCGATATAACTTGTGTATTGTTTACAGTAAATATTGAGTTATCCGACAGGGTATTTGAGTTCTTTTCCGTCTGTTCGAGAAACTAAGACTTTCTTTTTGCTGAACGTGTTCGCTGCTAATATTTGCTCGCCAATTTTTTGGCATACGTTGTGTCACTCAACTCTCGTTATGAATAATTTGTTTTTTTTAATGGTTTTTTTTCTATTTTTTTTAATAGACTTAATTTACATACACAACAATATATTTCTTTGTAAATATCGAGGACTAGTTTTGCATAAGTAATTTTGTAGTTTATTACCTCTTCGTGTATTAGTCAACTGATCTTGACCTTAAAAATCCCACAGCCTTTAAAAATATTCACAAACTTAGTTTACAATCAATCCTAAAGAGACAAGATTAGACGGCAGGTCTAGTTTAGATTCGTTAATACTACTTCCCTAGTTTAGTTCTGTTCATGATTCCGATTTTAAATCGGTAAAGTTTGATATCATATACAACTGCATTTTTATAGTAATTTCCACCGATTGGAAATTACTTTGTGTCCCGTAATGACTGTGTTGTGTATTGAAACGTTGAACGGATCAGGTCTAAACGACAAAACGAATATTGCACATAAAAAAAAAACTAAAATGCAAATAGAAAAATATTGCAATGGCAAAGCTTCAATTTCCATTAGGACGATCGGCAAAACGCAGTTATTTTATGCTTCAGTCCCTCCAGGGCAAATGTTCACAATAAAATGTATATATTTATCTATATCAACACTGATACCACATCGATACCATTGATTGCATTTCTATAGTTCGGAATGAATATTTTAGTTAGATTGCATATTTTTTATTTATCAAATCTGCGCTTATTTAACAAAATAAACTACTTCTTTCCTTCTACTCTTGTCTGTATAGTCTTGCCTATCTTGTCTTGTTTGTCCAGTCTAGCCTATCTAATCTTCTCTGACCAGTATTGTCTATTTAGTCTTGTCTGTGTGTTCCTGTCTGTCTAGTCTTACCTGTCTAGTCTTGTCTGTCTAGTCTGTCTAGTCTGTCTAGTCTGTCTAGTCTGTCTAGTCTGTCTAGTCTGTCTAGTCTGTCTAGTCTGTCTAGTCTGTCTAGTCTGTCTAGTCTGTCTAGTCTGTCTAGTCTGTCTAGTCTGTCTAGTCTGTCTAGTCTGTCTAGTCTGTCTAGTCTGTCTAGTCTGTCTAGTCTGTCTAGTCTGTCTAGTCTGTCTAGTCTGTCTAGTCTGTCTAGTCTGTCTAGTCTGTCTAGTCTGTCTAGTCTGTCTAGTCTGTCTAGTCTTGTCCGTCTAGTCTTGTCCGTCTAGTCTTGTCCG
The DNA here is from genome assembly GCA_944588485.1 of Phosphuga atrata. Classification (NCBI taxonomy): domain Eukaryota; kingdom Metazoa; phylum Arthropoda; class Insecta; order Coleoptera; family Silphidae; genus Phosphuga; species Phosphuga atrata. The sequence goes on along the minus strand of OX155905.1, from coordinate 26,260,977 downwards.
TCCAGTCTTGTCCGTCTAGTCTTGTCCGTCTAGTCTTGTCTGTCTAGTCTTGTCTGTCTATTCTTGTCTGTCTAGTCTTGTCTGTCTAGTCTTGTCTGTCTGGTCTTGTCTGTCTGGTCTTGTCTGTCTGGTCTTGTCTGTCTAGTCTTGTCTGTCTAGTCTTGTCTGTCTAGTCTTGTCTGTCTAGTCTTGTCTGTCTAGTCTTGTCTGTCTAGTCTTGTCTGTCTAGTCTTGTCTGTCTAGTCTTGTCTGTCTAGTCTTGTCTGTCTAGTCTTGTCTGTCTAGTCTTGTCTGTCTAGTCTTGTCTGTCTAGTCTTGTCTGTCTAGTCTTGTCTGTCTAGTCTTGTCTGTCTAGTCTTGTCTGTCTAGTCTTGTCTGTCTAGTCTTGTCTGTCTAGTCTTGTCTGTCTAGTCTTGTCTGTCTAGTCTTGTCTGTCTAGTCTTGTCTGTCTAGTCTTGTCTGTCTAGTCTTGTCTGTCTAGTCTTGTCTGTCTAGTCTTGTCTGTCTAGTCTTGTCTGTCTAGTCTTGTCTGTCTAGTCTTGTCTGTCTAGTCTTGTCTGTCTAGTCTTGTCTGTCTAGTCTTGTCTGTCTAGTCTTGTCTGTCTAGTCTTGTCTGTCTAGTCTTGTCTGTCTAGTCTTGTCTGTCTAGTCTTGTCTGTCTAGTCTTGTCTGTCTAGTCTTGTCTGTCTAGTCTTGTCTGTCTAGTCTTGTCTGTCTAGTCTTGTCTGTCTAGTCTTGTCTGTCTAGTCTTGTCTGTCTAGTCTTGTCTGTCTAGTCTTGTCTGTCTAGTCTTGTCTGTCTAGTCTTGTCTGTCTAGTCTTGTCTGTCTAGTCTTGTCTGTCTAGTCTTGTCTGTCTAGTCTTGTCTGTCTAGTCTTGTCTGTCTAGTCTTGTCTGTCTAGTCTTGTCTGTCTAGTCTTGTCTGTCTAGTCTTGTCTGTCTAGTCTTGTCTGTCTAGTCTTGTCTGTCTAGTCTTGTCTGTCTAGTCTTGTCTGTCTAGTCTTGTCTGTCTAGTCTTGTCTGTCTAGTCTTGTCTGTCTAGTCTTGTCTGTCTAGTCTTGTCTGTCTAGTCTTGTCTGTCTAGTCTTGTCTGTCTAGTCTTGTCTGTCTAGTCTTGTCTGTCTAGTCTTGTCTGTCTAGTCTTGTCTGTCTAGTCTTGTCTGTCTAGTCTTGTCTGTCTAGTCTTGTCTGTCTAGTCTTGTCTGTCTAGTCTTGTCTGTCTAGTCTTGTCTGTCTAGTCTTGTCTGTCTAGTCTTGTCTGTCTAGTCTTGTCTGTCTAGTCTTGTCTGTCTAGTCTTGTCTGTCTAGTCTTGTCTGTCTAGTCTTGTCTGTCTAGTCTTGTCTGTCTAGTCTTGTCTGTCTAGTCTTGTCTGTCTAGTCTTGTCTGTCTAGTCTTGTCTGTCTAGTCTTGTCTGTCTAGTCTTGTCTGTCTAGTCTTGTCTGTCTAGTCTTGTCTGTCTAGTCTTGTCTGTCTAGTCTTGTCTGTCTAGTCTTGTCTGTCTAGTCTTGTCTGTCTAGTCTTGTCTGTCTAGTCTTGTCTGTCTAGTCTTGTCTGTCTAGTCTTGTCTGTCTAGTCTTGTCTGTCTAGTCTTGTCTGTCTAGTCTTGTCTGTCTAGTCTTGTCTGTCTAGTCTTGTCTGTCTAGTCTTGTCTGTCTAGTCTTGTCTGTCTAGTCTTGTCTGTCTAGTCTTGTCTGTCTAGTCTTGTCTGTCTAGTCTTGTCTGTCTAGTCTTGTCTGTCTAGTCTTGTCTGTCTAGTCTTGTCTGTCTAGTCTTGTCTGTCTAGTCTTGTCTGTCTAGTCTTGTCTGTCTAGTCTTGTCTGTCTAGTCTTGTCTGTCTAGTCTTGTCTGTCTAGTCTTGTCTGTCTAGTCTTGTCTGTCTAGTCTTGTCTGTCTAGTCTTGTCTGTCTAGTCTTGTCTGTCTAGTCTTGTCTGTCTAGTCTTGTCTGTCTAGTCTTGTCTGTCTAGTCTTGTCTGTCTAGTCTTGTCTGTCTAGTCTTGTCTGTCTAGTCTTGTCTGTCTAGTCTTGTCTGTCTAGTCTTGTCTGTCTAGTCTTGTCTGTCTAGTCTTGTCTGTCTAGTCTTGTCTGTATAGTCTTTTCCGAATTCGTTCTTCTGGTATGCGTATTAAGGTTCTCGAAATCTCCAAAAAAGTTCTTATGTTTCACAATGAACACGAGTGCTTCATAACTGCAGACTCCTGCTATGGTCAAGATATTAGCTTTTTTAAAGGAGCCTCTACATGGTTCCTGGTAGTTGAGTTTGAAAATAATCCGTATTGCCTGCTTCTGCAATTTTAAAATTTCGGAGGTATTTTTCCCATATCCCCATAAAATAATTCCAAACCGTAGATGTGAATAAAAGTTGGAATAGTAGACCATTTTTAGTACTTCTGTGCTGACATGTTTTTGTAAGTCACGTAGAACATATGTAGTTATATTTAGGTTTGATGCCAGATTCTGTACATGCGCGTCCCAACATAAGTACATGTATAAGTCTATGCCTAGGACTGTTACACTTCTACTAACATTTAAGCTATCATCACCTATGGTCGCTTTGTTCGGGTAATTTTTAGTTGATCTTTTAGTTCTGAATATCATCAAGTTTATCTTTTTCTCGTTGATTGTCAGTTTGTTCATATGGAACCATATCTTAGCTAATTTAAAGGCTGTATTTGCATTATTAATTACATCTTCCATCGTTTTACCAACTACCAACAATGTTGTATCATCAGCAAAATTTATTAAATCCGTAGAATAATTTAATGCCATTGGGAGATCATTTAGGTAAATTGTAAATAGAAGTGGTCCTAATATACTACCTTGCGGTATACCCACTTCTATAGTCAATGGTGTAGATTTGGCAGAGCCTTGTGTAGTGCTATATATTTTAGTCTGCTGAGTCCTGCCCGTTAAGTAATTTCTAAATAATTCGAGAGCAATTCCTCTTACCCCATATTTCTCAAGTTTATTGAGCAGTATATTATGATCCACGGTGTCATTTGCCTTGCAGGGATCAATAAAAAATCCACACGGTATTTCCTGTGCGTCCAAGCTCTTTAGAACGTTTTTCAAAAAGCAGAAACACACTGTTTCTATGCTTCTCCATATTCTGAATCCATGTTGCGTATCGCAAAGAATATTGTATTTATTAAAGAATGACATAGTTCTAGTTTCGATGATTTTCTCAAAAATTTTAGGGAAGGAAGAGATTATACTTATAGGCCGATAATTTTCTATTGCTTTTCTGTCTCCTTTCTAAAAGATTCGTATAATTACGGAATGTTTTGATGCATTCGGGAAGATTCCAAATTCAATGGCGTTATTAATAATATATTTTAATGGATCCGAAGTTTCTGGGTATACCTCCAAGATCAAATTTAAAGATATTTCATCATCTCCGTAGCTTTTTTTGTTTTTAGAAACAAATATTAAGTTGACTATTTCTTCAGTGGTTACGGGTTCAATATAAAAAGAATAATCGTTTATTCTAATCTATCTAAGCTATCTTTATAATTGATATTTGGGATTGCTTTTCTTAGTAAATTAGGCATTTTGGAATAAAATTCATTAAAATGATCAGCTTTCTCATGTATATTACCATTTTCTAAAGGGAATGTTGCGTCTTTTCGTTTTGTATTTAAATTAATGATTTGTTGAAACCCTCCAGGTTGCTCTTGTTTTGTTTTGCGATTTCTTTATTTGGTTTTCCAAATGAGTTCTTTTGGTCCTTTTGAGAAGTAGATCGTAGTTTCTGTGTACTTTGTTGTAGCACTTTTTACTTTTGTTGTGATATCGTGCTAATATCTGTAGGATTTCCATATGATTTTTCATTAGGACTTTGATCTTTGTATATATAATTTGATTTGTATTTCACAGTATTTACGAGTGATTTTCGTAAAGCAGGTGTTAAAGGCACTTAGGAACAGATTCATGAAAACTACCCATTGCTTGTTAACTTCACTTGTTTCGACTGAATGGATTTTCATCCACGATTCTAACTTTAACCATTCTTTAAATTTGGACAGATTATCTACAGAGTTTTCCCTGAACGTCTTGTATTCCTTCTTCTTGTAATCATGTGTGAGAAATAAGCTTATTATTTGAGACTTATGATATGTGAGATATGTGATATTCCGTTGTTTGTGTGACGTATTCTAAGTCTGTTTTTACAATTATATTGTCAATGCAAGCAGATTGTCGACTAGGATCTTTTGCAGTAATAACTGCATTAAATGATTTAATGATGTTTTTTTATTATATTTCAAGAAATCAATATTGAAGTCTCCCGCAATAATGAAATCCCTGTTGTTAACATTTAACTTAATTACGAGTTGATGTAACTTGATAATAAAATGTAAGAAACTGGCATGGGGAGGACGATAAATAGCTACAATATTAAATTCTTCTACCATTAATCGAAGTTTGAATAGCAGCTATTTCAAATGATGATACTTCTGATAATTCATTGATATCATTTCTTGAGGACCAAGTTAAATCATTTCTACGAAATATGGTTGTCAACAAAACGGTTGTCAAATTGTTGGTTGTCAACGCCTCCATGAGCTCCAGTTGGTCTACAGAACGATGAGGCTAATCGGAAGTATTTAATATTTAAGATTTGTAGCTGATCGAAACTTTTCCAATGTTGTCTTATCCGTCTAGCCTTGTCCGTCTAGTCTTGTCCTTTTAATCTTGTCCGTCTAGTCTCTTCTGTCTAGTCTTGTCTATCTAGTCTTGTCTGTCTAGTCATTTAACATAAAGTCAATGAAATTTTAACTTCAATAATTTAATTTAAACATTTTCCAAAATATAATACCTTTCGTTCCTCTTCACACTGCTGCCATCTACTTAGGACCTAGCGTTTCTTCGGGCTTGACCCACTCGTCGAACTCGGCCTCGGTCAAATGGCCCGACTTGATGGCGGCCTCCTTGAACGTGGAGCCCTCTTTGTGAGCCGCCTTGGCAATAGCAGCCGCCCTGTCGTAACCAATGTGAGGTTCAAAACTCTCGTGCAGATTTTTTGCGATATTCTTCTTGTTGGCGACAATTCCATCCACACAGTTTCGTCGTGAATCACTTACCACTGTCACCTAGGAGGCTGATGGATCTGAGTACGTTAGCGATCATCATGGTCTTGAAGACGTTGAGTTCCAAGTGGCCGTTGGAGCCGCCGATGGTGGTTCCCACGTGGTTGCCTATGACATGGGCTGCAACCATGGTGGTGGCTTCGCACTGAACGGGACTAATTTTGCCGGACATAATAGATCTGCCCGGTTTGTTCTCGGGCAGGGAGAGTTCTCCCAATCCGCATTGTAGACCAGAAGCAAAAAACCTGATGTTGTGGGCGATCTTCATAATGAAATAGGCGATGGTTTTCAACGCTCCGGAAACCTCAACCATCGAATCGTCGGCACCGAGCGCCTCCAACTTGTTGAGCGCCGTGATGATCAGCTCGGCGATTTTGACGGCGCATTTCTCCGCGGAACCTTTTCTGGTGTTTCTGTTCTGAGGCCAGTTCCGCCCAAGGTTAGCATGTACAACCGCGGCAACGTGTGGTTGACCCTATCGATGGCGCAGCGCATCTGCTGGGTGTAACCACTAAACTCTTGTCCCAGCGTTAAAGGAACGGTAACTTGGGTGTGCGTTCTACTGATTTTGGTGATGTGGCAAAACTCCTGCGTCTTGCAATCAAAACTGTGCCTCAACATCTTTAGTCCAGGGAGTAGAACGCAATTAATCTCTTGTGTCACGTGTCGTTGCTGCTGTTCGACTTGCTGACCTGGTCGTTAGGGTGGACGGGATCCTTCGAGCGAAACTCGTCGCGGAGGAGCTCGATGGCGCGGTTGGAGATGACCTCGTAAGTGTTCATGCTCTTCTGCGTGCCGGAGCCGATCTGCCAGATAACCAGAGGGAAGTGCTCATCGTACAGATTCGCGGAGATGACTTCGTTAGAGGCTTTGGAGATGGCATCGCTGATCTTGGAGTCCAGGTCGAATTCTTTGGTGACAATGCTTGCTTGCTTCAGCGTGCCCCAAATTATGTATACCTAGTTTGGCCTACAAAATATTTAACTTCGGAACATTGATCTCCCCAAAGTACCCTTTTCAATCCAGAACTTTTTTCGACCGTCGATCTAAGTCGTCGATTTAAGTAGTTTGATCGCACTGCGTTTTGATGTTGCACTGCGCAGAGTGTTCAACTGGACTAATGGCACGCTGATTGCTCGGTTTGTTTGATCAAATTGAAGCCTAGATCTTCCTGCGACTCGACCCACCGTTTAAACGCGACTGCCTAGTCTTGTCTGTCTAGTATTGTCTATCTAGCCTTGTCTGCCTAGTTTAGTTTTGTCTGCCTAGTCTTATCTGTCTAGTCTTGTTTGTCTAGTCTTGTCTGTCTGGTCTTGCCTGTCTGGTCTTGTCTGTCTGGTCTTGTCTGTCTGGTCTTGTCTGTCTAGTCTTGTCTATCTGGTCTTGTCTGTCTGGTCTTGTCTGTCTGGTCTTGTCTGTCTGGTCTTGTCTGTCTGGTCTTGTCTGTCTGGTCTTGTCTGTCTGGTCTTGTCTGTCTGGTCTTGTCTGTCTGGTCTTGTCTATCTGGTCTTGTCTGTCTGGTCTTGTCCGTCTGGTCTTGTATGTCTGGTCTTGTCCCTCTGGTCTTGTCTGTCTGGTATTGTCTGTCTGATCTTGTCTGTCTGGTCTTGTCTCTTTGGTCTTTTCTGCCTGGTCTTGTCTGCCTGGCCTTGTCTATCTGGTCTTGTCTGTCCCGTCTTGTCTGTCTCTTCTTGTCTGTCTAGTCTTGTCTGCCTAGTCTTGTCTGTCTGATCTTGCTTGTCTGGTCTTGTCTGTCTAGTCTTGTCTGTCTGGTCTTGTCTATCTGGTCTAGTATGTCTGGTCTTGTCTGTCTATTCTTAGCTGCCTGGTCTTGTCTCTCTGGTCTTGTCTGTCTGATCTTGTCTGTCTGGTCTTGTCTGTCTGGTCTGGTCTCTCTGGTCTTGTTTGTCTGGTCTTGTCTGTCTGGTCTTGTCTGTGTGTTCTTGTCTGTCTGATCTTTTCTGTCTGGTCTTGTCTGTCTAGTCTTGTCTGTCTGGTCTTGTCTGCCTGGTCTTGTCTGTCTGGTCTTGTCTGGCTGGTCTTGTCTGCCTGGTCTTATCTGTCTGGTCTTGTCTGTCTGGTCTTGTCTGTCTGGTCTTGTCTGTTTGGTCTTTTCTGCCTGGTCTTGTCTGCCTGGTCTTGTTTGTCTGATCTTGTCTGCCTGGTCTTGTCTGTCTGGTCTTTTCTGCCTGGTCTTGTCTGCCTGGTCTTGTCTATCTGGTCTTGTCTGCCTGGTCTTGTCTGTCTGGTCTTGTCTGTCTGGTCTTGTCTGTCTGATCTTGTCTGTCTGGTCTCGTCTGTTTGGTCTTTTCTGCCTGGTCTTGTCTGCCTGGTCTTGTCTATCTGGTCTTGTCTGTCTCGTCTTGTCTGTCTCGTCTTGTCTGTCTAGCCTTGTCTGTCTAGTCTTGTCTGTCTGATCTTGCCTGTCTGGTCTTGTCTGTCTAGTCTTGTCTGTCTGGTCTTGTCTGTCTGGTTTACTATGTCTGGTCTTGTCTGTCTGTTCTTAGCTGTCTGGTCTTGTCTCTCTGGTCTTGTCTGTCTGATCTTGTCTGTCTGGTCTTGTCTGTCTGGTCTGGTCTCTCTGGTCTTGTTTGTTTGGTCTTGTCTGTCAGGTCTTGTCTGTCTGTTCTTGTCTGTCTGATCTTGTCTGTCTGGTCTTGTCTGTCTAGTCTTCTCTCTGGTCTTGTCTGCCTGGTTTTGTCTGTCTGGTCTTGTCTGCCTGGTCTTGTCTGTCTGGTCTTGTCTGGCTGGTCTTGTCTGTCTGGTCTTGTCGGTCTGGTCTTGTCTGTCTGGTCTTGTCTGTCTGGTCTTGTTTGTCTGATCTTGTCTGTCTGGTCTTGTCTGTCTGGTCTTGTCTGTTTCGTCTTGTCTGACTGGTCTTGTCTCTCTGGTCTTGTTTCTCTGGTCTTGTCTGACTGGTCTTGTCTGTCTGGTCTTGTCTGTCTGGTCTTGTCTGTCTGGTCTTGTCTGTCTGGTCTTGTATGTCTGGTCTTGTCTGTCTGGTCTTGTCTGTCTGGTCTTGTCTGTCTGGTCTTGTCTGCATGGTCTTGTCTGTCTGATCTTGTCTGTCTGGTCTTGTCAGTCAGGTCTTGTTTGTCTGGTCTTGTCTGTGTGGTCTTGTCTCTCTGGTCTTGTCTGTCTCGTCTTGTCTGTCTGGTCCTGTCTGTCGGGTCTTGTCTGCTTGGTCTTGTCTGTCTGGTCGTGTCTGTCTTATCTTGTATGTCTAGTCTTGTCTGTGTAGTTATGTCTGCCTAGTCTTGTCTGCTTAGGATTGTATGTCTAGTATTGTCTGCACAGTCTTGTTATTATTACTATTTATGGCTATTTATACTGATCTTAGTCGGTATCTAGTCCGTCGAACTTAGTCGGTATCAATTTTAAATTAATTTGTTTTTGAAAGGGTAATATTTGATCTAATGCGTTCTATTAGAAATGAATAATTCATAAAACTAATATTATTAACTGTGAGCCTAGATAAATAGCTTTCTCACCATAATCAAATTGAAACCGATTACATTTTCTGAGTTATGTTCTCGTCTCTTTAACGATGTTGCAAATTGGAAATCCGAAAATAAGTTCGTTGTTTGCTGCTGCGATGTGAATTCCTGTCGGACAATCTGCGCCAATTTCCTTATCGCCAAAATTATGTGTTTCGATACCGCCACTTTTAGCTACCAGATTTATTCCACTTTTTTTTCAACAGATTATCTTAATGGCTAATAACGCAGAATGTCTTTTATAATTATCACTAATGGATTCAGATACTTCCAATTTATTTCTGTCACAAGGCTAACAGACATAACCGCATTCCGTATTCCCGAAAACCAAAGAGATTAAATAACAGCTCTAGTTTCTCTAGCTTTTTTTGAATAACCTAGTTTTAAATAACCTTTCTACTCTTGTATGACAAGTATTGTCAATTTAGACATTGTCTTGTATTATCTATATTGTTATTTCTAGCTAGTTTATATTAGCCTGGATAGTCTACTTTTATTATGATAAATTTATAAATAGTTCAATAAATCGAAATTGATTTTAATATTCGTGTCACTTGGTCAATCGATATTAATTAGTTATAGATCGTTTTATTCAATTGATCGGTCTCCTGAAGAAAAATCTTAAAATACAATTAGTACACAATATTAGTTTAACAAGACAGACTAGGGCAGACTAGAATTGATATAGGAAATTAGACAAACAGACACGTCTAGACGTAGAAAACGTAGCAGACTAAACTAAACCGACACTGCACAAACAAGTCTAGACAGACAGACAAGACAGACACGATTGCATATGAGCGTACAGAGCGTGTAGAACAGACGGACAGACAAGTCGAGGAAAACACAATTATACAAAGAAGGTTAAACAAACAAGACTAGGGAGGCAAGATTATACGGATTAGATAGACAGTCAAAATTAGATAGACAGGTCTAGAGAGTTAAGACTAGGAAAGACAAGATATAACAGACTATTTGCACAAGACTTGTCGGACAAGACTAGAGAGATAAGATCTTATCATACAGGCGAGACTAGTCTAACAACTCTAGATAAACAAAACTAGACACACAAGACTAGACAGACAGGGCTAGACATTTAAGAATGAACAGATAAGGCTAGACAGACAAGACTGGACAGAGAGGGTTGTGTAAACTAGACAGAACAGATAATACTAAATAAACAAGATTAGATAGAAAAGTCAAGACTAAACAGAAAGGCAAGAATAATAAAATGCTCAAGTGAATAGATAAGGTTAGGTTATAAATCTTCATTGGCACTTGTGTTTTATGGTATTATATAAATTTTCTCTTATAAATGGCAAATGAATGGTCTAGGGTGGACAGTATGAACTATATTGCTAATATATCATTGTCCTTGTCGAGTTTAGGTGATAATCGATCTTTTTTATAAGACCAACAAAGAATGAGATGTTATAAAAAATGCTTTATCCCAAAATAAAATGAATTGCATGGTTAACTAGTTAATTTATTAGTTAAATTAACTTCTGTACAGATTATTTAGTTACTATTTGTTTGACTAGCTATCTGAACATTTGGTTCACTAGATAGTTACTTTAAGAACTTTATGTTTAGGTCCAGATATTGACGTTCTTCTCTTAAAATTAGTCTAGTCTTATCTAGTCCCATTACATTTTTGGAAGCTTTGATTGGATTTTGTTAATATTTCCTCTGTTATTTGCGTAAGGATTTTTCGGTGATGCAATTACGAACAGTTGAGGAATTTCGCACATTTTTTTTTTCGAAAAATCAAAAAATGTATATACCTATTGGCAAACTGAACACATCAGCGATACAAATTGTTTTTGCGAAAAAGTTCACGGCTGCATAAAAACCACCTGCATTCGGTCGAACTTTCCCATTCGCACATTCTGCCGATATTACCTCATCATAAATACCAAATTGCATTTTTGCAACTAATTGCAAAAGTTGCAATTTTGTGATCGCATCGTTATATAACCTACAACTACTAGACTAGACAAGACTACAAGTGAGTAGTCACTTCATGATAAATACAATACAATAGACAATACTATGTACATGACTAAACAAAACTTCACATATCTAGATAAATCTGCACTTTTTATTTTGAACAAGTATTGTTTGTGGTTGATTAGTTTTTACGTCATTTAGTTTGTTACCAGTCTCTCTTTAGCCAACGATTATTTACGTTTTGCAGTTTTGAAAATCGGCATTTGCTCTAATACCGTTCGTCACGGACCCCGTTATTTATTACGGACATCATTTATCATCGACTATTATTAGAATATACTGCACCAGAAACATTGCCAACATTTCAACTGACCACCAAATCAACACTCAACTACAAACTAGACATGAAACTTTACTTGAAACACAAATTAAATACATTATTTCGTTCTAATTAAATAGCACTACAGTATAATCTCGATAATCTGATACATATGGGACCAGACAACCGCCGGATTATCAGAAAGTGTGGTGGGAGGGAAGAGCGCGAACGGTCTCTACACCGCCGGATTACTGAACGTGTCGTCCGATTAACCAATGGCCGAATTACCGAGATTATACTGTATTTATAATTATCAAAATCTTCAAACTCAACAATATATAATTATTTCGCCTTATTTGGAGTCTTGTTCAATCTTGTCTGGTCTTATCTCATTTTATGCAGTTTATCCAGTCTTGTACAGTCCTGTCCAGTCTTATTCAGTCTTGTCCAGTATTGGCCAATATTTTACTGCCTTATCCAATCTTGTCCAGTCTTGTCGAGTCTTGTCTAGTCTTATTTTTGATCTTTATTTAATTTTCCCGTTAGCATGCTTTTAAGTTAATTATCGAATCTTGATAACTTAAGTATGATTAGTATCGAGTTTACATGTCTGTATGCCCTAAACTAGCAAAGCCTAATTGTTTGGAATCTTACTAACAATAAATTAAAGAAAATTCTGGATTAATCTGTAATTATTTATTGAAATTCATAAATATTTCTGGCCCTTTACTAGGTTTTGCACCAGCAAGCTTCGCAATGAAAGATTTAACATTATTATTTCGTGCGATAGAAGACGGAAACCGATGAGACAATCGTGTTCATAATGGCTGGTGTTCATAGCAAAACCCGTGTCGGGTTTTACTATGATGGGTAGTGGACCAGTTCCCGATTTATAGTCTGTAGGTCGCTATCTAGGCGGTTTTTGAAGGATATCAGTGAGGGCGCGTGGAGAGTGTCCTGGTCCAGTTGATTCCAGATATACACTACTCTGTTGTTAAGGAAGTTTCTACGACACAACCTGGAACGTCTTTCTTTGGAAAGTTTCCCACTGTGCCCCTGAGATGATTTTGGTGACTTATGTGAACAAAATTAAGTGGAACGTTGTAGTGGCCACCCAGGATTTTGTGAACCAGCATAAGATCTCCTCTCTGGCGCCACTCTCGCAAAGATAGTATCCAGTTTGATGCAACGAGCCTTGTAGGGAAAATCTCTCAGTATGGGAGGGATTCTGGCGATGCGTCGTTGAACTTGTTCAAGTTGTAAAATGTCTGTAGCAAAATAGAGATTCCAGCAGCTAACCACGAACTCCAGCACAGACCTTAAGAAGGCTTTGTATAGGCGAAGTATAGTATCTGCAGAGTGGTATTTAAAAGCCCGTTGGATGAGGTAAATCAAGGAATTTGCACTTTCTACTAGTTTAGCGATGTGGCACCCACGCCTTTTTGATGCTTTGCAGCAGTGAGTGGGCTACCATTTAAGGATAGTGTTGGGGTTATTGGGTCTAATGTGCAGTACGGTGCACTTAGCCACATTCTGAGACATGAGCCACATATCAGTCCATCTCTCGATTGAAGCAAGATCTTCCTGAAGTATTACAGCACTTTCCAGCGTATAATTAATAGATAACTTATGTATAATTAGGATCGATTTTACATGTCTGTATGCCCTAAACTTCTAAAATCTTCACTAAATTCTGGATAAGTCTATAATTATTTATTGAAATTCATAAATATTTCTGGCCCTTTACTAGTTTTTGCGCTAGCAAGCTTCGCAATGAAAGATTTAACATTATTTAAATCCGAAGAAACCGATGAGAATATCGTGTTCCTAATGTCTCGTGTAATTTATCGTGTTCCTAGTAAAACCCGTGTCGGGTTTTACTATGATGGGTAGTGGACCAGTTCCCGATTTATAGTCTGTAGGTCGCTATCTAGGCGGTTTTTGAAGGAGATCAGTGAGGGCGCGTGGAGAGTGTCCTGGTCCAGCTGATTCCAGATATACACTACTCTGTTGTTAAGGAAGTTTCTACGACACAACTTGGAACGACTTCCTTTGGGAAGTTTCCCACTGTGCCCCTGAGATGATTTTGGTGACTTATGTGAACAAAATTAAGTGGAACGTTGTAGTGGCCACCCAGGATTTTGTGAACCAGCATAAGATCTCCTCTCTGGCGCCACTCTCGCAAAGATAGTATCCAGTTTGATGCAACGAGCCTTGTAGGGAAACTCTCTCAGTATGGGAGGGATTCTGGCGATGCGTCGTTGAACTTGTTCAAGTTGTAAAATGTCTGTAGCAAAATAGAGATTCCAGCAGCTAACCACGAACTCCAGCACAAACCTTAAGAAGGCTTTGTATAGGCGAAGTATAGTATATGCAGAGTGGTATTTAAAAGCCCGTTGGATGAGGTAAATCAAGGAATTTGCACTTTCTACTAGTTTGGCGATGTGGCACCCACGCCTTTTTGATGCTTTGCAGCAGTGAGTGGGCTACCATTTAAGGATAGTGTTGGGGTTATTGGGTCCAATGTGCAGTACGGTGCACTTAGCCACATTCGGAGACATGAGCCACATATCAGTCCATCTCTCGATTGAAGCAAGATCTTCCTGAAGTATTACAGCACTTTCCAGCGGGTTGCAGTATAAATTCGTGTCGTCTGCAAACAAAACAGATATTTGAATTGATCTTGACTGACATGTAGACCAGGAATAGCAAGGGGGCGATGACGTTACCCTAAGGCACTACGCTCTTAACTGCTCTGATATCTGACAGCGATCCACCAACTCTGACTTGAAATCTGCGTTCGAAGAGAGAGCCAGTTATCGAGTACAACGAGGAACCCCTCACTCCATAGTGATCCAGCGTGTGCAGCAGACGTCTAAAAGCGACTTTGTCGAATGCCTTCTCGAAGTCCAAGTAGAGTATGTCGACAGGACCTTGGTCGTGAAGATGAGTCCAATCATTGAGACAGGAGAGAAGATTGGTGTCAATTGACCGTTTGTGTAGGAAACCATTTCGTGTCGTCTGAAACAAACCGATACTTGACTTGATGTTGACTGACATGTCGCTGATGTAGACCAGGAATAGCAGCGGGCCGATGACGGAAACCCGCGGCCCTTCGTTCTTAACTGCTCTGATATCTGACAACGATCCACCAAGTCTGACTTGAAATCTGCGTTCGAAAACAAAGCCAGTTATGCAGCGCAGGAAGGAACCCCTGACTCCATAGTGATCCAGCTTGTGCTGAGGGACTTTGTCGAATGTATTCTCGTAGTCCAAGTAGATGTGTCGATAGGACGACCATGGTCGTGAAGATGAGTCCAATCATTGAGACAGGAAAGAAGATAGGTGTCAATTGACCGTTTGGGTAGGAAACCATTTCGTGTTGTCTGCAAAAAAAACAGATATTTGACATGCTGTTGACTGACATGTCGCTGATGTATACCAGGAATGTATACCCTGCGGTACTTCACTCTTAACTGCTCTGTTATCTGACAACGATCCACCAACTCTGACATGAAATCTGCGTTTGAAGAGAAAGCCAGTTATCGAGCGCAGCAAGGAATCCCTCACTTCATAGTGATCCAACATGTGCAGCAGACGTCTAAGAGCGACTCTGATCGTGAAGATGAGTTTGGGTATGAAACCATGCTAATTTATTGGAATGATGTTGTTTTGGAGGAGGAAATTAGTTAGCTCGGTTATAATGATCTTCCCCATGAACTTTAACAGGGTCCATGTCAGACTAATGGGTCGATAATTTTGGGGTTGGTATCTGCACCTTTTTTAACCCTTTCACCGCCATTCCGGGAGGTGTGACCCGGGGCCCTGAATTTATACAGCGCTGTCCTGGGCGATGTAGCCCGGGGTTTCTTTTTGTACCAGCGTCATCTGGTGATAAAACGCTGAGATTATTTAGAGTTTAAGAAATAAGTCAAAAAATTTGCCGCAAAATTTCATAGTCCCGACTTTCCATTTTTTAAAGGTTTTTTGAAAAAATCTCCCCGCGCAGACTATAGGCCGAGGAACGGCAAAAGTCGCAGTCCGGATAGAAAAAAGACCCGGCTACACGGTGAAGGTATCTGTTTTCTGGTTTAACCACGTCTTTGTGATTTGTGGGCGTGTTGAAAAAAAGGCGAAAAACCTCTACGTCTTTGTTCGTCCATAACTCGGCGCCACTCGCGCCGAGAGTGCTACCAAAATACGCGTAGCGGCGGGCGGCATCGCCCCGTGCCGCAAAAGTCGGATTCGGGGACGCGGTGATGGGGGTAAATGTAAAAACCTTACAAAAAAGAGTGATGTTTTCCTACCTCGGCAGCTCGACGGGGACGGCTCGGATCGCTAACCTTTACATACAAAAGTGACGCGGAATCCGTTCCGATTGGAACGTGCGCATTTTTGATACTGCAGCGGTTAGACTGACCACACTTTCCGGCGGACGGGTGCCGATACGTTTGCCCCAAATTAACATTCAAGTTTTTTTCTGTGCCGATTAACAGTTATAAGTGGGCGTCGCGACGCCAACTGACCATTCTATAATCCGCTGATAAATCCAGAACATACGTCGTTTTATGGCGTCGCGACGCCATCTTCAACGGAATCTGGAATAAACTCCCAAACAAACTAATAAGTTCTATGCCAGATCGAACGGCGTCGGTCCGGTTCCGATCCGCCAATTGGTTCGGACGTTCTAGGTATCACCGCAAAACGCATCTGGTGTTTTTTTCACTTTTTGCGCATTTTTATCTTTAAACTGCCGCAGATTCGCAAAAAGTCGTTGCAGTTTAAAAATTCTTACCGAAATAGTTGCGGGCAAGTGTTCGGAGGAGAACGAACGCAATCGGTGACCTGGAGCCCTTTACATAAGTGTAGGGCGTCAGTGGAAGTGATTGCAAAATCGGCAAAAACAAAGTTGCATTTTCTTGCACCAGGTGAATGGGACGACGTAGGGCGGCGAACAAGGGCTCTAAAAACGCGGCGCGGCGGCAGTCAAAGCATCCGGGAAGATTTTTTGCGATCCGACGAAAAATGCGCCTCGAAGGTAAAAATTCATGATGAACATAAAAGAACCGAATTTGACCAAAAACCCAAGTGGTGCGGACCCCCAGGTGAAATCCGGGAAACGCCGCATGTCAGTCGTCTCATAATTGATCGAAATTTGTGATTCCGCCGTGATCTGGCGATTCAGGCCGAACGCTTCCCCACACAGACCTCAATAGTTTGCTTTAAAAAAATTACCACTTTTACGGAGGTCACGGCGAAGATGGCCAGGAAAAATGAAATTCACGCAAGGATTCCGGCAGCAAATTTCGAGACGCGTCCTCCGACACCACTCTCGTCGAAGCGCAACTTTTTTGGACGACGTTATTCACATTTTCCTGCGAATCTGGGTCCTCCGACTAAAATACCGCCTCCGACGACCCCCTCTCACTGAAATAGTCGGTGTATCAAATTCTTTAAGCCAAAGAATAGACGAACGAACCCACGTATGGCGATTTGCTATGAGACTTCCGGATCGCGTAGGTTAGGTGATCAAAAATGACGAATTTTTTGCAGAAAAAGTGAGGTGACGTGTGGCGATGTTCCGGACACACCGACACCGGAACCACGTCCGTGCGACGAAAACTGTCCGAGTGGTGGGTGAAAAAGTGAAAAAAGCTTAAAAATTCGCCCAGCCGGCAGATGGGTGAAATTATTTTTAGAAAATATTTGAATCCTTTGCAAATGAGTTGTGTTAGATTTCGAGTCGTTAAACAGTTTATAAATATATTTTTTAAATTCCAAAAATCATATTTTTTGCCCCTTATTTTTTCAGTGACTTGATCAATAGGTGACTTATCTATGTGAAAGGGGTTGCATGACTACCGACATTTTCGTAAATATTGGCGCTGTGTATTATTCCTTATAATTGACACGGCAGTGAAAGGGTTAAAGATGGGCGTAACTACAACATGAGACTACATCTTCGGTATATATCCATTTGCAAGGGCTCGTGACATCGTTGCAGCTTATCATCCCAGAGCAGTTTTTCAGGTGGCTCATCGATGTGGAACTACTGTCCGGAGCGTCTCCTGTTGTCGTAGAGGATCCACTTTTCATCATAGGTAACAATCCGAGCCAAAAAAGGGTCGTTTTGGTTGCGCAAAAGCAAAGAAGAACAGACCTCGAAACGTGACAATTTCTATCGTTCGTTCAAATCGTAGGGCACTCACTTTTCCAGCTTTTTGACCTATCCAATACGTTCTCAACCATCAAAAACAGCATGGGAGCTGACAAGGAGCGTGGGATGGCGGAAGAACTGGTCTTGCGCCTTCCCACGTACCATTTGTGATGGGTTAGTCTCCACCAGGGTCCTCAAATCCTCGTCCTGGGTTACTGTAGGTCGACCACTTCGGGGCTCATCTTCGAGGCTAAAATCTCCGGAACGAAATTTCGCAAACCAACGTCGAACAGTGCATTCATTAACACTATCATTGCCAAATGCCCGGTTAATTTTTCGGGCAGTTTTCGGGCAGCGCTTTGGTTCAATTTGAATTCGTAGAGAAAAATTGCCCGAAAATCGCTTGACGACATTATATAGTAATAAGCTGAAAATAGTAAAAAAATTAAAATCTGGAAAAAAATGAACATTATCCATGTATAGCGTACAAAAGCGTTCTCTCTTCTTCTTACATGTGCCTTGCGCGGTCTCCCTAACGTTGGCCATCAACATGGCAAAAGCTGTGCGGTCCTCCGTCAAGCGAAAAAGTTCACCAGCCCTTCACTTGCCGGTCCAGTCCCGAATATTTCTGAGCCACGACTGTTGCTTTCTTCCAACTCCACGGCGCCCCTCAATCTTGCCCTTTAGCATGAGCTGTAATAGACGATATTTATCACCTCCCAAAATATGTCCAAGATATGATGTCTTTCGGCATTTTACGGTGGTCAAAAGTTGCCTTTCGATGTTTGCTCTTCGTAGTACATTCTCGTTTGCAACATGTTGTGTCCACGGAATACGAAGCATTCTTCTGTGAAGCCACATTTTTCATCAAGTCTACGTCTCTACTCCGTACAGCAACACTAACCATACATAACATTTAACCATGCGTTGTCTTAGCTTCAGATTCAGGTTGTCCTTGCAAAGAAAGGATCTCATATGATTAAAAGTTGCCCGAGCAATCTCTATTCGGCACTTTATCTTGCAATCCGGGTTTAGATCCTCTTTAATAATACTACCAAGCTATTTGAACTTAGACACACGTTCAATTTGGCTTCTATTAAGTTATAGGGTAGTGCCATTGTGTGGTTGCCAGCTAAATATCATAATTTTTTTCTTTCCTATATTGATTTTTAGACCTTGTGTCTCTCCCACGTCACCGATTTTGTTTATAAGCAACTGTAGTCCCTCGATTGTGTTTGCTAAAATCACTGTATCGTCAGCATATCTGATTGTTGTTATTGGCTCTCCATTTATTTTGATGCCAATGTGTGATATTCCTTCCAATTCTTCCTTAAAAATTCGATCATAACATAGGTTGAATAGTAAGGGCGATAGTATGCAACCATGTCTTACTCCACATTGTATTTCAATATGGTCTGTTCTAATATTGCCTAGTTTTACCTGTGCCGTTTGATTCCAGTTAAGGAGAAGGAGCTGCAAAACCGCATGACATTTAAACGGACAAAACTTTTGAAACAACCTAATATATAGAACGCAGTCTTCTTTAAAAGTGCTATTAGTACGTAACACGGATGTTATTGAAATAATTCACAGGCATAAGCATTCTTAGCACACATGGTTGCCTGCATTGCGCCAATTCAAATTTTTGAGAACAGCGCTTAGAACAGACAGCGCCCAGAACAGACAGCGCTCAGAACAGACAGCGCTCAGAACAGACAGCGCCCAGAACAGACAGCGCCCAGAACAGGCAGCGACTAGAAGATGCAGAGAACAAAGCGACCTAATAAAAACGTGATAAAATGACTTATATTTTGGTCTTGACTAGTCTTGTCTGGCTTAGTCTGGTCTTGTCTGGCCTTGTCTGGTCCTGTATGGTCGACAGAAAAATGTTGAAATAGGAAAATGTTGTGGGAATGTATGGAAAAAAGGGGATATCTGGAAAATTGAGAGATGGTATCGAGCGGCTGTATAAAGAAACGTGGTGTAGGGTCAAAGTGAGAGAGAGTAAGTCTAGCGCTTTCAAAGTAGATATGGGTCTGAAGCAAGGTTGCCCGCTTAGCCCGGCACTCTTCAATATATATGTGGCAGATTTGGTAAAGGTCTTGGCTGCTGGACAAGCAGGGGAAGTGGTGGTGGGAAGGAAGAAATTGTGGAGTCTGGCGTACGCGGATGATGTGGTAATACTGGCAAAATCAGCAGGAGAATTGAAAGAAATGATTGAGAGATTGTAGAGATTTTTTGATAAAAGGAAACTGACTGTAAATGTAGATAAAACAAAATGATAAGGAGGTGGTATGTCTATCATGGAAATGGAGAGACTTAGGAGGGAAGGCGTGCGAGTTGACGAATGGCTAGTGGTAATGCTGAAGGTAGTTGAACTGCAAGAACGTCAAAGGAAAATAATGGAGAGTAGATATAGTAAGGACTATGCGGAAATACAAATATTTGATGAGCTACCTAAATACTTAAATCAACAATGGGCCTGAATGCCCAGTCAGTAATTGCCAGGTTTAGATGCGGCTGTGAAGAAAGAGGGCGAAAGTATTGGATGGATGACAAGTATAAGAGTTGTGGTGTATGTGGGGTAGGGAAAGACGTGTGGGTGCATTGGTTTGAGGAGTGCAAAAAAAGGAGAGTGGACCGAAAGAGAGAGAGTGTTAGGGTCGAAATGGAAACAGTGAGCCACATGTGGACCACATGAATTAGGATGGTAGTGGTTTTTTAATTATGGAAAGGATGAAAGGATTTAAGGGACAGGGAACGGAAACAGAGGAATGTCCAGTGTAGTTTTTTTTTCTCTCTTTTAACTTGGGCTTTATTTTTTATGGTGATTATTGATATTGTTTTTTTTTTGTTCTTCTTTTTATATTTTGTTTGTTTTGTTTTTCTTTTTGTTGTTTTTTGGTATTGTAAGAGGAAAGGTTTATGTTTTTTTTTATGCCAATAAAGGATTGTATGTATGTTGTCTGGGCCTGTCTGGTATTTTCTGGTCTTTCTGGGTCTTGTCTGCTGTTGCCAGGTCTTGTCTGTTCTTGTCTGATCTTGTCTGATATTGTATGGTCTTGTCTGGTCTTGTCTGGCCCTGTCCGGTCTTGTCTGATCCTGGGTAGTCTTGTCTGGTTTTATCAGTTCTTCTGTGGTCTTGTCTGGTATTATAAGGTCTTCTGTGATCTTGTCTGGTCTTGCATGATCTTGCCTGAGCATGTCTGATCTTGACTTTGTCTTGCTTGGTTTTGTCTGCTCTTATTTGGTCTTATGTAATCTTGTCCAGACTGGTCTAGACCATTCCCCCCTCGTATCGTCTCTTATCATCTTATTTAGTTTTGTTCAGTCTTGTCCGGACTTGTCCACACTTGGCAAAACTTGACTTGTCAAACCTTTTCTCGTTCTGTCCAGTATTGTTCGGTTTTTTTGAGTTTTGGCCAGTCTTGGTCACTCTTGTCTAGTCTTGTCGAGTCTTATCCAGTCTGGTCCAGTCTGTTCCAGTCTTATCCATTCTTGTCTAGTCTTATGCACTCTTGTCTATTTCTATCCAGTCTTGTTCAATCTTGCGCAGTTTTGTCTAGTCTTGTACAGTTTTGTCCAGTTGTTTCCATTCTTATCCACTTTTGTCTAATATTGGCCAGTGTTTTGTAGTATTGTCCAGTTTTGCCTAGTTTTGTCTTGTTATTTCCTGTCCAGTGTAGCCCAGTCTTTTCTTGTTTTGTCTAGGTTTATTTTTTTATGTTTCATTTCTTTGATTTATTACGCATGGTGAGCGAGTCGTTGATGCGCGACGCGAGTCTAACAAAGTGTGTCGAGAGGCAGCTTGTATAGGAAGCTTTCGAGATTTACGGTTATTAACTATAACAGCTAGAGATAAATGAACAGTAATATGAGAGGTTTAATTAAACGGACAGCGGACACTATCTGGACTAGATTAAAGAAATTTGCAAGTAAATTGGCTGCAATGTGCGTGCGTGCACTTATGCGTTCCGTTTGCCAATTTGCAAGGCCGAATAAATCAGATGAATCGAAGAAACTAAATAGATTTTGATTAAATAAGCTAGATTTAGTTTCGGTAATAATAAATAAGATTTTGTTTTTCATTTTTCTTTTGTTTATATTTTATGGTTGATATATTCTTGACTAGACTAGTGTGTAAATTAGAAACCTGATTGGAGAGGACCAGAGTGGACAAGAAAATTTATTTTCCGATTACGAAATCGTGTTTATTTGTGATTTTCTTTGTAAGTGAAGGAATTTTGTTTGGGTTGTGAAATATTGTGCAATTATCGTACAAATGGAGATATTATGGAAATCGGTAGAACGACCGAAATAATTTGAAGAAATTTGTTTCCTGTTCGCCTAGGAACGCTCGACACGACAAACTACTTGAATTTTGGCACGAATTTAGAGAGCAACAGGTTTATGATAAACATGTTTTTTTATTCAAAATATTTAGAATCTCAACAAGTAAACTTCGAGTTTTTGATCCCAATTCATCATTCATTTACAAAAACTCGTAAACTAAATAAATTAGAAACATTTTACGTTTAAGTTAGTTTTCTAATTTATTTTCTAATCTACTAAATTGAAATTTAATAAAAGTTGCTTCGTAAGTTTTCTTGACTCGAAAATTGACGTTGCTTTCAGTTCATTCTGAGTCCAGTTCAACGTTCAACGGACGCTCAAAAAGGACACACAAACGAACAATTAGCGGGTGAACAATTTGTGCCTCCATAAAATTCAAACGGAAAATTACATGCAAATAAAATTAAGAACATCTGAAAGACTATTTAATTGTTTTAATTGCCACATAGGGAATTATCAGCATCACATGCTTCCGGAGTATCCGTAATAATTGAAAAGAACTACCAAAACTAAAGTGAAATAATATATCCCAAATTTGATTCAGAGAGCTTATTTACTTACTTTCCGTGTCCGGCTCATACGACATCTTTCCAAAAAATAGCGGCTGCAATAGCCTTGTCGTTACATAAAATTAAGTCTTCGTGCGTGCATCCTTTTTCCAGTTGTGGGCAGACCAGTATGTGGCTCATATCCTGGGTTTGGCCACACGCGCACAGCACATCGTCGTTCTCAGACATTCCCCACCTCAACAGATTTGTCTTGCACCTTGCTACTCCTGTCCTGAGCCGATTTAGGGATTTCCATAACGCGAAAGGGAGGTGTTTGCCTGGGGCCATTTCTTCTCTTGGGGGTTCCGAGTAGTTAGCTATTGGGTCCACCTAGTGATACGGTTATTTTCTATGGACCCCTCGAGTGTGTGTGATCTTGCCATGAAGCCCTTCCTTAATCTTAGGCGTCGAACGGCTGGCTCGTATTGGTACAGAGGATGGCGACCATCGGTTTCCTGTTTCGTCCTTTCAGCATCCGTGGCGACGGCTCTTCGCACAGCTGGGGGTGCCACGCCAATAAGTGGGTACAAACTATTAACTGGAGTTGACTTTAGGCAGCCTGTCACGATTCTTGCTGTCTCGTTGATAGCGACGTTCACATGTTTCGCGTGAGCTGAAGCTGCCCAAACCGGTGCGGCGTATTCCACAGTGAACACACAGAGCGCCAAATCCGAGCTTCTGAGCGTTTCTGGTTAAGTTCCCCATGCTGTACCTGTGAGTTTTCGCAATATGTTATTACGCGCTTTGCCTTTAGTATTGACGCAGTTTTGTCTGAAGGACAGAGTATGGTCCAGGGTGACGCCCAGGTATCTCGGCGTCGGGCAGTGCTCCAGTCGTTCGCCTCGCCAATGTATCTCGAGCTCCCGTCGTGCTTCTTTGTTTTTCAGGTGGAAGGCGCAGACCTGAGTCTTGCTGGGATTCGGCTTTAGGTGGTTTTTCTCCAACTTCTCCTCCACCTCGGTAAACTCGGTGCCCTGGGCTGCCACAGCTGTATCATCGGCTGTAGCCGATACAGCTGTATCGGCATAGATGAATTGCTTTATATTGTCAGGAATCGGCTGGTGGTTCGTGTACACGTTGTTCAAGAGTGGGGACAGGACACTGCCTTGCGACAGTTCATTCTTCTGGACCCTCCATCAGCTATTGTTTATTCTTGTTTTGGAGTGAAAAATAGAATCGCCTGTTCTGGAGGAATAGACCGATGACCATAGTGGGCCTATAGTCTTTTATTGTCTCATAAAGCTTTCTTAACAGCCTCCTGTGGTTGACAGTGTCATAAGCGGCTGTCAAATCGATGAACGTCACTCCGGTAATCTTCATTCTCTCAAAACCATCCTCTATGTGGTGAGTTCGGTTGAGGCTTTGGCCACAGCATGATTTCCCTGCACGAAAGTCGAGGACAGAGAGCTAGGAATGTCTTATTCAGTTCAATAAACAGACGAAAATGTTGGCAACTGGCAGTTTGACTTAGGTGAAAATGACGCATCTTAACGAAGTGGAAGTTGATCATGCTATTACATTAATTGAAAATGGTGAAAGCCATCGACAAGTTTCAAGAAACTTCAACGTAAGCCAGTCTGTTATTCAGAGATTGTGGAACAGGTACTTGGTTGCAGGTTGCTTGCAAAAGAAAAACAGCATAATCGAAGACCGATTTTTACTGACTTCGAGGCTTCGCGATAGACTTTATACGCCGAAAGACCTCTTCATTTCCCTCTGCACGGCGCATGGGGTTATGTATCAGACCAGGAAATCAGGAATAGGTTGAGGGGAATCAAAATTGAAGTCAAAACGACCCTTCCGAAAACCTCCTTTGACACGACGCTGGATGAATTTTGCTCGTGAACATGTCGCATGGTAACTTCGACAATGGAAGTCTGTGCTCTTCACGGATGAATCAAGGTTCCGTATCGATTGCGATGGCCGAGTACGTGTTTACAGACGCGCAAGAGAACGCTACGCATCTGCTACTGTATAGGAAGTCGAAATATTTGGAGGTGGTTTAGTTATGGTTTGTGGTGGGATTAGTATCGACCTTGTTGTAATTCCAGGAAATCTTAACGCTAATCTATATGTTGACATTGTGCTAGGAGAACATGGTGTCCCTGTGTCATATGGAATACGTCCAAATTTTTTGTTAATGCAGGATAACGCAAGACCACATGCTGTGCGAATCACTTTAGACTTCCTACAAGAACTGGAAATTCAAACAATGGTGTGGCCTGCGTTATATCCTGACTTAAATCCCATAGAACATGTTTGTGATTTTCTCGACGTGTTCGTGGTCGCATCCTCCTCAGACCATCCAGCAAATAACGGCGGCTCTTACTGAAGCATGGGCTTTACCACAACAAGACCTTACGATTACATACCAAGACGATGTAATGCCGTTATTCGTGCTATGGGAGCAGACACTCGTTATTAAGTTAATACTTTATGTACAAAAGTTTACATTAACAATTAACTTAAATTCGTTTTGCTTTGGTTTTGGAAGTTGTAGTTAATTATTATGGGTACTTTAAAAGTACGTGATGCTGACGCTTCAATATGTGCCAATTAGAACAATTAAATAGAGCGTCTTTCAGATATTCTTAATTTTATTTGCATGCAATTTCCCGTTTGAATTTTATTGAAGCAGAAATTAGTGACCCGCTAATTGTTTTGAGCAGTGTACATTAATTAGAATAATCAAATTTATACTAAAACACGTTTGTATACTTTCTTAAAAACTTCTGAAACTTTATTTCCCGAAATTTTCCATGAAAAATGGCCTTATGGACTATTCAGGTCCTTTGAGTTTCATTTAAATTCTGAACTGCTAGTATCCAAGAGTAGTTAGAAAGCTACAGACCATACAAGTTAAATGTAGACTAGACGGATATGGAATATCAAATATATTAGACAAGACTGTTTTTATTTGTGACCTTAATATCAATTGACCATTACCGATCTGGTCCTTTTACCGACTATATAAAAGATCCTTCATATCTCCAACTATACAGGGTGTTAGGTAGAGATGCGGCAAAAATTCATATTTGGCCTATTCTAAGAATATTTTGCCATATGATGATTTCTGAAAAACGCCTTTGTTTCGAAGATACAGGGTAAACAAAATTGCGACAGTAAAAACATTATCAAAAAGTACGTAGTATTTGAAGTTGCTCAATCTACAATAAATCCCCGAAATGACTTCCTCCAGTCTGGATACAAGCATTCAATCTTCTCGTTATTGAATACCGAACTTTTTAAAACACACCAGGGTTGTTTGAGACAAAATATTCTTAGAATAGGCTAAGGAATAACAGCATAAGTGCACGCACGCACATTGCAGCCAATTTTTGCCGTATGTTTAGCTAACACCCTGTGTTAAAAAATAAATTAAATAATATTTTCTTTAATTAATAATAAATAAATATTTGTCTGTTTGACCATCTTGAAGTTTAATATTATTATTTTTTTTATTAATATATACTTATTTTCTTCAAGAAATAATAATAACTCTTTTTACCAACTAGTTTCGGCTTTATTAAATATTAGCCATCTTCAGGGTAAATATGAACAAATAAATATGAAAATAAAAAATTACAATTTTCAAATTTGTTATGTCGATCGTCTTTCTTTTTTGTTTTTTGTAAAAACTTTATTAATTTATTTAGTTGGTCACGTTTTGTCAGTTGTCAATATTGTCAGTTAAATCATCGTTAATTTTGTCATAAAAAATTTCAAACATTGTTCTAGCTCTAGCGTCTAACTGTGAATTTAAGCAAGTTTTTTTAAGGTTCCGTCTTAAACTTCCAATTTCCAATTTCTCCAGGTAATCAGCTTTCCAAAATGTGGAAATTGGATTAACAACTCTTCAAATCACCCTGGAATACATAAAGTTTCTGCATACAATAGTTTCGTACATAGAACCATCAAAATTCCAATGAAAAGTGAAAAATGAACTCAAGAATTTAACCGTATCAAACAAATAACTAAAAGAAATGGTTTTAAGGAAGAAATTGTTAATAAGATTGTCAAAAGTATCAGTAAAAAGAAAAGAAGCGAAGATACTTATATGAAAGAGCATGCTCAATTGGGAAGAGAGAAAAAATACAGAAACATAGTGGGCAATTATCCGGCGCATAAGCGAACCAACCGCAACGGAGAACGATTGGTGGATCTGTGTAGGACTTTTGGGTTGATCATGAAGTCTACTGCCTTGAAACACTTGCCAAGGAAGCAGAAGATTTGGATTTCACCTAATACCCACCTGGGTGAAGTCCAGATAGATCATGTAGCCATTTCACGCAAATCTCAAAATGAAATACGAAACGTGAAGGTACTAAGAAGCGCCAATCTGGACTCAGATCACTACCTCTCAAAGATCAAAATAAGACTTCAGCCTAGAAACACTAGATTACACAGAACCTCCAAAATGGTAAGATTTGACGTCGAGCGACTGAAGAACACTCAAGAACTAAGTCAGAGACTGAACAACACAGACCTAAACAACTGGGACCAACTGAAGGAGACTCTTGTCAAGGCGGCCAATGAACTCGCCCCACTCGCTAGAAGAAGGAAGCATCCGTGTTGGACAGAAGACTGTTACAATGCAATAGCCCAAAGACAGATAGCCTGGCTGAAGTGGAATTCTAAAAAGACCAAGGAAAATTGGCATAAATTTTTGGAACAAAGAAAGGTTACAGCTAAGATAATTCGAGGAACTAAACGAACCTTCACACAAAACCAACTAACCCAAATCGAAGAGAGCTTTGCTAACAATAATTCCAGAGATTTCTTTGGAACCTTTAAGCAGGTACTCAGAAAATACGCTCCGCCAATCCTCCACTTCAGAGACTCACAAGGCAAACTGGCTTATAACGACAAGGACAACTGCCACCTTTTGGCTCAGTACTTTAAAAATCTACTCAACTGTGACCCACCCAGCGAAGATTTCGACGATAAACAAACCACACCAAACCCGGACTCGCTTCCCCCTTCATTAGAAGAAGTTGGCCAGATCATTCAACTTCTTAAGAATAAGAAGGCAGCTGGAGAGGATTTATAGTTGCTGAACTGTGGAAAGGTGCTGGAAACAATTCCGTGCGCAAGCTAACCGAGATCATCCAAGACATCTGGGAAACAGAGAAATTACCACCCGATTGGAAATCTGCTCTGATCCATCCGCTTCACAAAAAGGGAGATTTTACGTATCTAAACAACTACCGTAGAATTTCTCTCGTCCCGGTAACATACAAGATTCTCTCGAAGGCGTTACAAACAAGGGCAGAAAATCAGTTGGATAGTCAACTGGGAGAATACCAGGGGGACTTCAGGAAGACCCGATCCTGTGCTGAACAGATCCTCAACCTTAAAACTGTACTTGCATACTTCAAGATGAGAAACCGCAAAGTGGTCGTCACCTTTGTTGATTTTAGGAAGGCCTACGATTCCATCGATAGAGAAACGCTTATCAAAGTACTCCAGGAACTAGCACTAGACAACAAAACCCGCAGACTAATCCGAGAAACTCTGACCAACACCCATTCCAAGGTTAAATTTAGAGGCGAGCTTTCAGAAAGCTTCCAGAAAGGAGATGGCCTCTCCCCACTTCTTTTCAACTGTGTGCTTGAAAAGGTTATGAGAGAATGGCGCAAGGAACTGAACAATGTGCGTGCTCAGAGTGGTATCTACGTGGGACGTAAGAACAATGGACTGGTTGTAGATTGCTTGGCCTTTGCAGATGACATGGCACTGTGTGCTGATTCTCTTGAGATGGCAACAATGCAGGTAAACTGCCTCAGAAAACAGGCTGCCAAAGCGGGTCTTCAAGTGTCGCTGGAGAAAACACAATTTTCACCTACATTAGAGAAGCAAACAGAGAGATGTTACTAGAACAGGGAAACATCAAGAGGACTGAGAAATTTAAGTATCTCGGGGAATGGATTGAACCCAACTTATCAGAAAGAGCATCATTATCCAAGAGAGTCAGGAAGTTAGAACTAGCCTATCGGCTGACTAAGAACACTTACAATAAGAAATGCCCGTTACGCAACCTGAAACTTAAGCACTACACATCAGTCTTACGACCAGAAGCCCTATATGCCATGGAGTGTCTTTCCTTGAACCCATGGGGTCTAATAGAGAAATTGGAAATCAGAGAGAGGAGAATCCTCAGGAAGATCCTAGGCCCGGCAAAGGAAGATGGGGAATTCAGAAGACGGCATAACTCTGAGCTATACGAACATATTGAGATGCTCTCTGATTGTACAAGGAAAAGAAGGGTAGCTTTCTATGGCCACGTTGCAAGATTGCCTAAAACCGCCTAACCAACCGTCTGTTCACCTTCTGGCAGAACAAGAAGCTTTGTACCACTTGGTTGACAGAGACCGAGAAGGATATTAAAGAACTGGGAATAACAGATCTCAAAAACAGACAGTCTGTGAGACGCACCCTAAAGGAAGTCCGTGGATTTCAGGAAAAACCTCGAAGGAAAGGTACTCCCTGGACAGAAGAGAGAAAGGAGTTACACCGGCAGAATATGCGACAATACTGGGCAAAGGTCAAAGCCCAACAGTTGAACAAGCGTGGTCCAAAGTAGGCTTATTCGAAAGAAGAAGAAGGAAAAAGAAAGACGATCGACATAACAAATTTGAAAATTGTAATTTTTTATTTTCATATTTATTTGTTCATATTTACCCTGAAGATGGCTAATATTTAATAAAGCCGAAACTAGTTGGTAATAAGAGTTATTATTATTTCTTGAAGAAAATAAGTATATATTAATAAAAAAATTAATAATAATTAAATAATGTAAAGTTTATATAGGAGAGCACTAGCTGAAATTCGTCAATAGTAATGAATACCTTGGAGTAACCCTCCACACGAAGCTAACCTTCTCCAAACACATTAAAGAAAAAAAGAAAAAAGCAGCTCAAACCATTGTATCCCTCCGGAATATACGAGCCCTAAGTCTAACTACAGCAGAAAGATTATTCAACGTGAAGCTCTGGCCGGCGATAACCTATTGCTCCAAAACCATCTAACTAAGTCCATTTCTAACATCCTACCACGTACTAGAGCTACTTAAAATTAAACCAAGATACCTTAAACATGCAATGGGCCTTCCTAACACCACATCAAATACCTACGCATTCCACCTTTCAGGTTCTGCGATAATGGGGGAGAATATTCAAGAAGATTTCGAAGGTCTCTCAACTAAGGACGCATCTCTCTCTCCCTCTCTATTTTAGCCCGTGTTTGTCCACTGCTGGTCGTAGACCTCCTTCAAGTTGTTCCTTCTTTTTGGAATTTGATGCCATTCTTTCTCCGCCATTTTCTTGATGTCGTCGAGCCATGTCCTTTGCGGTCTTCTAGTGCTTCGTTTTGTAGCTCTTTGTCTCCAGTGAGTAATCCTATGGGTCTATTTGTCGGTATTTTCCCTTGCTACGTATCCTACCCAGCTCTACTTAAGGGACCCTCACAGTGTGACACCTCGGAAAAAAGCAAATTTTCCCGATTTTATTTTTGATGTTTAGGATAAACTAATCGGTCTGATTTTTTTACAAATTAAAGTACTAATCTAGAATACAGAATGATTTTTTTTTAATTGATTTATCTATTGTTTAACATTTTTTTATTAAATTTAATGTGGCGTTGAAAAAAAAGCTTTTAAATCGTCTCCATGATAGCGGACGTAATTTTGATCTGATATAAAAATATCAAGAAGATAATTAATCTGTAGGAAAGCCTCTATATTCCTATGGAAGCTTTTTCTTTTTATGATATTAAAAAGAAATGGCGGTGCTTTGACAAAAAGGTATCGAATTCAGGCTATTTTTTCGACAATTATTCGTAAAAAAATGGAAGATTTTAAAAAAAACTTCCATAGAAACATAAAGAATGATGTGAAGAATGTTCAGTCCAAATTTCAAAGGATTAGCTTGAAAACTGTTCCTTTGAGAGTGGAGACCGTTTTGAAAAACACCACGAGAAAAACGCGTTTAAAGGTAACAGTGAGCGCCAGATACTCAAGGCTGCAGCGGCCGAAATAATTCGAATTTCGATTTAAAAATTGGGGAGAATGTTTATCACAGTGTATACTATCGGGATAATGAAAAAAAACATCGATTTTTGAAAATTTCATACTATGGGGGTCCCTTAAGTTCTGCGCTTCGTTCAATAACGTCTTTAACTTTGGTTCGCAGTCTGATCTCCAGGTGTGTTATTCTGTCTCTTAAGCTTATGCTGAGCAGAGCCCGTTCCATTGCTCGTTGGCAGGCTTTTAATCTACTTGCGCTCTTTGCTGTCCATGACATTGTTTCCAGGCCATATGTCGTAACGGGCAATATGCACATGTCGTTTGCTTTTCGTTTTAGGCTGTGCGGTATGTCTGGGTTCTTGAGTATGTGTCGTTCTTGAGTTTTCCGAAAGCAGCCCAGCTCTGATTTGTTCTTCTGGTTATTTATGTTGCCTGATTTTCCTTCCTACTTTTGTTTGATGTTCTAGGTATATGAACTCGGCCACTTGTTCGATTTCCTGCCCATCCATTTGGTGCGGTTGGGCCCCAACTTCTTGGGTCATTAGATCAAGTTCATGTTCAGGCCTACTGATAGTGATGCTGTATTTAGTTGGTCTGGCATGTCTTTAAGTTCTTGGATGTCTGAGCTTATTCATATAATATCGTCCATTTGGTGCTGTTGGGCCACAACTTCTTGGGTCATGAGGTCAAGTTCATGTTCAGGCCTACTGATTGTGATGCTGAATTTGGTTGGTCTAGCATGTCTTTAAGTTCTTGGATGTCTTAGCTTATTAATATAATATCATCGGCGAAAACGTAAGTGATTTAGATATTTGCCATCTATGCTTATGCCTTTCTTCTCCCAAGGAATGTTTTTAAAAACGTCTTCTAAAACGAGTGTAAACAGCTTTGGTGATATGGTGTCTCCTAAGGATGCATACAGGAAGGAAATAGAAGAGAAAAATGTATTGTTCGCGGTTGAGAGATTTAACGATGGCCCATCGTTGAACACATGGGAGGGTGCAAATCAAAAACACCTACACATATTAACTCGCACCACCTGGCACGACTTTCACCACCTTGTATGCGTCAACCGACAATATCATCAAGCAGTGGAAGTTGCATATGCCGCCTCTGCAACTCACCCGCTGAAAAACTATCACATTCTCTCCTGCAATGATAGAAGAAACCGAACATTGAATCAAATCGTCATGGACATTTCCTGTTGATGAGTGCTTCAACATCCCCAATTCTTAACAGTGATCTATCGAACTTACCATCTGACCCTGTTTAAACCTTGGTAATGTATTGTAATATGTCTGTTATCCGAGCTGTATTATCTGTTTTTGTCTTCTTCTTCGCGTTAGGCAATTTTTGCCTGTTCTACTTCGATTACATTCAGAAGCTGTCTTTCCATCTCTTGCTGGGATGTTCAACACTTCTCCTCCCTTGGAGTTGGCTGTCTCGTGCTATCCTTACTAATCTCTCATTTTCCATTCTTGAGAAGTGGCTATCCCATTCCTGTCGTCTGGCGTTTACCCATTCCGTTATTGGTTGTGTTTTACATGTTTGTCGTATGTTGTCGTTAGGTATTCTATCTCGCCTTGTCTCTCCTATTATTTTTCTTAGTATTGCCATCTCTGTCACTTGCATCAGTGTGCCACTTGCACACTGGGACCGATTACGAATTTACGGCGACAGAAATAGTATTTTACAATGTCTAACAATTAAGCAAAGCCACTTAAAATGTATTGTTAGATAACCCATCCATAATATTATAAACAAATAAATGCGAGAAACCAATTCCATTGGTTGTGGGAACGTGTTAAACATCGCTCTTGTCCCTTAGGTACCAAAAAGGAATTAGTTGCGCTGGATTTTTAACAAAGTAACTACGTCTGTTTTGTGTTTGTGTTAAAAAATTGTGAACTTTTTAAATATGGAGAATATAGCTTCAAGTATGTATTTACATGAAATAATAGCAAATTTGTAGAATGTTTTAATAAATACGATTAAAAAACAGTTTTGTTAACGACTATTGTATTTCAAAAAAAAATTGTAATAAACTGCAATAAATTGATTTTTAAAAAAAGTTCCGCATAGTTCCATTAAATTAAATATTTTGTAAAACTAAACAAAATTGACAATTCTAGAAAAGCAAAAATCCAGGCCACATCGTTCCACCTTGCTGAAAATTACACCTTTTTTCCAGGTAATCGTGATGACCACCATTTGCAAGATAGAACGTTGAATAGAAAAGAACTATTTTTTGTATTAAGAGATGAAAGTTTTTATAAGTTTTCTTCGTTAAAGTGTAATGAACGATTAGTACAATACGTGTTGGATAAGTTTTGTGTCAACGACGGTTTATTTTTAAAAAATATATTTTTCCACTTAAATTTGCATTTTAAATTAATCGTGTACATCTAATATAGATTAATTTCATATTAGAATCATCAGAATGTCATCATTATGTATCAAGGTAATATGTGAGACAAAAAATTGAAATGAACTGGATTTTATTTTTGTCGCCGTAAATTCGTAATCCGTCCTAGTGTGCGCCGTTTAGATTTTGCAGATTAAGCCGTAGTTTCCATGGCGTATGTCATGATATGTCTTACCGCCCCTTTGTATATTCGTGTCTTCATTTCCAATCTTAAATGTTTATTTTTTCCATATCGTATTGTTTAGGCAGTCTCCTAGATTTAGGCAGCCTCTTTCTGCTTTCTTTACGTTTGCTCCCCTATTTCTTTGTCTAAGTTTCCATGGCTTGTCATTTTCATTCCTAAATATTTATATCCATTATTTGTTCGATTGGGTTGTTCTCTACCATCAATTTACACCTTAGCGGTTCTGTTTTTCTATGTTTTTGTAAAAACGAATAAAGATCTAATAATAAAAAGAATAAATCTTTTACAACTGGTAGTCTATATAAACGGGTCTAAATTAATATTGATGACGTTTTAACAATAAGCAGAAAATTAAATAAATTAGATTGGGCTAGATAGAGGCAGTACTATCACACTACTAGTGCTATAATTAAACTTAAATTTAGATTTAGATTAAGACAAGAGGACGCAGTAAAAAAATGGACCCGTGGGCCAAAGTTGCTCCTCAAAGATCCGAATGTAAATGTGTACATACAAAAAATATGTACAAACTTAGAACACATAGTAAGACAATTATTGTAGCGTGGAGTTAGCTTAGTCAGAATCCTCCATCAAGTTTTCAGACTTAAAAGCAGGGTGCGTTGGCCAGAACTTTTTCCAAGAACACTGGATGGTGTCGTTTTTTACTTTATTGCTTCTGTGCCCGAGGTTTATATCCGGCGTGGGGCAACCTAAAGAAAAGACACGTGTTTCCCCAAAGCGCCGGATTACTGAACATGCCGGATTATCAATATTATTCTGTACTTGTTCAAATGAATGGGTCTTGTGCCATACAACTCAATTCGATAGTTTTGGATATATAATTTAGGCTAGACAATACTACAAATTAAAATGTAGATACAGTTTGATGTTTTAAATTATTATTGATTTAGGTTTTTAGTAAATATTTAATTAATTAATTAGTTTATATTAAACTGAATCCATAGATTTAAAACGTTTGTTGTTTGTTTCCCGTATTTGCAACTATTTATGCAAATTAAATTGCTTGTTTAATTAATACTCGATTGATAAATTTTAATTTATTTCCATTTTAATTCGTTTCCACATTTATTATTATTTCCTTTGAATAATTCGATACGGATCAACGGCTGGTCGGTTTGGAAAAAGCCGGAATTTGTTTTCAAGCTTAATTGGATATTATAAAGATTTACTACTAATTAAATAATCAGTTTTGAGGCCGGCTCGGTTTATGGGTCATAAAACTATGAAAAATATCATTAAAAATGCATGTATTTTCAAATTCAAGGACGGACCTACAATACCAGACCGACAAAACTCAACAGTCAAAAGTAGGCAGACAAGACTAAATATACAAGACTAAACAGACTGAACTAGGCGGACAAGACTAAACACACAAGACTAACTAACACAAGTGGTTTGGGGGAAGCTCTCACTCAATCCCCTAATCCACTTTGGCTTTTAGTATGCGCCACGCTATTATCGCATATTTTGCATTCATTCAGGGCGGGTAGCCCGGACGGTTAGCGAAAACCGTCCTAGTTGTCGCCTCCCCGATCAGGATTAGAACCCGGGTCTCACACAAAACACACGGCTAAACAGACATAGGTAGACAGATATGATCAGATATATAAGACAGACAGACAAGACAAGATAGACAAGACTATACAGACAAGACCAGACATACAAGACTAAACAAACAAAACTAGATAGGCAAGACTAAATAAACAAGACTAGGCATACACATCGAGACAGACAAGACTAGATGGTCTAATCTTGCTAGAGAAGGCTAGTCAGGCAGGGCCAGACACACACAACTAGATATACAAGACTATTCGCAAGCTGACAAGGGGACCCTTATTTATCATTGTTTAACTTTTTAATTGTAATCATTAACTTGTCAATTTAATTATTTTATTAGTATTAATATTTATTATTTGTTTATAACGGTTAATTCATAAAATTGCTTTCTTTTATTATTACTATTATTGTTATTATTCTTTATTTTATTTTTTCGATACTTGCGCCACAAATGAACCGTAGTTACCATTCATAATGTAGTATTCTTACTTATAATTTTACAAAGGTATTTCCAGAGGTATTGTAATTAAAGCGTACATGAGGAATTGGTAAATAAAATTAGATATTTTTATTACTGTACAGGTGAATCAAATGTGCTGGGGTGAAAATTATCGTGAAAACAAGGGAAACAGTAATTGTGTCGGCACCTTGCACACGTTACAAACGCCGCATTTCTACAGCTACATGGTTTTTTTAAATTATCCATAGAAAAACAAGCTTGATTGCTTGATTAACAAGTTTCTCTGTCGTCGCAGAGTTTGGCAGCAAACCACGCGTAATGCAACATGTCGCGGAATATTGGCGAGGATAGCTGGTGATGCAGGATGGAATGTATTTTGATGCAGTCTTCTCGGGATGTGATTTCTCGTTCTCTCTCGATGAGATAAGAGCAGTTGAATCTTCCTGCTGAATCTTCCTGATAAAATTCTTTACCTGACGATAAAAATACACGTCGCAGGGTTGCACTAGAGGAGTGCATTTCGAGGGAATCACTTTAATACTGCACGTTTCCAATCCATTTTCATCTTGGAAAATGTCGTCGTATAATTGTGGATTTGTTTGTCCTCCCCACGAGTCGATCAACAAAAGAAATTTGTTTTCCTGCACGTAGGGCTTCATTACATCAGTTAAATTTTTTTTGTACAAAGCTGTTGAAAGTTTGCCGGATTTTGAACTAGTAGTGACAACATTACTATATTTTTACGCGTACTCATCCACCGATTTTTTAACCCTCAGTCCAAAAGAGCCAGTACTCTCTTGCAGGCATACGAACACTGTTGGCAGAAGATTTCCAGAAAGGGTTATCGAATATTGCGCTGTATACGAATGGGTTACTTTGTTCATATCCTTTCGTTTCACGAGAATTAGCCAAATTAGAGAAGTGGTCGCTACAATGGAAATAAAAGAAAGCAATTTTAAGAATTAACCGTTATAAAGAAACAAATAATAAATATTAATACTAATAAAATAATTAAATCGACAAATTAATAATTTCAATTAAAAAGTTAAACAATAATAAATAATAACAATAATTAAAGAGTCATTTTAAATAGTAACGTAAAAAGTAAGAAAAGAAAAGCGTCCCCGCGGGGAATCGAACCAGCGATCCTCGTACTATAAAGCCGAGGTCTTACCGATGCGCTAACCGGCCATTGAAATTTACGCTAACATAGCGCGCTTATGAGTTGTCGGTAACTTACCGGTCCGCGTAAAAAGTGAGTTATTTTTTAAAGCTTGGCATCTGGCCCTCCCGCTTGCGTCACTTTCATTTATAGTCAAGCCCTACATATACTGTAAATTTGGGCCAAATCGGTGTTGACGCGTCCGGGGGGTCCCCTTGTAAGATAGAATTGGTCAAAATACTAGAGAGACAAATCTAGATAGGCTACATGTCGTGCAAGAAGAAGTCTTAACAACATTACTAGAGAGATAAACTTATAGATAAGAGTAGGCAGATAATATTAGACAGATAAGTTTAGACAATAAAGACAAAATATGCAAGATTTTTTTTTCGGTTAAAATTTCTTGTGGCATTTCCTGTTAAGCAATAGATTTGGGCTTATAATTTATAGGAATTTCTTGTATATTTTACAGAAAAATGTATTAATTGGATTAATTAAAATTAAATTAAATCCAAGATAGAATAAACAAGATAAGTTAGAGGAGAAATCTAATTGGTTTTCTTGCTTAATGGATTTAATCAACAAAGAATATTTCAAATCAACCGGCGGAATTAAAAACAGTTTTAGTTTGTTATCGATGTGACATTATAGACAAGGACATTATAGATCATTTTATAGAATAACTTAAATGGTTCTAATTTAGAAATTTTTGATAATTTCTAATTTATATTTTTAAATTCTGATATAAAACCTAATTTTCTTTTCATTTCTTGTTTCAGGTAAAAACCGCCCTAATTTATAAGATGAAAACCTTAATTTGGTAAGTTTGCTGCAAATAGAGTCAAGACTAAGCAGACAAGACTAACATACACGACCAGACAGACGAAACTGCATTATAATATTAATCTAATTTAACTGTTATGAGATGGGATTAAGCATTTTCCATTTAATCCATTTTAAGATAATTGGATGGAAATTTCCTGTTTATGTTCGCGTTTCATTTGCATTCCGAATCTAATAATCAAGTCGGCATTCTCTCCGAACCGTCACAATTTTAGTTCACTCAAGTTTACAAATTCAGCATATAAAACAAAATTATTATAACCAAGTTTAATATTATCAAATCTAATCCAACACGACAGAAAAGATTAGGCAGATTAGACTAGACACACAAGACTAGATAGATAAGATTATACAGACCAAACTAGACAGACAAGGTTAAATAAGACTAGTCTTGTCTTGTATTGTGCGTTTAATCTCATCTCGTCTTATCAAGTCTTCTCTGTCTAATTTGTATGTCTAATTATCGATAACGGTTGTGTTTCCTTGATTTAGTTTGAAAGTTTGTTGAAGAGAAAATAAACAGTTGTTTTGTGTAGATTGCGAGGTGAAAGTTTCCAGGGAACATTGGAATAAAAATGGTTTTGCATGTTGCCAGTGAAAGTTGGAAGTTGAAGTTTGTTGCATTTTTCTTTATTTACCTATGTGCTTTCTTTGAAATTGCAAATCTCTCCATGTGGGTTTAGATACCGACAATTCAAATTTCCGGAAATAATTTTCTCTTTTTGAATCCCAAATTAGTTTTTAAAATAAGTAAAATGAAATAGATCAGACAAGTAAGACTAGATTTAAGAGACTAGGCCAGCAAAAGTAGACAGATAAGGCTAGAAAGACAACACTTGACATACAACACAGGGCAGGTAACACTAGACAGATTAGACTACACAGAGAAGACTAGACAGACAAGACTAGAGAGGCAAGGCTAGACAGAAAAGGGCAGACAGATATGACTAGAGAGACACGAATAAACAAACAACACTAAACGGACAAAGCTAGACAGACAAGAGTAAACAGACTAGACTAGACAGAACATAGTAGACAGACACGAGACACAGACTAAACTAGACAGAAAAGACAGACAGACAACACTAGACAGACAGGACTAAATAGACAAGACTAAACAGCCAAGACTAGAAAGGCAAGACTCGATAGACAAGACTAGACACACAAAACTAAACATACAAGACTAGACAGAGAAAACTAGACAGACAAGACTAGACAGACAAGACTAGACAGACAAGACTAGACAGACAAGACTAGACAGACAAGACTAGACAGACAAGACTAGACAGACAAGACTAGACAGACAAGACTAGACAGACAAGACTAGACAGACAAGACTAGACAGACAAGACTAGACAGACAAGACTAGACAGACAAGACTAGACAGACAAGACTAGACAGACAAGACTAGACAGACAAGACTAGACAGACAAGACTAGACAGACAAGACTAGACAGACAAGACTAGACAGACAAGACTAGACAGACAAGACTAGACAGACAAGACTAGACAGACAAGACTAGACAGACAAGACTAGACAGACAAGACTAGACAGACAAGACTAGACAGACAAGACTAGACAGACAAGACTAGACAGACAAGACTAGACAGACAAGACTAGACAGACAAGACTAGACAGACAAGACTAGACAGACAAGACTAGACAGACAAGACTAGACAGACAAGACTAGACAGACAAGACTAGACAGACAAGACTAGACAGACAAGACTAGACAGACAAGACTAGACAGACAAGACTAGACAGACAAGACTAGACAGACAAGACTAGACAGACAAGACTAGACAGACAAGACTAGACAGACAAGACTAGACAGACAAGACTAGACAGACAAGACTAGACAGACAAGACTAGACAGACAAGACTAGACAGACAAGACTAGACAGACAAGACTAGACAGACAAGACTAGACAGACAAGACTAGACAGACAAGACTAGACAGACAAGACTAGACAGACAAGACTAGACAGACAAGACTAGACAGACAAGACTAGACAGACAAGACTAGACAGACAAGACTAGACAGACAAGACTAGACAGACAAGACTAGACAGACAAGACTAGACAGACAAGACTAGACAGACAAGACTAGACAGACAAGACTAGACAGACAAGACTAGACAGACAAGACTAGACAGACAAGACTAGACAGACAAGACTAGACAGACAAGACTAGACAGACAAGACTAGACAGACAAGACTAGACAGACAAGACTAGACAGACAAGACTAGACAGACAAGACTAGACAGACAAGACTAGACAGACAAGACTAGACAGACAAGACTAGACAGACAAGACTAGACAGACAAGACTAGACAGACAAGACTAGACAGACAAGACTAGACAGACAAGACTAGACAGACAAGACTAGACAGACAAGACTAGACAGACAAGACTAGACAGACAAGACTAGACAGACAAGACTAGACAGACAAGACTAGACAGACAAGACTAGACAGACAAGACTAGACAGACAAGACTAGACAGACAAGACTAGACAGACAAGACTAGACAGACAAGACTAGACAGACAAGACTAGACAGACAAGACTAGACAGACAAGACTAGACAGACAAGACTAGACAGACAAGACTAGACAGACAAGACTAGACAGACAAGACTAGACAGACAAGACTAGACAGACAAGACTAGACAGACAAGACTAGACAGACAAGACTAGACAGACAAGACTAGACAGACAAGACTAGACAGACAAGACTAGACAGACAAGACTAGACAGACAAGACTAGACAGACAAGACTAGACAGACAAGACTAGACAGACAAGACTAGACAGACAAGACTAGACAGACAAGACTAGACAGACAAGACTAGACAGACAAGACTAGACAGACAAGACTAGACAGACAAGACTAGACAGACAAGACTAGACAGACAAGACTAGACAGACAAGACTAGACAGACAAGACTAGACAGACAAGACTAGACAGACAAGACTAGACAGACAAGACTAGACAGACAAGACTAGACAGACAAGACTAGACAGACAAGACTAGACAGACAAGACTAGACAGACAAGACTAGACAGACAAGACTAGACAGACAAGACTAGACAGACAAGACTAGACAGACAAGACTAGACAGACAAGACTAGACAGACAAGACTAGACAGACAAGACTAGACAGACAAGACTAGACAGACAAGACTAGACAGACAAGACTAGACAGACAAGACTAGACAGACAAGACTAGACAGACAAGACTAGACAGACAAGACTAGACAGACAAGACTAGACAGACAAGACTAGACAGACAAGACTAGACAGACAAGACTAGACAGACAAGACTAGACAGACAAGACTAGACAGACAAGACTAGACAGACAAGACTAGACAGACAAGACTAGACAGACAAGACTAGACAGACAAGACTAGACAGACAAGACTAGACAGACAAGACTAGACAGACAAGACTAGACAGACAAGACTAGACAGACAAGACTAGACAGACAAGACTAGACAGACAAGACTAGACAGACAAGACTAGACAGACAAGACTAGACAGACAAGACTAGACAGACAAGACTAGACAGACAAGACTAGACAGACAAGACTAGACAGACAAGACTAGACAGACAAGACTAGACAGACAAGACTAGACAGACAAGACTAGACAGACAAGACTAGACAGACAAGACTAGACAGACAAGACTAGACAGACAAGACTAGACAGACAAGACTAGACAGACAAGACTAGACAGACAAGACTAGACAGACAAGACTAGACAGACAAGACTAGACAGACAAGACTAGACAGACAAGACTAGACAGACAAGACTAGACAGACAAGACTAGACAGACAAGACTAGACAGACAAGACTAGACAGACAAGACTAGACAGACAAGACTAGACAGACAAGACTAGACAGACAAGACTAGACAGACAAGACTAGACAGACAAGACTAGACAGACAAGACTAGACAGACAAGACTAGACAGACAAGACTAGACAGACAAGACTAGACAGACAAGACTAGACAGACAAGACTAGACAGACAAGACTAGACAGACAAGACTAGACAGACAAGACTAGACAGACAAGACTAGACAGACAAGACTAGACAGACAAGACTAGACAGACAAGACTAGACAGACAAGACTAGACAGACAAGACTAGACAGACAAGACTAGACAGACAAGACTAGACAGACAAGACTAGACAGACAAGACTAGACAGACAAGACTAGACAGACAAGACTAGACAGACAAGACTAGACAGACAAGACTAGACAGACAAGACTAGACAGACAAGACTAGACAGACAAGACTAGACAGACAAGACTAGACAGACAAGACTAGACAGACAAGACTAGACAGACAAGACTAGACAGACAAGACTAGACAGACAAGACTAGACAGACAAGACTAGACAGACAAGACTAGACAGACAAGACTAGACAGACAAGACTAGACAGACAAGACTAGACAGACAAGACTAGACAGACAAGACTAGACAGACAAGACTAGACAGACAAGACTAGACAGACAAGACTAGACAGACAAGACTAGACAGACAAGACTAGACAGACAAGACTAGACAGACAAGACTAGACAGACAAGACTAGACAGACAAGACTAGACAGACAAGACTAGACAGACAAGACTAGACAGACAAGACTAGACAGACAAGACTAGACAGACAAGACTAGACAGACAAGACTAGACAGACAAGACTAGACAGACAAGACTAGACAGACAAGACTAGACAGACAAGACTAGACAGACAAGACTAGACAGACAAGACTAGACAGACAAGACTAGACAGACAAGACTAGACAGACAAGACTAGACAGACAAGACTAGACAGACAAGACTAGACAGACAAGACTAGACAGACAAGACTAGACAG
Source organism: Phosphuga atrata (assembly GCA_944588485.1). NCBI lineage: Eukaryota > Metazoa > Arthropoda > Insecta > Coleoptera > Silphidae > Phosphuga > Phosphuga atrata. Next base: position 26,219,506 of record OX155905.1, on the reverse strand, counting down.
ACAAGACTAGACAGACAAGACTAGACAGACAAGACTAGACAGACAAGACTAGACAGACAAGACTAGACAGACAAGACTAGACAGACAAGACTAGACAGACAAGACTAGACAGACAAGACTAGACAGACAAGACTAGACAGACAAGACTAGACAGACAAGACTAGACAGACAAGACTAGACAGACAAGACTAGACAGACAAGACTAGACAGACAAGACTAGACAGACAAGACTAGACAGACAAGACTAGACAGACAAGACTAGACAGACAAGACTAGACAGACAAGACTAGACAGACAAGACTAGACAGACAAGACTAGACAGACAAGACTAGACAGACAAGACTAGACAGACAAGACTAGACAGACAAGACTAGACAGACAAGACTAGACAGACAAGACTAGACAGACAAGACTAGACAGACAAGACTAGACAGACAAGACTAGACAGACAAGACTAGACAGACAAGACTAGACAGACAAGACTAGACAGACAAGACTAGACAGACAAGACTAGACAGACAAGACTAGACAGACAAGACTAGACAGACAAGACTAGACAGACAAGACTAGACAGACAAGACTAGACAGACAAGACTAGACAGACAAGACTAGACAGACAAGACTAGACAGACAAGACTAGACAGACAAGACTAGACAGACAAGACTAGACAGACAAGACTAGACAGACAAGACTAGACAGACAAGACTAGACAGACAAGACTAGACAGACAAGACTAGACAGACAAGACTAGACAGACAAGACTAGACAGACAAGACTAGACAGACAAGACTAGACAGACAAGACTAGACAGACAAGACTAGACAGACAAGACTAGACAGACAAGACTAGACAGACAAGACTAGACAGACAAGACTAGACAGACAAGACTAGACAGACAAGACTAGACAGACAAGACTAGACAGACAAGACTAGACAGACAAGACTAGACAGACAAGGCTAGACAGACAAGGCTAGACAGACAAGACTAGACAGACAAGACTAGACAGACAAGACTAGACAGACATGACTAGACAGACAAGACTAGACACACAAGATTAGACAGACAAGACTAGACAGACAAGACTAGACAGACAAGACTAGACAGACAAGACTAGACAGACAAGACTAGACAGACAAGACTAGACAGACAAGACTAGACAGACAAGACTAGACAGACAAGACTAGACAGACAAGACTAGACAGACAAGACTAGACAGACAAGACTAGACAGACAAGACTAGACAGGCAAGACTAGACAGACACGACTAGACAGACAAGACTAGACAGACAAGATTATAGAGACAAGTCCACACAGACAAGACTAGACAGACTAGACTAGACAGACAAGATTAGATAGACAAGTCCACACAGACAAGACTAGACAGACAAGGCTAGACAGACAAGACTAGACAGACAAGACAAGACAGACAAGACAAAACAGACAAGACTAGACAGACAAGACTAAACGGACAAAACTAGACAGACAAGACAAGACAGACTAGACTGGATAGACAGGACTAGATAGACAAGACTAGACAGACGAGACTAGACATACAAGACTAAACAGACAAGACTAGACAGACAAGAGTAGACACTCAAGACTAGACAGACAAGATTAGACAGACAAGATCAGACGGACCAAAATAGACAGACAAGTCGACACAGACAAGACTAGACGGACAAGACTAGACAGACAAGACTAGACAGACAAGACTAGACAGACAAGACTAAACAGACAAGTCTAGACAGACAAGATTAGACAGATAAGACTAGACAGCCAAGACTAGATTGACAAGACTCGATAGACAAGACTAGACACTAGTCTTGGTAGTAGGCAGACAATTTCATTAAGAATTAATATGTAATGGGCGAGCCAGCACTGTCGTTAACTTGAGAAAGAATTCCTCTGGAAAAACCCACACATACCGGAACCGTTCTTCGCATAATTTCTTGATGGTTGTGTAGCACACTTTGTGTGTCATATTTTATTTAAATCATTTTACATTCGTTTTCCATTAGCTAGGATGAGGGATTCAAGGTTTTAGCATTTTTCTCATTTATTTCTCGTTCTTTCTCATCGTTTTCTTTTTGGGGCAATATTCTTATGATCACATTATTTATCTCGTGCCATTGTTTTTCAGAGAAGCATGTAGTTTACAATCGTTATTTCGTCGACCTTATTTTCAAGTAGTTGTCTCTCTACGTGCCACCTACAACAGGTGAATATGGTGTGAGTAACTCCATCTTCTTCTCAACAATATTCATAGAGGCAATCACTAGCTTTAGCTATCCTGTGCATATAGTTCCTAAAGCACTTATGCGCGCTATATACCTGGCTGAGATAATAATTAGCTTCTCTGTGTTTCCTCGTTTCCCAGCGTTTTTTACATCGCTGATAAGGTTTCTTGTCCACTATCCTTTGCTACCTGAGACTCAGTGTTGCAATTCCTCAAATATTTTGGCAGTGCCTGCTACTTTTCCTAGGTCCTAGTAGTTTTGTTGCTGTTACATCGTGAATTAGGACAAGAAATAAGCAGGGCGACACAAGCCTATTGCGAAAAAATTTTAGAAGACCTAGACGCAAGAATATGGGGAAATGCCTTTCATTTATGTTAAAAGAAACTCAAAGCCTATGCCCTTAATACACAACTACCTATGGAAGACTTAGCTAACTTAGCTTTGCTAAAGAACATAACGAGTGGTGGTTGCACTTTTCCCAGAACACCAACCCTTTGCCTTGGAGCAGTCAGAGGTAAAGGTGGTATATCCTTTACCTGTGGTATATCCTTATTTACAGAGCAGGAGCTCGCCATAACAGCAAAGCGGATCCACATCGGAAGAGCATCAGTGCCAGATGGTATACCATCCTAGATAACAAAAATTTTAGCTCGCCACCACCCACAATTTGTATTGGAGAACTCTGAACGAATTGATGTAAATTTCCCAAAGAAATGGAAAAGAGCGAGGTTAGTCCTATTACGCAAGGGCAATAAACCAATGGGCGAACAAACTTCATATAGGCCACTGTACAGCCTGGACACACCGGGAAAACTCTTAGAACAACTGCTGCTGGGCAGACTAAAAAGAGAAATTGAGACTGGGTTCTCACAGGGAGAACAGGTTCTCTGAAAGGCAATATGGCTTCAGAGAGGGCAGATCCACAATCAGTGCTATAAAGGCTGTATTAAAACTCGCCGAGGAGACAAAGCACCAAAAGGACGAGAAAGATATACGCACTAATGAACTTTCACGTGCGAAATGCTTTTAATAGTACAAGCTGGAGGCATTATAATACATGAACTGACAAGAAGAGGCGTGGCTCCTTATCTACTATGCATACTGAAGAATTACCTGGGTGACAGAACCCTATTATTAGAAGCAGATGGAAGTACAGTGGAGAAGGAACTAAGTGGTGGTGCCCTGCAGGGACAGTTATGGGCCCAACTCTGTGGAACATTCTATATGACGGTGTCCTAAGACTGAGACTCCCAGATGGTGCCACACTTATTGGCCGACGACCTGGCGCTCATAGTCTCAGCTAGAACGGAAACTATTATAATGCAAAGGGCAAACCGCGTAATACAACTGGTAACAGAGTGAATGATAACCAATAACTTAACGCTTGCACCGGAAAAGTCCGAAGCTGTGTTACTTACTCGGCTTAGGAGATTAAAGCCAATGAATTTCCAATACAAGGGACCCGCATAGTCCCAATGGATGAAATCACATACCTTGGAGTGGTAGTGGATAAAAGACTTTCCCTCGTCCCCCACCTCAGGAAGGCAGCAGCCAAGCTTATGAACGTAGCCGCAGTGTTGGAGAAAATTATGCCTAATGTAGGTGGCCCAGGAAGCCACAAATGCAGACCCCTTACTATGGTGACACATTCCACAATGCTTTACACATCCCCAACGTGCTCTACAAGCATGGATGTAGAAAGGAATGTTAAGAAGCTAGCAGCGGTACAAAGAAATGTTGCTATTAGGGTCTGTAGCGCATATAAAACTACATCCGGAGAAGCCGCCATAGTAATAGCGGGCATATCTACCATAGACCTCTTAGTTAAAGAGACATCTGAATTATACGTGAATGGTAGTAACAGTAAAGCAAGAGAAACAGCTAGAAAAAAACCTTCAAAGACCGGCAAAGAAGATGGCGGGCATCGGACAAAGGCCAATGGACACAGCTGGTCATACCAGATATTTCGACATTAAAAGGAAGCACATAGTGTTACAAACTATCATCTAACACAATTCCCCTCAAGTCACGGCTGCTTCCGTGACTACCTGCGCCAAATACGAGCCGCCGCGGACAACCTTTTCGAATATTGTGGCGAGATAGACTCGGTACGTCACACCATATTTGACTGCAATAGATGGGATCTTGAAAGAGAAAAACAAACAGGTAGTGTGCAGATGCCGTTCGAACCAGGAACGATAATGAGGTACATGATGTATAACAAAAGAAATTGCCAGAGGACCGACCGGCTCATCAAGAAGAAGATGATGAGAGGCTGAAACGACACAGAAACAATCAAGCAATTGTAACCGAACTAAATCACCAGCTAACGAGCAAAACACTAATTTAATTTACAACCATCATTCTGAAGACATGCTAAACGCGGTTCCGGAATGATTGGTGGAGTTCCTAAGGGCCACTTGTCTGCACAGCTCCCAGCTCCAGCTACGCCAAGGTATGTCAGCGATAATCAAGGCAGCTTCCCTTGACACTCTCTAAATGCGCAACATATTCTCAATGCTAGCCTTCGTACTGATGTCATCTTGTAGTTTAGTACCTTCACTTGATTTTGTTTGACCAGACTGGAGCTTCATGTAGCATAGCGGATTGCGAGACCGAGCACAATAGCCTCTTTTTGCTTCTTCCAACATTTTTGCTTCTTCCGACATCCAACATTTGGCCTCTCTATAGCAGCAGCCGTTTTGAGAACATTGTCAGCGGCCTTCATGATGTGTTGCTTGAATTAGAGGCTTTTGTCGATTACAATGCCCAGATATTTGACAGAATCCTTCGGTATTATTTTGTGGTCTCTTAATTGGGGTCTAAAAAGAAGATTATACAATGTATGTGCCTCTTTCCAGCGAGGAGGACTTCCTTGGTTTTCCCAGGTACCAGTTGCAGCTACTCCTTTTCCATATATTTGTCCACTAACTTTATTGCAATGTTTGCAATGTCTAGCGGTTAATTCGTTTTCGGTTTTCCGGCACACAGTAAAATCATCTGCAAATTCGATAGCTTCCATCTGGTAATTCCAGTCTGAGCACTCCATCATAGAGTATGTTCCACACTGCAGGACACAAGACTGAGTCCCGCAGTACCCCACTATAGATATCACGCTTTTATTGTCTGATTCCATGATGATTTTGCGGTTCTGTAGGAAACTGCGAATCATGCGAAATAGACATGAGGAAAAGCCACGCGACGTTACCTCGTCTAGGATATTTTGCAAACATGCCGAGTTGAATGAATTTCTTACGTCTATGGATAATAGGTCGCAGATCTTTCTGATCCTCCGTGTACCTACTCTGGCTTCCTCCAGGACCTTCCTGATCGCGTCAACAGTTGAGTTTCCTTCTCTGAAGCCATATTGTCTATAGACATCATCTAATAGACACAATGGTCTGTATAAGATGCCGTATAAGGAACCTCTTGAGTTTTGCCTTCTTCCACCGCTTCTTCCTCCGCTCACAACCTTTAACACAAGCTCAGAGACATTTCTAATAATGATTTCAGGCGGAATGCCGTCTGGGGCTCTGCCATTGTGCATGCAGACAGGACTAGACAGGCAAGGCTAGATGAACAAACCTAGACAAATAGGACTAGATACACAAAGCTATACAGATAGGGCTAGACTGGCAAGGCTAGAAAGACAAGTCTATACAGATACGACTAGACAAACAATACTATATAGGCAAGACTAGATATAAAAGTCTAGACAGACAAGACTAAACGGCTAAGAATAGACACAGAAGACTAGATGCAGAAGACTAGACCGACAAGAGCTGACAGACCAGACTAGACAGGCAAGACTAGGCAGACAAAACTAGATAGACAAGACTAGACAAACAATCATAGACTTGCAAGACTAGACAGACTAGACAGGCAATACTAGAAAGACAACACTACACGACAAAACTAGACAGACAAGTCTAAACAGAGAATTTAATTATGAAATAATGTGTATGTAAATGCATAGTATTAGATGTGGTATGTGAAGTTGAATTTGAAGTTTGTGGGTCAGTGGGACAAGCGTTCTGCAGCTCATTAATTAAATGCAACGGCTGACTACGTCGCCGGTCCTCACTTCATTATCATCAAACATTTTGGAACGGTCACCGCGAAGTGGTGTTAGAGATATTCGTGTAGAGAAAGAAAGAGTGCGAGAGAGAGGAAGTTTATGACAAATGAAGCAAAGTCTCGTTTGCTATTAATTATACTCTGGAACTACAAATGCGCATCTGTTATAGTAAACTAATTGATGTAATTAGCAATCTGGTAACATTTTGTGTTGTCTTGTTCAAGATTAGTCCAATTTTGTCTTGTTCTGTGTTGTATTATCTATACTTCTCTGGTCTTGCATTACGTTGTCTAGTTCGTTTGGTCTTGTCTAGTCTGATTTTGTATGATATTGTTTAGTCCTCTCAAGCCTTGTCTAAATCACTTTGTCTTATCTAGTCTTGTTTAGTCCTCTCTTGTTTCGTTTAGTCCTCTCTTGATTTGTTTAGACTTCCCTTGTTTTGCTTAGTCCCCTCTTGATTTGCTTAATCTTTCTCATCTTGTCGTAAAATTTAATTCACTACGCTTATTTAGTCTTTTGATGTTTCGGCGAGGTGATTCCAGCGTGGAAATAGTATTCAATGTAGCTCCGGTATCGCTGGCAACCGGAACGCAAACTAACCCCGCAGTTTTGCAGCCAGGAAACGTAACCCCGGCATCTAACCGTATATATCTCGCACTATAAATATGATCCATTACTATTATCCATTATGCACTATAATTATGATCCACACTAAACATCCATCCTCCTGAATAAACCTCATTAAATAAACATCCATCCTAGTCAGAAAAGTAGATAAGAATAGACAAGATAAGACAAGACTAGACAAAACTTGGAAAGGCCGAGCATGACATAGCAAGAGAAAACTGGATTAGATTGGACTAGACAAGATTGTACTGACTGGAAAATACTGGACAAGTCCGGATTAAACTGGATACGACAATACAAGTATATATAAGAGTAGATAAAGGTTCTTATTGAGTTTTACTGCTAATTGTTGAAAATTTGCGGCATATTTATTTAGTGCGAATAAATCGATTATTTAATATTATTTAGCGGATTTGCGAAAATCCACCCGATTAAATAATGGAGCCCTGCGGCGAAATAAACCAGTCCATTTAGATACATTAGCCAAATATTAACTTACCATTTCCATTTGAACATCATTATTTAGTACCAAATTAAATATCTAGAATTACCATTAAAAATATATGTTATTGTCCATATATATTAAATAAATATATATAATATATTAACATAATTAACTGGTGTTTTCAATATTTATATTTATTATATTTTATTCCAATTTTAGTGTTAGGTAAACATGCGTCAAAAATTCAAGAGGTTATTTGTTGGCCTATTCTAAGAATATTTTGTTTCATGATGATTTCTGAAAAACCCCTTTGTTTCGAAGGTTTTCATATTCGATATCTATTGAAATCATGCATGTAAATAAAAGTATGGCGTACGCAAATGAGTTTATCAAGTACACAACATTGTTGACGGTAACTTGGAATGGCTGTTTTATCTACTAACGTACAAGTGGATTTCATTTGAATACGTCTCGTCAGTGATTATCACCTGTATCGGTCGCAGTTGTTTACATTGATTGCATTTGTTTGTCTGTTTGACGTGTCTTTAACAGTTAGTGAAGTCCTCTACCATGTATACGAACGCCGAGATGACTAACATGCATTTCTTGTATGAACTTGCCGATCGCAATTCTGCCTAGTTCCGCTACACTTCTGGTTCTCCCTAGTTTTTCTCCATTTTTATTGTCTTTAACTGCTACGCTTTACAGCTTCCACGATCTAGTCCTTGTAGTTTATTTGTGGTAATTTTATACGAGCTAAAAGATATCATTAATCCAGAATGTATCCAATTATAATTAGGTTCTTTTCCGATTAATTCTCTCAGTTTTACATGTTTATTGAGGAAATGGAACTGTACAGACCTTTGATGAATGGCTAATTATTCGATTAGATTCCAATAAAACACAGATTTTATTTTAAATTCATTTCTATATTAACTCAATCGATCGTTATAATGCTCATAAACGCTAAAGACCTTCAATGACATTTACTTAGATTACAGCCATGGCCAACAATTTACTTAATAAATATTAGATTTAAATGTACTCAATAAATATTGGATCTTGTCTCTAGAGTGTTGTGCTGCCTGACTAGTATTGCCTGTGAAGTTTAGTCCATCTAGTTTTTATCTAGTCTTCTTTGTCTCGTCTAATTTTGCTTGTCTAGTCTTGTCTGTCTAGTCTTGTCTGTCTAGTCTTGTCTGTCTAGTCTTGTCTGTCTAGTCTTGTCTGTCTAGTCTTGTCTGTCTAGTCTTGTCTGTCTAGTCTTGTCTGTCTAGTCTTGTCTGTCTAGTCTTGTCTGTCTAGTCTTGTCTGTCTAGTCTTGTCTGTCTAGTCTTGTCTGTCTAGTCTTGTCTGTCTAGTCTTGTCTGTCTAGTCTTGTCTGTCTAGTCTTGTCTGTCTAGTCTTGTCTGTCTAGTCTTGTCTGTCTAGTCAAAATCAAAAAAAATCAAAATCAAAATCTTTATTCATCACTATCTAAGGTTGTAATATATATACATATTTACATATTTATACACACATACAAACTAAGTGAGATTGTCAACATGATACTACATAATACTAATACTAGTTTACTTTCTATAACAATTTTATTTTTTCAAAATATTCGGTCATATCATATGGTTCCATATTAATTAATAGTTTGCGTATATCTTTTTTAACTTTATTAAAATTCATTGTGCATTTTATTTCCTTCGGCAGCGAATTGTATAATTTGATGTTTATATATGGAGGTACCTTTTCCGTCATAGTTAGACTATGGATTGGTATTGTATAGTTCCAATTTCTTCTATCTATATCTCTAAAGTGATTTCTGTGTTTTTCGAATAAGTGTTTATATTTGAATGTGAATAATAAAGTTTCGTATATATATAATGCTGTTGTGGTTAATATTTGCGCTGATTTAAATTTGCCTCTGCAGGTTTCATTGTATTTTAAGTTCTCTATGATTCTCAATGCCTGCTTCTGTATTTTAAATATTTTGTTAATATTACTGCCACCTCCCCAGAACATTATACAGAATCTTGCCTGGCTTTGGAAATTGGCATAATACACGGTCTTGAGAACCTCTCTAGTTAAATATTTTTGAAGTATTCTAAGGGCGAACACTGTTCTGTTGAGTTTAGTTGCTAGTTCGTGTATTTGTTGAGTCCAGTCAAGGTTTCTGTCAATTGTCAGTCCTAGTAATCGCACGTATGTTTTGTATTCGGTCCTTTCGTTATTTATAATTACATCGTTTGGGTCTCTTTGTAAATTTCGTTTTGTCTTCAGTATAATCAATTTTGTTTTTTCTGTATTTAACATTAATTTATTTTTTGTGAACCAGTCCGTCAAGTTAGTCATAGTTGTCACTAAATTTGTCGTTATGTCAGATATAGTTTTGTTAGTTGTCAGGATCGTCGTGTCATCTGCGTAATTTATAATCGTATGTAGGGTTCTGTTTATTACTGTCGGTAGGTCGTTGATATATATAATGAACAGTATTGGCCCCAGAACACTACCCTGAGGTATCCCAGTATTTATGACTCTAGTTGTCGATGTTATTTTACCTTCTAGTGTGTTTATCTGCGTCATCTGCCTCCTATTTGACAGATAGGATTTGATGAGGTCCGCCACTTTTCCCCTCATTCCGTACTTTTCGAGTTTTTTTAATAAAATTTCATGGTCAACAGTATCATAGGCCTTCGACAGGTCCAGTAAGATGCCATTTGGTATGTTGTGCATTTCTAGATTTTGATATATTTTACTAATAAACTCGAAACATGCTGTTTCCACAGATCTGTCTTTCGTAAAACCATGTTGCTCGTCGCATATAATTTTGTTCTTTTCTACAAAAGATATTATTCTTTGCACAATTTTTTTCTCGAATAATTTGGAGAAGGATGTCTGTAGGTTAATGGGTCTATAATTCTCGATATTTTCTTTTTCTCCGTTTTTGTGTATCGGTCTTATCATTGATACTTTCATTTGATTCGGGTATATTCCATGTAGTAAGCTATTATTTAGTACATGTTCTATTGGTTTTGAAATTTCATTTCTGACGTCTTTTATTATTATCATAGATATTTCGTCATATCCAGTACTTATTTTGTTCTTTTGATTCATAATCGTGGTACATATTTCTTCCGTTGTTATTGGGTCAAGGAATAGCGTTTTTGGATTTCTAGGTATATTATCCTGGTGTTCAACGTGACTTAAATTTCTTAATAGATGTTGCGCCCTCTCAGCATAGAATTTATTTATACTATCAACTGACATCTTTGAGTCCTTTAACACAGGGTTATTGAAGTATTCACTGTTTTTGCTTTTTATATTGGCAACTTGCCTAACTACCTGCCAAGTTGCTTTACTCTTGTTGTCACTTTCTTCTATTATATTTGCAAAATATTTACTTTTTTCTTGTTTTAGTTTGCTTTTGTATTTTCTATGTGTTCTGTTGTAGTGTTTTTTAAAACTATTGTCAAAGTTAGTTAGCATTTGCATTAGTTCTAATTCTGCTTTAATACTCTTTATCTCTATGTTGTTAAACACTGTTTTGCACTTTTCTTTAGTTTTTGAAGTTTTTTTAGGGAAATATTCATTGAAGGCCATGATAAATATATCCATAAAGCATTCCCATTGTTTATCTACGTCTGATTCCATTATTTTATATACATTGTCCCATGTTTGTGTATTTAAAAACTCTTTAAATTTTTCTCTGTTTTCTATAGAGAAGTTTCTATACGTGTAATAAGAATTAGTTTTTGCTTTGGGAATATTAAATGTGATTTTTTGGGCGCAGTGGTCTGAGATGTAATTATTAAATGTATTTGTAGTATAGAGCCATTCTATATTTGTAATAATGTTATCTATGCATGTCCCTGATGACGGATGGCTTACAGCATTTAGAGTTATTCTAGCATTGAAGGATTCCAACATTTCCACAAACTGCTCACTTTTTCTAGATTTACTAATTATGTCTATATTGAAGTCTCCCGCTATTACAAATTTCTTGGTCTCTTTGGTAATTTTTGTTAGAAGTAGATGTAATTTGTTAAAAAATTTCTCGGTATTGGAAAGTGGCGTTCTATAGACACCAATAATTATCACAGATTCGTTGTTGACTGTCGTTTCTAGTGCTGCGCACTCGAATAGGAATGCTTCTGCTATATCATTAATGTCCATTCTTGGTTCACTGGGTAAATGTTTGTTGGAATATAGTGCAACCCCTCCGTGTGTGCCTTCCTTGCGGCAAAAACATGATCTTAAATTAAAATTATTAATGATGTATGTGTGTAGTTGTTGTTTACTTTTCCAGTGTTCCGTAATGATGAGAATTTTGCACTGTTGATTTTGTTCTATCATCTCTTCAATTCTGTCAACAGAGTTACCAATGGACTGGCTGTTTTGGTTAATGATGGCAAACGCTGTCTGTTTATCTAGGAGTCGTCTCTTCTTTGGCTTGTTCTCGTAAAATTCTGGTGTCTTCTGTCTTCCCCACTTGCATTGTACTTGGTTGACTTCGTCTTCTCTGGATATACGAAAAAGAAGCGGTTGATGATGGTATATTTTGGCCATATCTCAGGTCTTTTTAGCTCATCTAGACATTCAAATGGAGCGGATACCTTGAAGGCGGCATAAACATCGGGACGTTTAGATTCTAACTTTGTACATTTCACAGACGGGATGTCTGTTCTAGTCTTGTCTGTCTAGTCTTGTCTGTCTAGTCTTGTCTGTCTAGTCTTGTCTGTCTAGTCTTGTCTGTCTAGTCTTGTCTGTCTAGTCTTGTCTGTCTAGTCTTGTCTGTCTAGTCTTGTCTGTCTAGTCTTGTCTGTCTAGTCTTGTCTGTCTAGTCTTGTCTGTCTAGTCTTGTTTGTCTAGTCTTGTCTGTCTAGTCTTGTCTGTCTAGTCTTGTCTGTCTAGTCTTGTCTGTCTAGTCTTGTCTGTCTAGTCTTGTCTGTCTAGTCTTGTCTGTCTAGTCTTGTCTGTCTAGTCTTGTCTGTCTAGTCTTGTCTGTCTAGTCTTGTCTGTCTAGTCTTGTCTGTCTAGTCTTGTCTGTCTAGTCTTGTCTGTCTAGTCTTGTCTGTCTAGTCTTGTCTGTCTAGTCTTGTCTGTCTAGTCTTGTCTGTCTAGTCTTGTCTGTCTAGTCTTGTCTGTCTAGTCTTGTCTGTCTAGTCTTGTCTGTCTAGTCTTGTCTGTCTAGTCTTGTCTGTCTAGTCTTGTCTGTCTAGTCTTGTCTGTCTAGTCTTGTCTGTCTAGTCTTGTCTGTCTAGTCTTGTCTGTCTAGTCTTGTCTGTCTAGTCTTGTCTGTCTAGTCTTGTCTGTCTAGTCTTGTCTGTCTAGTCTTGTCTGTCTAGTCTTGTCTGTCTAGTCTTGTCTGTCTAGTCTTGTCTGTCTAGTCTTGTCTGTCTAGTCTTGTCTGTCTAGTCTTGTCTGTCTAGTCTTGTCTGTCTAGTCTTGTCTGTCTAGTCTTGTCTGTCTAGTCTTGTCTGTCTAGTCTTGTCTGTCTAGTCTTGTCTGTCTAGTCTTGTCTGTCTAGTCTTGTCTGTCTAGTCTTGTCTGTCTAGTCTTGTCTGTCTAGTCTTGTCTGTCTAGTCTTGTCTGTCTAGTCTTGTCTGTCTAGTCTTGTCTGTCTAGTCTTGTCTGTCTAGTCTTGTCTGTCTAGTCTTGTCTGTCTAGTCTTGTCTGTCTAGTCTTGTCTGTCTAGTCTTGTCTGTCTAGTCTTGTCTGTCTAGTCTTGTCTGTCTAGTCTTGTCTAGTCTTGTCTGTCTAGTCTTGTCTGTCTAGTCTTGTCTGTCTAGTCTTGTCTGTCTAGTCTTGTCTGTCTAGTCTTGTCTGTCTAGTCTTGTCTGTCTAGTCTTGTCTGTCTAGTCTTGTCTGTCTAGTCTTGTCTGTCTAGTCTTGTCTGTCTAGTCTTGTCTGTCTAGTCTTGTCTGTCTAGTCTTGTCTGTCTAGTCTTGTCTGTCTAGTCTTGTCTGTCTAGTCTGTCTAGTCTTGTCTGTCTAGTCTTGTCTGTCTATTCTTGTCTGTCTAGCCCTGCCTGTGTAGTCTTGTATGTCTAGCTAGTCTTGTCTCTCTTACCTTGTTTCTCTAGTCTTGTGTGTCTTGTCTGTCTAGTCTTGTCTGTCTAGCTAGTTTTGTCTGTCTTGCCTTGTATGTCTTTTCTTGTTTGTTTAGTCTTGTCTGTCTAGTCTAGTACGTCTAGTCTTGTCTTATATTGTCTGTCTAGTCTTGTCTGTCCAGTCTTGTCTGTCTAGTCTTGTTTGTCTAATCTGATCTGTCTAGTCTTGTCTGTCTAGTCTTGTCTGTCTAGTCTTGTCTGTCTAGTCTTGTCTGTCTAGTCTTGTCTGTCTAGTCTTGTCTGTCTAGTCTTGTCTGTCTAGTCTTGTCTGTCTAGTCTTGTCTGTCTAGTCTTGTCTGTCTAGTCTTGTCTGTCTAGTCTTGTCTGTCTAGTCTTGTCTGTCTAGTCTTGTCTGTCTAGTCTTGTCTGTCTAGTCTTGTCTGTCTAGTCTTGTCTGTCTAGTCTTGTCTGTCTAGTCTTGTCTGTCTAGTCTTGTCTGTCTAGTATTGTCTGTCTAGTCTTGTCTGTCTAGTCTTGTCTGTCTAGTCTTGTCTGTCTAGTCTTGTCTGTCTAGTCTTGTCTGTCTAGTCTTGTCTGTCTAGTCTTGTCTGTCTAGTCTTGTCTGTCTAGTCTTGTCTGTCTAGTCTTGTCTGTCTAGTCTTGTCTGTCTAGTCTTGTCTGTCTAGTCTTGTCTGTCTAGTCTTGTCTGTCTAGTCTTGTCTGTCTAGTCTTGTCTGTCTAGTCTTGTCTGTCTAGTCTTGTCTGTCTAGTCTTGTCTGTCTAGTCTTGTCTGTCTAGTCTTGTCTGTCTAGTCTTGTCTGTCTAGTCTTGTCTGTCTAGTCTTGTCTGTCTAGTCTTGTCTGTCTAGTCTTGTCTGTCTAGTCTTGTCTGTCTAGTCTTGTCTGTCTAGTCTTGTCTGTCTAGTCTTGTCTGTCTAGTCTTGTCTGTCTAGTCTTGTCTGTCTAGTCTTGTCTGTCTAGTCTTGTCTGTCTAGTCTTGTCTGTCTAGTCTTGTCTGTCTAGTCTTGTCTGTCTAGTCTTGTCTGTCTAGTCTTGTCTGTCTAGTCTTGTCTGTCTAGTCTTGTCTGTCTAGTCTTGTCTGTCTAGTCTTGTCTGTCTAGTCTTGTCTGTCTAGTCTTGTCTGTCTAGTCTTGTCTGTCTAGTCTTGTCTGTCTAGTCTTGTCTGTCTAGTCTTGTCTGTCTAGTCTTGTCTGTCTAGTCTTGTCTGTCTAGTCTTGTCTGTCTAGTCTTGTCTGTCTAGTCTTGTCTGTCTAGTCTTGTCTGTCTAGTCTTGTCTGTCTAGTCTTGTCTGTCTAGTCTTGTCTGTCTAGTCTTGTCTGTCTAGTCTTGTCTGTCTAGTCTTGTCTGTCTAGTCTTGTCTGTCTAGTCTTGTCTGTCTAGTCTTGTCTGTCTAGTCTTGTCTGTCTAGTCTTGTCTGTCTAGTCTTGTCTGTCTAGTCTTGTCTGTCTAGTCTTGTCTGTCTAGTCTTGTCTGTCTAGTCTTGTCTGTCTAGTCTTGTCTGTCTAGTCTTGTCTGTCTAGTCTTGTCTGTCTAGTCTTGTCTGTCTAGTCTTGTCTGTCTAGTCTTGTCTGTCTAGTCTTGTCTGTCTAGTCTTGTCTGTCTAGTCTTGTCTGTCTAGTCTTGTCTGTCTAGTCTTGTCTGTCTAGTCTTGTCTGTCTAGTCTTGTCTGTCTAGTCTTGTCTGTCTAGTCTTGTCTGTCTAGTCTTGTCTGTCTAGTCTTGTCTGTCTAGTCTTGTCTGTCTAGTCTTGTCTGTCTAGTCTTGTCTGTCTCCGTCAACACGCGGAGATACTTACTGTCATTGAATCGTATCTAGTAAATTTTTTTTCCTCGCGATTTATCTCTAGTCTCCGCGCGTCGAGGTGTTATCACTTTAGTAAAATAGCGCAGATATACGGACCGCAAGGTTTCAACCGAGTATAGCCGCGCTGGCGCCGGTTCGATTCCGAGTAAGCTAAGACTTTATTTACTTGAAACGAAATTATTATTGAGTGTATTTTGAGTTTTCCCAATTCTCACAAAATATTTTCCTTTGCTTCACTATCATCTTTGATTATCAATTGCCAAATGCGCGACATATAAAACATAAACATGAGTGAGAAGGATAGAGAAAATCCTTTTTTAAGGAAAGAAGGTGTCCAAAGAACACCACCCCCATTACAACTGCATAGGGAAAGATCCCACTCCTTGAATGAGAAGACCCATAGAGAAGTAGTGCTGACTGACGAACAACAACCAAAGAGGAAAAGAACAGAAGTGAGCAATCAATGCTCGCCCGACCATATAGGACATGAACTGGAAGCAATAACCAAAAAACTAATTGCGAGAGCACAAGAACTGAAAAAACTGGTGAAATCAAGTCCTAGCACCAAAACTGAAATTAAAAAAACCTCAGAAGAGCTGTGGACTCTGGCGGGAACGCTAGAGAGATTATGGGCGACCGGTCAGCTGACACAGCACTATCCAAACGCAAAGATCGAAACCTGCGAAGTTACCACACAAACGATAGTGACGAGCGACGAAGATGAGAAAGAATTGTCAACATTACTCGAACAAATAGAAGAAGGAAACTCCTATGAGGAATTCCAGGAGGTCGCTGAGAAAGACTGGCCACTGAGAGCATTCCGTTCAGTAAAGGAAGGACATGGAAACGTGATGACGGCCTCATCAGAATGGGATATAGCATGGTGCACTGGGGAAGATTTGCACCCAGACCAAGGGGTTCCAAGATCTCTAATAGAAACATACACACGCCCAAATGAAGCAATAAAACAACAAGCAAAAACCGGGAATGTAATATACCTGCGACATTCCATCGGCTTCCCAGACGCAAACGGTGAAATAAACTGCACGGACCAATATATATACCAGATAGTCACGAGAAAGATGGATACGGAACCTACGGACATCAAACAGCTCTTTGATGGGCTACAAAAGCTTAAAGAGCTTATGCATAAAACAAGCAGACAGAATATTGCTATAATAAAACCGGCAGCAGTAGACTGGCAATTAGCAAAAAAGGCAATAGAATACACATTCGCCAAAACTAGTGCCCAAGTCAGAATCTACTGCCCAAAGGATAAGTTCGCTAAGCCAGCCGAGCCTTCTCAGCATACAAATGGTAAGAAAACATGGACTGAAGCAGTTATGCAAAGCAAACCAATGCCAGGGGGAGCAACTGCTAAAAAAGTAGAAAGAAAACCAAGGACTGAAGCAGTTTTCATGAAAGCTGAAGGCCGATCCTACTCGGATCTTTTACAAATGGTAAAGTCCGATTTGGACCCCAAAGAAGATACGTGGAAGTCAATCACTAAAATTAGGAGTACAAAAAAGGGAGAACTACTGTTCCAAGTCAAGGAAGGCAAGGCAAATGAGTTGAAAGAAGAGCTGACTAAAAAATGCCCCTCCACCGAAATTCGAGTGAAATCTAACGACACTATTATGCACATAAAAGATCTAGATGCACTCACAACATCGGAAGAAGTGATAGAAGCGGTCAAACTGGAATTAGGAGATCCAACGATACCTGTTAAGGTGACAAATATGAGACCCTCCTATGGAGAAAACCAAGTGGCAACAATTTCACTCGCAAGAGAGCAAGCCTCTAAGCTTGTAGAAAATGGCAAAATTAGAATAGGTTTCGTAGAATGCCGAGTAATTGAGAGAATTCAACTAGTCAAATGCCGCAAATGTTGGATAACAGGGCACACAGAAGGAGAATGTAAAGGTCCAAATAGACAACATCTGTGCTTTAGGTGCGGCCAGGAAGGTCACGCTGCAAAAGACTGCAAAGGAGAAGTTTTCTGCCCAATCTGCCAGCAAACAGGTCACAGAGCGGATTCAGGCGCGTGCCCGGTATTCCAAAAGGCGTTGTCGGAGGCAAGACGCAAAAATAAACTGCCAAGATGGCGATAAACATTATACAAGTAAACGGGATGCGTAGCCGTGCTGCGCATGACCTTCTGATTGCCACAATGCGGGAAATGGAAATAGATGCCGCAATTCTAAGTGAACCCAACAAAAAGTCATTGAAGGGAGAATGGTACACTGACGATGAGAAGAACGTGGCAATCATTCTGGACAATACAAACCTACAAGTGCTAAATTTTGGTAAAGGACCTGGTTTCGTCTGGGTCGAGCTCCAAGAAGTGTTCATTTATAGCTGCTATCTGCCACCAAATGACAGCCAGCGACAGCTTGAGGCATCACTCACAGCGCTCAGTCAAGAGTTAAAGATACAAAGAAAGCCTAAAGTGGTTGCAGGGGATTTTAATGCAAAGTCCCCTTACTGGGGATGCCCGGCAATGGACAAACGCGGCGATCTGGTGATGGATTGGGTAGCTGAACTGGATCTGTACGTGGCAAATGAAGGATACGCACCCACTTTTGAGCGTGGAAGTAGTTCTTCTATCCTGGACGTTACCTTCACTACCGGAGAACTCGTGGGAAAAATTATAAACTGGCAAGTCCTAAACAGGGAAAGTTTGAGCGACCACAGATATCTGTACTACCAGATACAAAAAAGATATCCTGATCCCCTGCCCAAATATAAAGTCTACAAGGGATGGTATACCAAAAACATAAAAGTAGAGGCATTTTCTAACAGATTTGAAGAGGAAATTGGAAAAACAAACGAATGTACACCGGAAAGACTCATATTAAGCCTACAAAAAACCTGCGATGCTATCCTCAGACCAAAAAAGAAAAAGGGGAAAAGAAAACAGGTATATTGGTGGAATGAGAACATTGCCAAACTTAGGGCTACCTGCATTTCAACAAGACGAACTTATCAGCGAAAGAGAAAAATAATGGGAGACAAAGATGCAGTATATAGAAACGCCTACGCTGCCGCAAAAAAAGAACTGCGAATAGAAATTAGCAGGGCAAAAAGAGACCACTGGCGGGAACTCTGCGACAAAATAGACGAAAATGTCTGGGGGGATGCTTATGCAATTGTCACCAGGGAGCTAAAACTGAGGCATCCGAATGTCCATTTAACAATGGAGAAGGCTTTGGAAGTTATAGAGGTGCTATTCCCAGCACACGAGCAACTGCCGTGGAAACTACCAGCAGTTAAAGAAATACCCGAATTCACAGCAGAAGAACTAAATAGGGCCAGCAAACGCCTCAAAAATGGTAGAGCGCCAGGACTAGATAACCTCCCACCAGAAGCCATAAAAATTGCATCAAATATGCATCCAGAAGTCGTCCTGAAAACTTTGAACAAAATTATGGCAGACGGCAAATTTCCAGAATGTTGGAGAAAGGCAAAGCTGGTTCTACTTAGAAAAGGCAATAAACCCACAGACCTACCAACCTCATTTCGTCCAATATGCTTACTTGATGTAACAGGGAAACTACTGGAACAGCTACTGCTCTCAAGACTAAAGGAAGAACTCAAAAAACGCAAAAATCTTTCAGATAGGCAGTATGGGTTTCGTGAGGGACGGTCTACCGTGGATGCTGTTTTGAGGGTCCTAGAAGCCAACAAAAAACTTTCAGCTGGCACACAGAGAACAAAGAAGATGAGCGCGCTCATAACATTAGATGTTCGAAATGCCTTCAACTCGGCAGCATGGAGAGATATTATGACAGAGCTTCAAGAAAGGAAAATTTCCCCGTACATCTTGCGCCTTATTGGCAGCTACCTGTCTAATAGAAAAATAATAATAGAAACAGGCGGAGAATCCGCAGAATGCGAGGTAACCAGTGGTGTGCCGCAGGGTTCCGTTATGGGCCCTACGCTTTGGAACATCTTATATGATGGCGTACTAAGGCTAAGACTACCCTACGGCATAGAAATTGTTGGCTTCGCTGATGACTTAGCCATTGTGGCAACCGGAAGGACAGAGAACGAGTTGATGGATAGGGCTAATATGGCCATCAAAATTGTGGGCAACTGGCTGGAGGACAAAAGGCTTAAATTGGCAGCGGAGAAAACAGAAGCTGTTCTTCTTACGGGCCAAAGGAAGATAGGACCCATAAAATTTAAAGTGAAAGGAGAGACAATAATCCCTAAAGAATATATAAAATATCTAGGGATAATTATTGACAGGCAACTATCCTTCAAAGAACACATCAAACAGGTGACGACTAAAGCTGCTAAAATAACCAAGGCCTTAGAAAAATTAATGCCTAAGGTAGGTGGTCCAAAAAGCAGCAAAAGAAGAATGCTTGCTGCCGTAGTTCACTCTAACATCCTGTATGGCGCTCCGGTGTGGGCTAACGCCATAGAAAAATCTAACATAAGGAAAATGCTAACTTCACTCCAGCGCAAAATAGCAATAAGAGTCTGCGGCGCGTATAGGACTATATCAAGAGATGCTGTACTTGTGATAGCTGGTATCCCGCCAATAGAGTGCACCATTGAAGAAAGAGTGCTGCTTCATAAACCAAGAAACGATCTAACAGTGACAAACAAGAAGGAAAGAAGAAAAAACGCTAGGGCGCAGACGTTTCAAAAATGGCAACGAATGTGGAGCAACGCTAAATTCGGGTCGTGGACTAGGCTTCTTATCCCACAGATAGAACCATGGGCTACAAGGCAACACGGGGAGGTTAGCTATTATATAACCCAGGCACTCAGCGGCCATGGCTCTTTTAAAGAATACACCTGCCACATCGGCAGCACAGCAGACAATCTGTGCATATACTGTGGCTGCACAGATAGTGTCCAGCACACTATTTTTGAGTGCGACCGATGGTCCCCAGAGAGAGATATATGGATAAACCAGACACGATCCGAACTTAAAGTGACAACATTAGTTGATATAATGCTTAGATCGCCTACCGACTGGGCGTACTCCGAAGAGATGTTACAAAACATAATCAGCGGTAAAGAGAAGGACGAAAGAAGGAAACAAGACATAGATAGAAATAAATTCTGAACCCCTAAACACTGATGTGAATGGGGGATGTAGGAATAGACAAGTACTTTAAGTACAGCGACATCTTGAGGAAATGTTTATAGCGGTACCAAGATGCTCGTGATTCAGGGGGGCCACTTGACAAGTTAACGTCTATCGTGCTTGCTACGTCCCCACCCCAAAAAAAAAAAAAAAAAAAAAAAAGTCTTGTCTGTCTAGTCTTGTCTGTCTAGTCTTGTCTGTCTAGTCTTGTCTGTCTAGTCTTGTCTGTCTAGTCTTGTCTGTCTAGTCTTGTCTGTCTAGTCTTGTCTGTCTAGTCTTGTCTGTCTAGTCTTGTCTGTCTAGTCTTGTCTGTCTAGTCTTGTCTGTCTAGTCTTGTCTGTCTAGTCTTGTCTGTCTAGTCTTGTCTGTCTAGTCTTGTCTGTCTAGTCTTGTCTGTCTAGTCTTGTCTGTCTAGTCTTGTCTGTCTAGTCTTGTCTGTCTAGTCTTGTCTGTCTAGTCTTGTCTGTCTAGTCTTGTCTGTCTAGTCTTGTCTGTCTAGTCTTGTCTGTCTAGTCTTGTCTGTCTAGTCTTGTCTGTCTAGTCTTGTCTGTCTAGTCTTGTCTGTCTAGTCTTGTCTGTCTAGTCTTGTCTGTCTAGTCTTGTCTGTCTAGTCTTGTCTGTCTAGTCTTGTCT
Organism: Phosphuga atrata; assembly: GCA_944588485.1. Classification (NCBI taxonomy): domain Eukaryota; kingdom Metazoa; phylum Arthropoda; class Insecta; order Coleoptera; family Silphidae; genus Phosphuga; species Phosphuga atrata. The sequence goes on along the minus strand of OX155905.1, from coordinate 26,198,518 downwards.
GTCTAGTCTTGTCTGTCTAGTCTTGTCTGTCTAGTCTTGTCTGTCTAGTCTTGTCTGTCTAGTCTTGTCTGTCTAGTCTTGTCTGTCTAGTCTTGTCTGTCTAGTCTTGTCTGTCTAGTCTTGTCTGTCTAGTCTTGTCTGTCTAGTCTTGTCTGTCTAGTCTTGTCTGTCTAGTCTTGTCTGTCTAGTCTTGTCTGTCTAGTCTTGTCTGTCTAGTCTTGTCTGTCTAGTCTTGTCTGTCTAGTCTTGTCTGTCTAGTCTTGTCTGTCTAGTCTTGTCTGTCTAGTCTTGTCTGTCTAGTCTTGTCTGTCTAGTCTTGTCTGTCTAGTCTTGTCTGTCTAGTCTTGTCTGTCTAGTCTTGTCTGTCTAGTCTTGTCTGTCTAGTCTTGTCTGTCTAGTCTTGTCTGTCTAGTCTTGTCTGTCTAGTCTTGTCTGTCTAGTCTTGTCTGTCTAGTCTTGTCTGTCTAGTCTTGTCTGTCTAGTCTTGTCTGTCTAGTCTTGTCTGTCTAGTCTTGTCTGTCTAGTCTTGTCTGTCTAGTCTTGTCTGTCTAGTCTTGTCTGTCTAGTCTTGTCTGTCTAGTCTTGTCTGTCTAGTCTTGTCTGTCTAGTCTTGTCTGTCTAGTCTTGTCTGTCTAGTCTTGTCTGTCTAGTCTTGTCTGTCTAGTCTTGTCTGTCTAGTCTTGTCTGTCTAGTCTTGTCTGTCTAGTCTTGTCTGTCTAGTCTTGTCTGTCTAGTCTTGTCTGTCTAGTCTTGTCTGTCTAGTCTTGTCTGTCTAGTCTTGTCTGTCTAGTCTTGTCTGTCTAGTCTTGTCTGTCTAGTCTTGTCTGTCTAGTCTTGTCTGTCTAGTCTTGTCTGTCTAGTCTTGTCTGTCTAGTCTTGTCTGTCTAGTCTTGTCTGTCTAGTCTTGTCTGTCTAGTCTTGTCTGTCTAGTCTTGTCTGTCTAGTCTTGTCTGTCTAGTCTTGTCTGTCTAGTCTTGTCTGTCTAGTCTTGTCTGTCTAGTCTTGTCTGTCTAGTCTTGTCTGTCTAGTCTTGTCTGTCTAGTCTTGTCTGTCTAGTCTTGTCTGTCTAGTCTTGTCTGTCTAGTCTTGTCTGTCTAGTCTTGTCTGTCTAGTCTTGTCTGTCTAGTCTTGTCTGTCTAGTCTTGTCTGTCTAGTCTTGTCTGTCTAGTCTTGTCTGTCTAGTCTTGTCTGTCTAGTCTTGTCTGTCTAGTCTTGTCTGTCTAGTCTTGTCTGTCTAGTCTTGTCTGTCTAGTCTTGTCTGTCTAGTCTTGTCTGTCTAGTCTTGTCTGTCTAGTCTTGTCTGTCTAGTCTTGTCTGTCTAGTCTTGTCTGTCTAGTCTTGTCTGTCTAGTCTTGTCTGTCTAGTCTTGTCTGTCTAGTCTTGTCTGTCTAGTCTTGTCTGTCTAGTCTTGTCTGTCTAGTCTTGTCTGTCTAGTCTTGTCTGTCTAGTCTTGTCTGTCTAGTCTTGTCTGTCTAGTCTTGTCTGTCTAGTCTTGTCTGTCTAGTCTTGTCTGTCTAGTCTTGTCTGTCTAGTCTTGTCTGTCTAGTCTTGTCTGTCTAGTCTTGTCTGTCTAGTCTTGTCTGTCTAGTCTTGTCTGTCTAGTCTTGTCTGTCTAGTCTTGTCTGTCTAGTCTTGTCTGTCTAGTCTTGTCTGTCTAGTCTTGTCTGTCTAGTCTTGTCTGTCTAGTCTTGTCTGTCTAGTCTTGTCTGTCTAGTCTTGTCTGTCTAGTCTTGTCTGTCTAGTCTTGTCTGTCTAGTCTTGTCTGTCTAGTCTTGTCTGTCTAGTCTTGTCTGTCTAGTCTTGTCTGTCTAGTCTTGTCTGTCTAGTCTTGTCTGTCTAGTCTTGTCTGTCTAGTCTTGTCTGTCTAGTCTTGTCTGTCTAGTCTTGTCTGTCTAGTCTTGTCTGTCTAGTCTTGTCTGTCTAGTCTTGTCTGTCTAGTCTTGTCTGTCTAGTCTTGTCTGTCTAGTCTTGTCTGTCTAGTCTTGTCTGTCTAGTCTTGTCTGTCTAGTCTTGTCTGTCTAGTCTTGTCTGTCTAGTCTTGTCTGTCTAGTCTTGTCTGTCTAGTCTTGTCTGTCTAGTCTTGTCTGTCTAGTCTTGTCTGTCTAGTCTTGTCTGTCTAGTCTTGTCTGTCTAGTCTTGTCTGTCTAGTCTTGTCTGTCTAGTCTTGTCTGTCTAGTCTTGTCTGTCTAGTCTTGTCTGTCTAGTCTTGTCTGTCTAGTCTTGTCTGTCTAGTCTTGTCTGTCTAGTCTTGTCTGTCTAGTCTTGTCTGTCTAGTCTTGTCTGTCTAGTCTTGTCTGTCTAGTCTTGTCTGTCTAGTCTTGTCTGTCTAGTCTTGTCTGTCTAGTCTTGTCTGTCTAGTCTTGTCTGTCTAGTCTTGTCTGTCTAGTCTTGTCTGTCTAGTCTTGTCTGTCTAGTCTTGTCTGTCTAGTCTTGTCTGTCTAGTCTTGTCTGTCTAGTCTTGTCTGTCTAGTCTTGTCTGTCTAGTCTTGTCTGTCTAGTCTTGTCTGTCTAGTCTTGTCTGTCTAGTCTTGTCTGTCTAGTCTTGTCTGTCTAGTCTTGTCTGTCTAGTCTTGTCTGTCTAGTCTTGTCTGTCTAGTCTTGTCTGTCTAGTCTTGTCTGTCTAGTCTTGTCTGTCTAGTCTTGTCTGTCTAGTCTTGTCTGTCTAGTCTTGTCTGTCTAGTCTTGTCTGTCTAGTCTTGTCTGTCTAGTCTTGTCTGTCTAGTCTTGTCTGTCTAGTCTTGTCTGTCTAGTCTTGTCTGTCTAGTCTTGTCTGTCTAGTCTTGTCTGTCTAGTCTTGTCTGTCTAGTCTTGTCTGTCTAGTCTTGTCTGTCTAGTCTTGTCTGTCTAGTCTTGTCTGTCTAGTCTTGTCTGTCTAGTCTTGTCTGTCTAGTCTTGTCTGTCTAGTCTTGTCTGTCTAGTCTTGTCTGTCTAGTCTTGTCTGTCTAGTCTTGTCTGTCTAGTCTTGTCTGTCTAGTCTTGTCTGTCTAGTCTTGTCTGTCTAGTCTTGTCTGTCTAGTCTTGTCTGTCTAGTCTTGTCTGTCTAGTCTTGTCTGTCTAGTCTTGTCTGTCTAGTCTTGTCTGTCTAGTCTTGTCTGTCTAGTCTTGTCTGTCTAGTCTTGTCTGTCTAGTCTTGTCTGTCTAGTCTTGTCTGTCTAGTCTTGTCTGTCTAGTCTTGTCTGTCTAGTCTTGTCTGTCTAGTCTTGTCTGTCTAGTCTTGTCTGTCTAGTCTTGTCTGTCTAGTCTTGTCTGTCTAGTCTTGTCTGTCTAGTCTTGTCTGTCTAGTCTTGTCTGTCTAGTCTTGTCTGTCTAGTCTTGTCTGTCTAGTCTTGTCTGTCTAGTCTTGTCTGTCTAGTCTTGTCTGTCTAGTCTTGTCTGTCTAGTCTTGTCTGTCTAGTCTTGTCTGTCTAGTCTTGTCTGTCTAGTCTTGTCTGTCTAGTCTTGTCTGTCTAGTCTTGTCTGTCTAGTCTTGTCTGTCTAGTCTTGTCTGTCTAGTCTTGTCTGTCTAGTCTTGTCTGTCTAGTCTTGTCTGTCTAGTCTTGTCTGTCTAGTCTTGTCTGTCTAGTCTTGTCTGTCTAGTCTTGTCTGTCTAGTCTTGTCTGTCTAGTCTTGTCTGTCTAGTCTTGTCTGTCTAGTCTTGTCTGTCTAGTCTTGTCTGTCTAGTCTTGTCTGTCTAGTCTTGTCTGTCTAGTCTTGTCTGTCTAGTCTTGTCTGTCTAGTCTTGTCTGTCTAGTCTTGTCTGTCTAGTCTTGTCTGTCTAGTCTTGTCTGTCTAGTCTTGTCTGTCTAGTCTTGTCTGTCTAGTCTTGTCTGTCTAGTCTTGTCTGTCTAGTCTTGTCTGTCTAGTCTTGTCTGTCTAGTCTTGTCTGTCTAGTCTTGTCTGTCTAGTCTTGTCTGTCTAGTCTTGTCTGTCTAGTCTTGTCTGTCTAGTCTTGTCTGTCTAGTCTTGTCTGTCTAGTCTTGTCTGTCTAGTCTTGTCTGTCTAGTCTTGTCTGTCTAGTCTTGTCTGTCTAGTCTTGTCTGTCTAGTCTTGTCTGTCTAGTCTTGTCTGTCTAGTCTTGTCTGTCTAGTCTTGTCTGTCTAGTCTTGTCTGTCTAGTCTTGTCTGTCTAGTCTTGTCTGTCTAGTCTTGTCTGTCTAGTCTTGTCTGTCTAGTCTTGTCTGTCTAGTCTTGTCTGTCTAGTCTTGTCTGTCTAGTCTTGTCTGTCTAGTCTTGTCTGTCTAGTCTTGTCTGTCTAGTCTTGTCTGTCTAGTCTTGTCTGTCTAGTCTTGTCTGTCTAGTCTTGTCTGTCTAGTCTTGTCTGTCTAGTCTTGTCTGTCTAGTCTTGTCTGTCTAGTCTTGTCTGTCTAGTCTTGTCTGTCTAGTCTTGTCTGTCTAGTCTTGTCTGTCTAGTCTTGTCTGTCTAGTCTTGTCTGTCTAGTCTTGTCTGTCTAGTCTTGTCTGTCTAGTCTTGTCTGTCTAGTCTTGTCTGTCTAGTCTTGTCTGTCTAGTCTTGTCTGTCTAGTCTTGTCTGTCTAGTCTTGTCTGTCTAGTCTTGTCTGTCTAGTCTTGTCTGTCTAGTCTTGTCTGTCTAGTCTTGTCTGTCTAGTCTTGTCTGTCTAGTCTTGTCTGTCTAGTCTTGTCTGTCTAGTCTTGTCTGTCTAGTCTTGTCTGTCTAGTCTTGTCTGTCTAGTCTTGTCTGTCTAGTCTTGTCTGTCTAGTCTTGTCTGTCTAGTCTTGTCTGTCTAGTCTTGTCTGTCTAGTCTTGTCTGTCTAGTCTTGTCTGTCTAGTCTTGTCTGTCTAGTCTTGTCTGTCTAGTCTTGTCTGTCTAGTCTTGTCTGTCTAGTCTTGTCTGTCTAGTCTTGTCTGTCTAGTCTTGTCTGTCTAGTCTTGTCTGTCTAGTCTTGTCTGTCTAGTCTTGTCTGTCTAGTCTTGTCTGTCTAGTCTTGTCTGTCTAGTCTTGTCTGTCTAGTCTTGTCTGTCTAGTCTTGTCTGTCTAGTCTTGTCTGTCTAGTCTTGTCTGTCTAGTCTTGTCTGTCTAGTCTTGTCTGTCTAGTCTTGTCTGTCTAGTCTTGTCTGTCTAGTCTTGTCTGTCTAGTCTTGTCTGTCTAGTCTTGTCTGTCTAGTCTTGTCTGTCTAGTCTTGTCTGTCTAGTCTTGTCTGTCTAGTCTTGTCTGTCTAGTCTTGTCTGTCTAGTCTTGTCTGTCTAGTCTTGTCTGTCTAGTCTTGTCTGTCTAGTCTTGTCTGTCTAGTCTTGTCTGTCTAGTCTTGTCTGTCTAGTCTTGTCTGTCTAGTCTTGTCTGTCTAGTCTTGTCTGTCTAGTCTTGTCTGTCTAGTCTTGTCTGTCTAGTCTTGTCTGTCTAGTCTTGTCTGTCTAGTCTTGTCTGTCTAGTCTTGTCTGTCTAGTCTTGTCTGTCTAGTCTTGTCTGTCTAGTCTTGTCTGTCTAGTCTTGTCTGTCTAGTCTTGTCTGTCTAGTCTTGTCTGTCTAGTCTTGTCTGTCTAGTCTTGTCTGTCTAGTCTTGTCTGTCTAGTCTTGTCTGTCTAGTCTTGTCTGTCTAGTCTTGTCTGTCTAGTCTTGTCTGTCTAGTCTTGTCTGTCTAGTCTTGTCTGTCTAGTCTTGTCTGTCTAGTCTTGTCTGTCTAGTCTTGTCTGTCTAGTCTTGTCTGTCTAGTCTTGTCTGTCTAGTCTTGTCTGTCTAGTCTTGTCTGTCTAGTCTTGTCTGTCTAGTCTTGTCTGTCTAGTCTTGTCTGTCTAGTCTTGTCTGTCTAGTCTTGTCTGTCTAGTCTTGTCTGTCTAGTCTTGTCTGTCTAGTCTTGTCTGTCTAGTCTTGTCTGTCTAGTCTTGTCTGTCTAGTCTTGTCTGTCTAGTCTTGTCTGTCTAGTCTTGTCTGTCTAGTCTTGTCTGTCTAGTCTTGTCTGTCTAGTCTTGTCTGTCTAGTCTTGTCTGTCTAGTCTTGTCTGTCTAGTCTTGTCTGTCTAGTCTTGTCTGTCTAGTCTTGTCTGTCTAGTCTTGTCTGTCTAGTCTTGTCTGTCTAGTCTTGTCTGTCTAGTCTTGTCTGTCTAGTCTTGTCTGTCTAGTCTTGTCTGTCTAGTCTTGTCTGTCTAGTCTTGTCTGTCTAGTCTTGTCTGTCTAGTCTTGTCTGTCTAGTCTTGTCTGTCTAGTCTTGTCTGTCTAGTCTTGTCTGTCTAGTCTTGTCTGTCTAGTCTTGTCTGTCTAGTCTTGTCTGTCTAGTCTTGTCTGTCTAGTCTTGTCTGTCTAGTCTTGTCTGTCTAGTCTTGTCTGTCTAGTCTTGTCTGTCTAGTCTTGTCTGTCTAGTCTTGTCTGTCTAGTCTTGTCTGTCTAGTCTTGTCTGTCTAGTCTTGTCTGTCTAGTCTTGTCTGTCTAGTCTTGTCTGTCTAGTCTTGTCTGTCTAGTCTTGTCTGTCTAGTCTTGTCTGTCTAGTCTTGTCTGTCTAGTCTTGTCTGTCTAGTCTTGTCTGTCTAGTCTTGTCTGTCTAGTCTTGTCTGTCTAGTCTTGTCTGTCTAGTCTTGTCTGTCTAGTCTTGTCTGTCTAGTCTTGTCTGTCTAGTCTTGTCTGTCTAGTCTTGTCTGTCTAGTCTTGTCTGTCTAGTCTTGTCTGTCTAGTCTTGTCTGTCTAGTCTTGTCTGTCTAGTCTTGTCTGTCTAGTCTTGTCTGTCTAGTCTTGTCTGTCTAGTCTTGTCTGTCTAGTCTTGTCTGTCTAGTCTTGTCTGTCTAGTCTTGTCTGTCTAGTCTTGTCTGTCTAGTCTTGTCTGTCTAGTCTTGTCTGTCTAGTCTTGTCTGTCTAGTCTTGTCTGTCTAGTCTTGTCTGTCTAGTCTTGTCTGTCTAGTCTTGTCTGTCTAGTCTTGTCTGTCTAGTCTTGTCTGTCTAGTCTTGTCTGTCTAGTCTTGTCTGTCTAGTCTTGTCTGTCTAGTCTTGTCTGTCTAGTCTTGTCTGTCTAGTCTTGTCTGTCTAGTCTTGTCTGTCTAGTCTTGTCTGTCTAGTCTTGTCTGTCTAGTCTTGTCTGTCTAGTCTTGTCTGTCTAGTCTTGTCTGTCTAGTCTTGTCTGTCTAGTCTTGTCTGTCTAGTCTTGTCTGTCTAGTCTTGTCTGTCTAGTCTTGTCTGTCTAGTCTTGTCTGTCTAGTCTTGTCTGTCTAGTCTTGTCTGTCTAGTCTTGTCTGTCTAGTCTTGTCTGTCTAGTCTTGTCTGTCTAGTCTTGTCTGTCTAGTCTTGTCTGTCTAGTCTTGTCTGTCTAGTCTTGTCTGTCTAGTCTTGTCTGTCTAGTCTTGTCTGTCTAGTCTTGTCTGTCTAGTCTTGTCTGTCTAGTCTTGTCTGTCTAGTCTTGTCTGTCTAGTCTTGTCTGTCTAGTCTTGTCTGTCTAGTCTTGTCTGTCTAGTCTTGTCTGTCTAGTCTTGTCTGTCTAGTCTTGTCTGTCTAGTCTTGTCTGTCTAGTCTTGTCTGTCTAGTCTTGTCTGTCTAGTCTTGTCTGTCTAGTCTTGTCTGTCTAGTCTTGTCTGTCTAGTCTTGTCTGTCTAGTCTTGTCTGTCTAGTCTTGTCTGTCTAGTCTTGTCTGTCTAGTCTTGTCTGTCTAGTCTTGTCTGTCTAGTCTTGTCTGTCTAGTCTTGTCTGTCTAGTCTTGTCTGTCTAGTCTTGTCTGTCTAGTCTTGTCTGTCTAGTCTTGTCTGTCTAGTCTTGTCTGTCTAGTCTTGTCTGTCTAGTCTTGTCTGTCTAGTCTTGTCTGTCTAGTCTTGTCTGTCTAGTCTTGTCTGTCTAGTCTTGTCTGTCTAGTCTTGTCTGTCTAGTCTTGTCTGTCTAGTCTTGTCTGTCTAGTCTTGTCTGTCTAGTCTTGTCTGTCTAGTCTTGTCTGTCTAGTCTTGTCTGTCTAGTCTTGTCTGTCTAGTCTTGTCTGTCTAGTCTTGTCTGTCTAGTCTTGTCTGTCTAGTCTTGTCTGTCTAGTCTTGTCTGTCTAGTCTTGTCTGTCTAGTCTTGTCTGTCTAGTCTTGTCTGTCTAGTCTTGTCTGTCTAGTCTTGTCTGTCTAGTCTTGTCTGTCTAGTCTTGTCTGTCTAGTCTTGTCTGTCTAGTCTTGTCTGTCTAGTCTTGTCTGTCTAGTCTTGTCTGTCTAGTCTTGTCTGTCTAGTCTTGTCTGTCTAGTCTTGTCTGTCTAGTCTTGTCTGTCTAGTCTTGTCTGTCTAGTCTTGTCTGTCTAGTCTTGTCTGTCTAGTCTTGTCTGTCTAGTCTTGTCTGTCTAGTCTTGTCTGTCTAGTCTTGTCTGTCTAGTCTTGTCTGTCTAGTCTTGTCTGTCTAGTCTTGTCTGTCTAGTCTTGTCTGTCTAGTCTTGTCTGTCTAGTCTTGTCTGTCTAGTCTTGTCTGTCTAGTCTTGTCTGTCTAGTCTTGTCTGTCTAGTCTTGTCTGTCTAGTCTTGTCTGTCTAGTCTTGTCTGTCTAGTCTTGTCTGTCTAGTCTTGTCTGTCTAGTCTTGTCTGTCTAGTCTTGTCTGTCTAGTCTTGTCTGTCTAGTCTTGTCTGTCTAGTCTTGTCTGTCTAGTCTTGTCTGTCTAGTCTTGTCTGTCTAGTCTTGTCTGTCTAGTCTTGTCTGTCTAGTCTTGTCTGTCTAGTCTTGTCTGTCTAGTCTTGTCTGTCTAGTCTTGTCTGTCTAGTCTTGTCTGTCTAGTCTTGTCTGTCTAGTCTTGTCTGTCTAGTCTTGTCTGTCTAGTCTTGTCTGTCTAGTCTTGTCTGTCTAGTCTTGTCTGTCTAGTCTTGTCTGTCTAGTCTTGTCTGTCTAGTCTTGTCTGTCTAGTCTTGTCTGTCTAGTCTTGTCTGTCTAGTCTTGTCTGTCTAGTCTTGTCTGTCTAGTCTTGTCTGTCTAGTCTTGTCTGTCTAGTCTTGTCTGTCTAGTCTTGTCTGTCTAGTCTTGTTGTCTCTGTCTAGTCTTGTCTGTCTAGTCTTGTCTGTCTAGTCTTGTCTGTCTAGTCTTGTCTGTCTAGTCTTGTCTGTCTAGTCTTGTCTGTCTAGTCTTGTCTGTCTAGTCTTGTCTGTCTAGTCTTGTCTGTCTAGTCTTGTCTGTCTAGTCTTGTCTGTCTAGTCTTGTCTGTCTAGTCTTGTCTGTCTAGTCTTGTCTGTCTAGTCTTGTCTGTCTAGTCTTGTCTGTCTAGTCTTGTCTGTCTAGTCTTGTCTGTCTAGTCTTGTCTGTCTAGTCTTGTCTGTCTAGTCTTGTCTGTCTAGTCTTGTCTGTCTAGTCTTGTCTGTCTAGTCTTGTCTGTCTAGTCTTGTCTGTCTAGTCTTGTCTGTCTAGTCTTGTCTGTCTAGTCTTGTCTGTCTAGTCTTGTCTGTCTAGTCTTGTCTGTCTAGTCTTGTCTGTCTAGTCTTGTCTGTCTAGTCTTGTCTGTCTAGTCTTGTCTGTCTAGTCTTGTCTGTCTAGTCTTGTCTGTCTAGTCTTGTCTGTCTAGTCTTGTCTGTCTAGTCTTGTCTGTCTAGTCTTGTCTGTCTAGTCTTGTCTGTCTAGTCTTGTCTGTCTAGTCTTGTCTGTCTAGTCTTGTCTGTCTAGTCTTGTCTGTCTAGTCTTGTCTGTCTAGTCTTGTCTGTCTAGTCTTGTCTGTCTAGTCTTGTCTGTCTAGTCTTGTCTGTCTAGTCTTGTCTGTCTAGTCTTGTCTGTCTAGTCTTGTCTGTCTAGTCTTGTCTGTCTAGTCTTGTCTGTCTAGTCTTGTCTGTCTAGTCTTGTCTGTCTAGTCTTGTCTGTCTAGTCTTGTCTGTCTAGTCTTGTCTGTCTAGTCTTGTCTGTCTAGTCTTGTCTGTCTAGTCTTGTCTGTCTAGTCTTGTCTGTCTAGTCTTGTCTGTCTAGTCTTGTCTGTCTAGTCTTGTCTGTCTAGTCTTGTCTGTCTAGTCTTGTCTGTCTAGTCTTGTCTGTCTAGTCTTGTCTGTCTAGTCTTGTCTGTCTAGTCTTGTCTGTCTAGTCTTGTCTGTCTAGTCTTGTCTGTCTAGTCTTGTCTGTCTAGTCTTGTCTGTCTAGTCTTGTCTGTCTAGTCTTGTCTGTCTAGTCTTGTCTGTCTAGTCTTGTCTGTCTAGTCTTGTCTGTCTAGTCTTGTCTGTCTAGTCTTGTCTGTCTAGTCTTGTCTGTCTAGTCTTGTCTGTCTAGTCTTGTCTGTCTAGTCTTGTCTGTCTAGTCTTGTCTGTCTAGTCTTGTCTGTCTAGTCTTGTCTGTCTAGTCTTGTCTGTCTAGTCTTGTCTGTCTAGTCTTGTCTGTCTAGTCTTGTCTGTCTAGTCTTGTCTGTCTAGTCTTGTCTGTCTAGTCTTGTCTGTCTAGTCTTGTCTGTCTAGTCTTGTCTGTCTAGTCTTGTCTGTCTAGTCTTGTCTGTCTAGTCTTGTCTGTCTAGTCTTGTCTGTCTAGTCTTGTCTGTCTAGTCTTGTCTGTCTAGTCTTGTCTGTCTAGTCTTGTCTGTCTAGTCTTGTCTGTCTAGTCTTGTCTGTCTAGTCTTGTCTGTCTAGTCTTGTCTGTCTAGTCTTGTCTGTCTAGTCTTGTCTGTCTAGTCTTGTCTGTCTAGTCTTGTCTGTCTAGTCTTGTCTGTCTAGTCTTGTCTGTCTAGTCTTGTCTGTCTAGTCTTGTCTGTCTAGTCTTGTCTGTCTAGTCTTGTCTGTCTAGTCTTGTCTGTCTAGTCTTGTCTGTCTAGTCTTGTCTGTCTAGTCTTGTCTGTCTAGTCTTGTCTGTCTAGTCTTGTCTGTCTAGTCTTGTCTGTCTAGTCTTGTCTGTCTAGTCTTGTCTGTCTAGTCTTGTCTGTCTAGTCTTGTCTGTCTAGTCTTGTCTGTCTAGTCTTGTCTGTCTAGTCTTGTCTGTCTAGTCTTGTCTGTCTAGTCTTGTCTGTCTAGTCTTGTCTGTCTAGTCTTGTCTGTCTAGTCTTGTCTGTCTAGTCTTGTCTGTCTAGTCTTGTCTGTCTAGTCTTGTCTGTCTAGTCTTGTCTGTCTAGTCTTGTCTGTCTAGTCTTGTCTGTCTAGTCTTGTCTGTCTAGTCTTGTCTGTCTAGTCTTGTCTGTCTAGTCTTGTCTGTCTAGTCTTGTCTGTCTAGTCTTGTCTGTCTAGTCTTGTCTGTCTAGTCTTGTCTGTCTAGTCTTGTCTGTCTAGTCTTGTCTGTCTAGTCTTGTCTGTCTAGTCTTGTCTGTCTAGTCTTGTCTGTCTAGTCTTGTCTGTCTAGTCTTGTCTGTCTAGTCTTGTCTGTCTAGTCTTGTCTGTCTAGTCTTGTCTGTCTAGTCTTGTCTGTCTAGTCTTGTCTGTCTAGTCTTGTCTGTCTAGTCTTGTCTGTCTAGTCTTGTCTGTCTAGTCTTGTCTGTCTAGTCTTGTCTGTCTAGTCTTGTCTGTCTAGTCTTGTCTGTCTAGTCTTGTCTGTCTAGTCTTGTCTGTCTAGTCTTGTCTGTCTAGTCTTGTCTGTCTAGTCTTGTCTGTCTAGTCTTGTCTGTCTAGTCTTGTCTGTCTAGTCTTGTCTGTCTAGTCTTGTCTGTCTAGTCTTGTCTGTCTAGTCTTGTCTGTCTAGTCTTGTCTGTCTAGTCTTGTCTGTCTAGTCTTGTCTGTCTAGTTTTGTCTGTCTAGTCTTGTTTGTCTAGTCTTGTCTGTCTAGTCTTGTCTGTCTAGTCTTGTCTGTCTAGTCTTGTCCGTGTAGTCTTGTCTGTGTAATCGTGTCTGTCCAGTCTTGTCTATCTAGTCTTGTCTGCCTAGTCTTCAATCGACCCGACAATCACCCACCAGAAGCTGTAAAGATTGCCGTAAACAGACAACCGAAATTTGTTCTAGAAGTCATGAACAATATAATAGCAGATGGCAGATTCCCGGATAGGTGGAAGATAGCAAGGTTGGTCCTCCTCCGGAAAGGCGAAAAGCCCATACACGAGCCATCCTCTTAAAGACCAATATGCTTGCTGAATGTCCTCGGGAAACTACTTGAACAACTGCTTCTAGCCAGAATAAAAGCGGAATTAGGCAAGGGTAGAGGTCTTTCCGATAGACAATATGTTTTCAGAGAGGGAAGGTCCACGGTCGATGCCGTTCTGAGGGTGATCAAAGTTCTGAGGGTGATCAAATAGGACAGAGAGACAAAAAATTGCAAATAACCAAATACATGAAGACTGGCAAAAGTCATGGAGTATGTCCAAAACAGGACATTGGACCAAACTATTGATCCCAAGACTTAAACCTTGGCTAACACGGAACCATGGTGAGATAACTTACCATCTAACACAGGCCCTCAGCGGCCACGGATGCTTGATGGAGTATCTACATAGTTTTGGCAGGGCAAGTGACGCAATGTGTGTACACTGCGGCGATGTGGACAGTGCACTTCATACTGTGTTCGAATGCAGTAGGTGGATAATCCGAGAGGGACAGATGGAAGGAGCAGACAGGCCTCATCCTAGAGGTGCAAACACTGGTAAACGCGATGCTGAGATCACCAGAGGACTGGACATATACGGAGACAATGATACGTGACATCCTGACACAAAAAGAACAAGACGAACGGACAAAAATCAACTACAAAAAGGAATACCAAAACTATGGGGCGGAAAAAAAACCGTCCGGGCTGCTCACCCTGAAGGAATGTGCAAGCGATACCGGGCTGGCGTACTTTTTTATGCCAAGTGGAAGTAGGGGTTTAGTGAGTGAGAGCTACAGCTACACACACAGGCTGGTAGAGCTTCCCCCAAACCACATATAAAAAAAAGTCTTGTCTGTCTAGTCTTGTGTGTTTAGTCTTGTCTGTCTAGTCTTGTCCCTCTAGTCTTGTCTGTCTGAAATAAACTGGAAACAATAGCCAAAAAACTAATTGCGAGAGCACAAGAACTGAAAAACTGGTGAAATCAAGTCCTAGCACCAAAACGAAATTACAAAAACTTCAGAAGAGCTGTGGACTCTGACGCGAAGCTTCGAGAGATTATGGGCGACCTGTCAGCTAACACAGCATTATCCAAACGCTACCAAAAGTTACCACACACACGATAGTGACGAGCGACGAAGATGAGAAAGAATTATCAACATTACTCGAACAAATAGAAGAAGGAAACTCCTATGAGGAATTCCATGAGGTCTCTGAGAAAGACTGGCCACTGAGAGCATTCCGTTCAGTAAAAGAAGAACATGGAAACGTGATGACGGCTATATCAGAATGGAATAAAGATAGCATGGTGCACTTGGGAAGACTTGCACCTATTCCTAGGGATTCCAAGATCTCTAATAGAAACATACACACGCTCAAATGAAGCAACCAAACGGCAAGCAAAAACCGGGAATGTAATATACCTACGATATTACATCGGCTTCTCAGACGCAAACGGTGCAATATACTGCACGGACCAATATATATACCAGATAGTCACGAGAAAGATGGATACGGAACCTACGTCATCGAAAAGCTCTTCGATGGGCTACATAAGTTTAAAGAAGTTATGCAGAAAACAAAACGAGAGAATATTGCTATTATAAAACCGGCAGCAGTAGACTGGCAATTTGAAAGAAGGCAATATAATACACATTTGCCAAAACTAGCGCTCAAGTCAGAATATGCTGCCCAAAGGATAAACTCGCTAAGCCAACAGAGCCTTCAGCCAACAGAGCAAAGCAAGCCTATGCCAGGAGGAGCATCTGCTACAAAAGTAGAAAGAAAACCAAGGACTGAACCACTTTTCTTGAAAGCTGAAGGCCGATCCTACACGAATCTTTTAAAAATGGTAAAGTCTGATTTGGACCCCAAAGAAGATACGGAGAAATCAATAAGTAACAAAAATTAGGAGTAAAAAAAAGGGAGAACTACTGTTTGAAGTCAAGGTAGGCAAGGCAAATGAGTTGAAAGAAGAGCTTACTAAAAAATGGCCAGCCACTGAAATTCGAGCGAAATCTAACGACGCTTTATTATGCGAAAACCTATTCAAATTTTGTCATTTTCTACAACCTTAGAGGCTTGCTCTCTTTGGAGTGAAATTGTTGCCACTTGGTTTTCTCCATAGGAGGGTCTCATATTTGTCACCTTAACCGGTATCATTGGATCTCCTAGTTTCAGTTTGACAGCTTCTATCACTTCTTCCGATGTTGTGAGTGCATCTAGATCTTTTATATTCTTCTATTATCTTTTATATAAAAGATCTAGATGCACTCACAACTTCGGAAGAAGTGATAGAAGCTGTCAAACTGAAACTAGGAGATCCAATGATACCGGTTAAGGTGACAAATATGAGACCCTCCTATGGAGAAAACCAAGTGGCAACAATTTCACTCCCAAGAGAGCACAAGCCTCTAAGGTTGTAGAAAATGACAAAATTAGAATAGGTTTCGAAGAATGCCGAGGAATTGAGAAAATTCACTTAGTCAAATGCCGCAAATGTTGGATAACGGGGCACAAAGAAGGAGAATGTAAAGGTCCAAATAGACAACATATGTGCTTTAGGTGCGGCCAGGAAGGTCACGCTGCAAAAGACTGCAAAGGTGAAGTTTTCTGCCCAATCTGCCAGCAAAACAGGTCACAGAGCGGACTCAAGCGCGTGCCCGGTATTCAAAAAGGCGTTGTGAGAGGCAAGACGCAAAAATTAGCTGCAAAAATCGCGATTATTATTCAATTAAAAGGCATGCGTAGTCGTGCTACGCATGACCTTCTGATTGCCACAATGCGGGAAATGGAAATAGACAAGTTAACTCTTGACAAGTTAACGTCTATCGTAGTTGCTACGTTCCCACAAAAAAAGGTTTGTCTGTCTAGTTTTGTCAGTCTAGTTTTGTCAGTCTAGTCTTGTCTGTCAAATCTTGCCTGTCTATTTTAGTACGTCTAGTCTTGCCTGATCATTTTTATTTATCTAGTCTGTTATATCTTGTTATTGCTGTTACGAATCTGTCTGTAATTGCTATTTCTTAATATCAGTCTTAATGTCATAAACCTAATTTAGATGGGACGTTTGTGGCTGGTACTAGGTCAGATCGTTTATTTAATCACCCTGGCTGTGTTCCCCAATTTTTCCTTAATTACGATATTGCAACCCTTAATGTCTTCCCTCACGCCATTCAAATATTAAAACTAAATTAGTCGGCAATAGACGAAAACAACTTAATAATTTTCCAGATTTAACAACAGAGTAAAAGCTGAGAACTCAGATCAGACTACTAGAGTAGATAGATATAATCTATAGATCTAAAGAATATATAATCTATAAGAATATATAATCTAGTAGTCTAGTCTTATCTAGTCTAGTCTTATCTATTTTTTATTATTCTAACATAGAAGATATAATCTACAGAAAGAATAAAGCTATTCTAAGAAAGTCGGACAAGACTAGGTAGATAATACAATATAGACAGAACAAAACAATTAACAGAGTTTCTATCTAGGGTTTCCAGTTTGGGCATGTCTGTCTAGTATTGTCTTTTTAGTCTTCTATATCCAGTCTTGTCTGTCTAGCCTTGTCTTTTGAATGTTTTCTGTCTAGCTTTGCCTGTCTAGCCTTCTTTGTCTAGTTTTGTCTATCTAGTCTTACCTGTCTCGATACGGGGGTGGCGCATACTAAAAGCCAAACATGTCTAGTCTTGTCTGTGTAGTATTGTCTGTCTCTACTTCTCTGTTTTGTTTTTTTCGTTGTTTTTGTCTCATCCGACAGTAGAACAGAGCCGCATTATTCCATTGTCTAATTTACATAACCTCTTGTAATGCTCTTGCAAGGCGTGCTTGACGATGAGCTGGGGTAAGGTTTTGACACACTACAGCTGTCTTAGGGGTCAAGTTACTTTCCTGTCGTCTTCGTCTTACTGGTCACTGACTAATAGCCACTCTTAGTTCTTCACGGAGCTGTTGTTGCAGTTTAACAGCAATAAGGTGATGATTTCTTAATGATGTTGACACAAAAAAGTGGTCATCAGGTCGTCTATGAAAGTATCCCCATAACCTTGGAACATTCTTCCCGGCGAGAGTTATATTCAGTTCTGTTCTGAGCAAGAGCTCGCTGGCTAAGTCGATTTTCGATTAGAACAAAAACTTAGACGGCTTTTTCGGTGTAGTATGCATTAAACTAAACATTAAACAGTCAATGTAGTAAAAATTAAACAGTCTTGAAAAGTAATCAAATTATGAAAACGGAGTAATGTGCAAATTTTAATTGCAAAGGCAATAATTACAATCTTTCGTTTATTATTCTCGTTATAACCACCACATAAATACGTTCGTTTTTGTAAACCGGTTGCTACGCCAATAAACGATAAGCATTCTTGATAAATTTAAACTCATATTAAAACATATTAAATTGACATTCAAACCACATATTTCTTTATTTCATCTCATAAATAGTTTCTAAAAAAATAGTTAAAATCAAGAGTTTACAGTGGACCGATTTCTATGCACGCTAGTTTATTTTAGTCTGCTGAGTTCTCTCTCTTAGCGAATAATTCGAGAGCAATTGCGCTTACACCATATTTTTCGAGTTTGTTGAGCAGTATATTATGATCTAGGTGTCATATATCCTGGACAGTTCAAACTCTTCGTCTTTTTAGGAAATAGTAACACGCTGTCTCTATGCTTCTTCCTATTTTGAATCCATGCTGCATATTGCAAAGAATATCGTGTTTATTAAAGAACAACAGAGATCTAGTTGCGATTATTTTTTCAAAAATTTTAACGAATGAGGAGATTATACTTATAGGCCGAAAATTTTCTACTGATTTTCTGTAACCTTTCATAACGATAGATTAAGGAATGTATAGTCTGTATTTACGGAATTATAGTCTTCTCTGTTTAATATTGTCTAGTATTTTCTATTTAGACTTTTCTATCTAGTCTTTCTGAGTAATCTTTGTGTCTAGTTAGTTCTTGGATACAAATCTGCTATTAGTTCTTGGGTGTCTATTTTTGTCATGTTAATCTATTTTAGAATTTGATTGTTTTGATGCAATTGAATCGAATGGGTTTTTAAGTGAGGAATAAAACGCGGCACTAAAATATTAAAGTTTTCTTGTTATTTGTGTTTCATGCCGAGTTTATTTTATATGTATTTCGTTTGTGTGTTTGTTTTATGGGGAATAAAGTTTAAATGGATTGCATCGGGAACGGCCCTTATATATTTCACTCACTGTGACGTGATTAAAATTGAATTGGATTTGTTTTATTTTGTAAAATTTCACGGAAAATTTGATTTAAAATAAATGTTTAGATATGTTTATTTATAAGTGTTTATGATTTATAACTGTTGAAAATGTTAATTGTGGCTTAATTAATTAATTTATTGTGCAGTTAGTTCATATCGATATTAAAGATAAAAGATTGCTTTAAGTTTAGAATTTTTTGCAAATATACAACATATGTTTCACCAATACTGTGGCTTCTTCAGGTAATGATATTCGAATTGTCAAAAAAACAAAAATAATAAATAAATAAATACAACTTATAGATTACTACCAATTTTAAAATAAACAAATAAACAAAGTTAAACAAAACATACTACTTATAGATTACTATAAATTTTAAAGGACAGATATTATAAGTTTAGATTACAAACTTAAAACAAACGGAACATAGCCTGAATATATAAATATATTCAGCTTTTCAGGAGCTCTATAACAATTATTGAGTCTTTTTTGGACTACCAAATCAAATCTCACATGAAATTTCTAAGTTATTTTCAAGCTTTCAGTCAGGAAGCAAAGCTGTACTGATGAGAGATAAATCTCGAAACACGTCCACAGATGGCTATCCAGTTAAGGTATCGGAAAGACATGATCTTAAAAACAATGTTATTTTTATGGTTTTCGTTTTGGAACTAAAACAAAAGTTCCCATAAGGGAGGTCTCGGTAGGAGTCATTCGGCAGAAAACGTTACGTTACGTTATACGTTACGTTATTACGTTAAATCTCTTCCTCTCAGTGTATATTTCTATACCGCGCGCTTTCTCTTTCTTTCTATTTCTCTCAGTGTTTATTTCTATAATGCGTTCTCTCTCTGTGTTTCATTCGCATAGTCACAGACGAGCGTAATCGGTTTATAAACTTAAAACTAAACCAGAAAAAAAAATGTTCAAACGTATTTTTGTGTTTTTTTGCGACTGCAAGTTTTGATGTAATATAAATAATCTCCTCTATACACTAAATAATTGGTGGATTTTAGTCTATATCTACAGATTAACTGCTTGTGTTGCGAAATTGGTGTCTGAAATAAATGAATGAAAAAAACTTGTCTTGCGGTTCCTTTTCATTCATTCATAGAATTGACGCTTTTGTTTCGGGCCGCATTTCAACTTACCTTTCCCCAGGTTGCTCAAATTTTCCAGAACATTCAATGAACGCATTTGCGTGCACTTTCTTTATTTTAATAATAATTCAAAAAGAGAAGTTTTTCGATTCTTAAATGCGCGAGGAACGTCGATCCTGACGGGGGTCCTCTGACCGCATACGTTTTTTTTTTTGGTGAGTGTCACGAAAGTGGACTGAAAGCTGTAAAATAACTTACAAATTTCATCTAAGATTTGTTTTGGTAGTCCCAAAAAGACTCAATAATTGTTATAGAGCTCCGGAAAGGCTGATTCTATTTATATATTCAGGCTGTGTTCCGTTTGTTTTAAGTTTGTATGATTATCTATAACGGAGGATGGTTTCACCAATTCTATCTTATAAGTTTAGATTATGTTAGGGAGTTTTGCTTATGTCTCTCATGATCATTCAGAATAATACCTATATTATTACATTTATTTATCTCTAAACTTTCTGACAAGTTTAGTTTTTTACATTTCTCCTCTATATGTAGAATTTCGAACTGTTTATTAAATATATGCATGTATTCTAAACAATGTTTAGCGAAAGTAGAGTAAGTTTTTTTGGTGTTGTAGTTTACCTCAGGCAATAATAGACTCTTATTTATCGTAGTAATAAGTGTGGATTCTTTTTTTACTTTGTCTAGAATTTTTACATAATTTTTATATGAATTATGGTACTTATGTATTAACGCCACCGCCACATAAATTGGGTTGTGAATTGGGAATTTGAATGGTGGGATATTTTACGAATCAATTGTATTTCTTTCAGCAATACGTAAACTAAAACTGAATATTTATTTAAAAAAAAAACATTATTCTATATTGGATTGAGTTCACGCCGCCACGCGTATGTGGTCTTGATTTTTCTGTCCGCTTCGGTGTGGACAACCTAATCTAACCTGGGTTAAACCAACTGTCCTTGCCACTTTGTCCTATTTTAGATCGAGAGTACGCGTTGCCGCGCGTATGTGGTCTTGATTTATCTGTCCGCTTCGCGGCGTGCAACCTAATCTAACCCAGATTAAACCAACGCTTCTTGCCACATTGTTCTATATTGGATCGAGAGTTCGCGCTGCCGCGCGTATGTTGCCTTGATTTATCTGCCCGCTTCGCGGCGGGCAACCAATTTTGTATAAACTTTACACAAACATGAATCGCAGAATTTAGCAACGCTGTCCCAGTCGTATCTACATTCTTAGTTGACCATTCTTAGTTGAGTCATACACGACAGTTATTTTGTTGAAAATGTCAATTTTCTGATTACAAAAACCCAAAAATTTCTCCGAAATAAGAAAAAAGATTATACTTTCTAGTTATATAACAAACCATTTACAAAATATATTCAAACTATTTTTCACAAGACCTATGTCTTTCCACTACAATGTGCATGCATGCAGGGTACATTGGGTTGGCTACATTGGGTTGGCTATATCTATGAGCACTCTTATTCCAGTTTAACCCAAATAAGTACTAAATAATAATGTATGTAACTATTAAGAATGAATATCTTTTCATTTCTATCAAGTTAAATAATATCGAGTAACAGTTATATATGAAAATACGTACTACTGTATGTTTATTGTAATGTTAAATAATGTACCTAATAAGAAATACATTTTTCTACTGATATATGTGAAAATGGCATTTTTTCCACGGCTTACCCTACATGAAAGTGACATTTTTTCATCCTAGAGATGAAAATAATGTCACATCTAGAGACGAAAAAGAGCATTTTAAATTTATGATTTTCTCGATTAAGGCCCAGGCCGCACTACGGTTTTTTCTCGCTAGCGGTGACCGCTATAACCGTGAAACCGCTCGACAAACACACAGTACGCTGTGGGAAAAATCACCGCAAGTGAGGTCGCTTGTATTAGCTTACTTGAGTAACAAAATAACGCAATTGGAAAGCGCGGCGGTTTAGCCGTACGGCATAGGCCTTAAACACTAAACTAACTAAATTTGCATGGACTTTCTTATTAATTACATCAATTTCAATGAAATAGTTTATGTACAAACGTAAAACGAGCCTGAAACTATTTAAAAAACCGAAATGAAATTAGGACATTTGACTTGAAAAGTATCACCTTCTATGAGAATGCAATATGTTACCATATAGCAAACGACCAAACCAACAATTAAATTTGTATTGACACTTCTGACAGTTCGCTTTGAATTGGATTTATTAAAGTCGAATTATGGATTCTACACCCGATATCAGTATAAAAAATTGCATTTACTACTCGAGATGAAAGTGTTTTTTTTTGGTTCGGTGTGATTGCTAACTCGCTGGCGCTCGTGAGCAAACTCCCACCTATCCAAAAAAACGCCACTTTCATCTCTTTCTGTAAAATATACTATTGTTACATCAAACATATGTTTCTTATTAATCACAAACAAATTTGCGTGGTCGTAGATAAAGTGTAGTATATAATTCGAGTTGTAACGCAATTATGTACTCGCGGAATTACGCACTCTCCGCTACGCGGTTCGTGCTGTTCGCTCGTGCGTAACATGGTACTTACAACTTTCGTTACGTAATATACTATTAATTCATTATCATGAATTGATTCTGCAAACAACCTGGTTTTCTAAAGTCATTCAATTCTTCTTTCTTTCACATATTATTGTATGTATTTAATATGTATGTAATATGTATTTTTAAAATTGTTGCTGTTCTTTCATTCTCAATTCTTGAGCTTCAATTACTAACTAAATATTGAAGCGACAGATTTGTTACATCTTATTTTATAGACATGTTATTACTACTAGTTTAT
Organism: Phosphuga atrata; assembly: GCA_944588485.1. Lineage (NCBI taxonomy): Eukaryota > Metazoa > Arthropoda > Insecta > Coleoptera > Silphidae > Phosphuga > Phosphuga atrata. The sequence continues at coordinate 26,177,516 of OX155905.1, read as the reverse complement.
AGACTTTTATTACTTTTTTAGTATATTATTATTTTTTAGTAATTATATATTTATATATTTTATTACTAATTTATAGACTTTAATTGTTTAAAATTTACTAGTATTTGCAAAGGTATCTATGTATTAACCGTATATGTCTTAACCGTTCTAGAGTTAAGGGTTTTTAAAAATCCGTGCCGGACTGCACCATGCAGCGTGATAGCGCACCGTTCATTTATTTGTGATTAATGTACATCGATACAGGAAATTAAAGAAGCATTGTCGAAAATGAAAAACAACAATGCACTCGGAGAAGATGAAGTGGTTGATGAAGCGACTAAAGCCGGAGGCTCTCTCTTGCTGAAGAAAATACAAGCACTCTTTAACCTTTGCATGCAGGAGAGCCCTATTCCGGAGAAGTGGCATGAAGCGACCATCATCTTGCTCCATAAAAAGGGAGAAAAAGCAAACCTGGAAAATTACCGCCCTATACCAGAACCTAAATTCAGAATACCATAACCAGAATCCTAAAATCAAGACTGGAGAATAAACTTGAGCTGTAGCAACCAAGATAGTAAGCCGGATTCCGATCAGGTTTTGGAACTAATCACTCAACGAGAAAACGGTCGAATCAATAGACCACTAGTCTTTGTGTTTATAGACTTCCATAAGGCATTTGAGACGATCGAATTGAAAGAAATAATGGAAGCCCTGAGAGAATGTTGAGTGGACTAAAGATACTCAAAACTGATCTATAACATATACAAGAACGCTGCCATGTCGGTCAAATTACATGACAACAGCAACCGCATTAAAGTCGGAAGAGGAATACGCTTTCAAGATACTCGATTGGGAGACTAGGGGTATAAACATAGACGGTCGTAAACTCATCTTCAATTAGGACTATCTAGGAGAGGCGAAACAATGCTTCATGAATTGGAAGAAGCATGCTCTGGTGTTGGACTGAAAATGAACTTTTCCAAGACTAAGATCATAAAAATCGAAAACACCACACTTGAAATTTTTGAGAAATATATATACCTGGGCCATGAAATACGAATATCAAAGGACAACCAGACATACGAACTACATGGAAGAATCGTCCTTGGATGGGCAGCCTACGGAAAATTAAAACATGTCTTTAAAAGCGGTCTTCCCATCTGCCTAAGGACAAAAGTGTTCGATTAGTGTATTGAAATCAAATGAAATACTTTTATTTCATTATTTAAGTATATGTTAAAAGTACCATATGCTAAATGAAATATGTCAAAACAGATTATTCTAGAAGACTAATCAAAGTAATAGCCTGAGAATTAATATGAGAAAATAAATATTATGAGAAATAATATCAACATAATAATATCAACAATAATATCAACATAAATAATATCAACACAAATAATGCTGGAATATTTTAGGAATTGAAATAAAGTCAGTTTATCGGGTGTTAATTTTCAAATAATACCCGTCCACAGTATATGGTTCTATCTCATCAATTAAGCCGCACAGTTCCTTTTAAACTTTATAAAGTTTGTTATATACTTAATATATGCTGGCAAGTTGTTATAAAGTTTAATATTGCTGCATGGTGGGCACCTTTCAATCATCACCAAAGTATGTTTGGGTATGTTATATAGTTCTTTGTTGTACCTTGTATGACATTCACTGGGGTTGTGAAAACTTGTAAATAAGTGCCTGTGTTTGACTATGAACAGGATACTTTCATATATGTAGATGCCCGTGGTAGTTAGAATATTGGCCCTTTTAACAACACCCCTGCATGATTCGCGGTATTTTAGGTTCTCTAGAATCCGGAGGGCTTGCTTCTGTATCCTGAACACGTTCCTAATGTAAATGCTGTTATCCCAGAAGATGATTCCAAATTTTATATGTGATTGGAAGTTGGAGAAGTACACTAGCCTCAGAACTTGATCATCTACGTATCGCTGTAGGACTCGCAATGCAAAAACTGCCCTGTTCAGTTTATTGGTAACATGGTCGACCTGTGACGACCACTCAAGTGTATTGTCAATATACAGTCCAAGGAGTCTTACTGATTGGTCTACATTTATTACATCATTCCCCATTCGGATTTCTTGAGGGTAATTCGTGGTGCTTCTATTAGTTTGGAAGATGATGGACTTCGTTTTATTCTTGTATAATACTAATTTAATATTAGCAAACCATGCAGTCATCAATGACATTGCTAGACCAGCATTCCGACTAATGTCCTCTACCGACTTGTTAATTAATAGCACAGTCGTATCGTCGGCATAATTTACCATTGTATGCTGCGGGATGATGGGTATTCGGGGCAGGTCATTAATAAATAATGTGAAGAGGAGTGGTCCTATAGTACTGCCTTGTGGTATCCCCATATTGATTGTTCTTGCGTTTGAATACACATATCCACATTTGGTTTTTAGTTTGGTAATTTGTGTTCTATTTCTCAAAAATGATGAAATCCAGTCCAGTGCGATCCCTCTGATACCATATTTAGATAGTTTATCCGCTACAATGGTGTGATCCACTAGGTCGTATGCTTTCAATAGGTACATTAACATCGCGTATGGAATATTTCGAGCTTCTAGCTGGAATCCTATGTCGTTGATGAATTAATAGCAGGCCGTATCCGTATTCTTCCCTTTTATGAAGCCATGTTGTTGATGGCTTATGATTTGTTGCTTCTCACAGAAATAATGTAATCTAGAACACATAAGTTTTTCAAAAATTTTATAAAACACCGAAATTATTTATCGGTCTGTAATTCTCTATAGCCACTCTATCGCCCGATTTGTAAACAGGAGTAATTTGACCCAGCCTTTAGCTTCATTGGAAATTTTCCCGAGTTAAAAGAGTTATTTATTATATGCTGCAGCGGGGAGATAATATAGGGGAGCACCTTTTTTACAATTACAGATGAGATTTCATCATGGTCCGCACTTTTTTGCTTTTTAGGTTCATGATTGTGTTGCCGAGTTCCTCCTTACTAATTGGGGTTAGAAATATAGATTTAGTATTCACTGGAATATTATCTTCATTTCAGACACTTGTGAGAGGATCTTCGTTGTGGTTTATATATAGATCATTTTTCTTCTTCAGTTCGGTGATTTCCCTAATTACACCCCATGTGATTTTTTGTCGGTTTGATGATAGTATTTTGTTTTTTTGAAACGCTCCTTTTTATCCGTCTTTAATAAGTTAATGTATTTTCTTCGTAGGTTATTGTACCTATTCTTAATATCCGGATTGTAGGCTGCTAATGTTTGAAGGAGTTCCAGGTTTTTCTCCAACTGAGCCAAAAATGGGTTGTTATACACCCGTTGATCCCTATATTTCGTGGGGCTAGGAACTCGAGGGAATGCCTCCTCGAAATTCCCTCGGAAGATGTCCATGAACAGATCCCACTGCGCATCGATGTCATTGTCGCAAATTTGGAACAAATCATTCAAACACACCTTCTGCATCAATTCTACTTAGAAGTTCTTTTTTCTTTCATTAAAACGTCTTGTGAGAATCATGTTAGGGGTTGAAACCTCAACCGCCAACTCCATTGTTAGTACTTGAGCATAGTGGTCCGATATGTGATGGTCCCTAGTTTAGACACTGAATGAAACATGTGCTTTTACAATAACGTTGTCAATGCACGTCCGAGAATCAGGGTGGCTTATTTCTCTAGAAACTAATACTGCGCTAAAGGATTGGATCAAAGACAAAAACTGGGTAGTAGTACCTGACCTATTTAAAACATCAATATTATAGTCGCCAGATATGATAAACTGGAGGTCTTCTTTGGCCAGCAGCTCGAGTAGTTTGTGTATTTTGTTTAAAAAGAGTTTCTTGTTCGTCTGCGGAGCTCTGTAAATACTTACAACAACCAACACCTTATCGCTCAATAGTGTTTCTATTGCTGAAATTTCAAAAATATGCTTTTCTGCAATTGCATTAATATCCCGTCTTAGTTTGTACCCAAGTCCTTTCTTACAGTAAATAGCGGAGCCTCCTTTTTCACCAGATTCTCGGCAGAAGTGGGACGCCAGTACGAAGTTGTTTACTTTTATTAATTCTAGCTGATCCGTATTCCTCCAGTGTTCTGTTATAATCAGAAATATGCATTTATCGTGTTTTTCCAGCATATTCTCTATTCTCTCGATAGAATTTCCTATTGATTGTGTATTTTGGTTGATTAAAATTATCCTAGTTATACCAATATCGTATCGTTCTTCCTTTCTAGACTCCAGAAAAAACGGTTAACGTGTGTGTAACAATGTCACACCTCCGGATTCTTTATATCCTCCAACATTTCCAACGGAATAGACACTCTGAAAGAAGAGTAACGCTCCTGGTTTGAGACAAGTTTTTTGCATTGAACATTTTTTAAATTCTTTCCTTTTTGATAATTTATTATCTCTTCCTCTGCGAGTTGAGGTTCTAGCCTCGAGATGTATAGGTGGGCTTGTTTATGTATAGCTCTTACGTCCACATTATCATGATTTGTTCCTATTACAATATGTTAGAACGCCTTGCTTTTCTTGAATATTTTTTTTGAGTCTGACAAAATTCCTTATCGAATCATCAAAGTTCCGTTGTTTTGGTAGTCTCCAGCCTTATTTCTCGGGGATTAGTAATTCGCGTTTTTATCAAATTGTTTGAAATTTCTTTTTGTTCACTAGTATCAATTTTTTTCTTTTTAGATAGCGACGTGGACTATACGTTGCCCTCTGATTCCGTTTGCGAGATATTCTCACACCTTTGATTCTCTGCAATTTTACTAACATTATCTGCTGACAAGGCCACTAATAAATTTTCGTTGGATTTAGGTTTTTTAAAAAAAACCTAGCTTTTCTATTACTGCGTTCAGTTGTGAGATTTTTAGTTGCAGAGGCTCCACGTGACTCTTCACTATATCCGCGATTACATCCTTGAAATCAAAACTTGAGAGATATTCTAAAATCTTATCGCAATCAGCGGCAGTATGCCACGTGAATTAAGATCCAAATTCACGTGGCATACTGCGGACACTAGGGTTTTCCACCAGGTAAAGAAACTAAGACATTAACACTATATGTGTTTAGTACTTAACACTCTACTATTAATATTTAACATTTAACTACACTTATTTTATTTAAAATTCAGTTATTAAATAAATAATTCATTCAGTTATTAATTAAATAAATTATTATTAAATCTTGACAGCTGCCTAGCATCGACTGTTAGCTCCGACTGACTGAGTCGGACTGCCGGTACTCACGTATAGAGCGGAGACCTAATCCCTTATGCCATACACGCTACGGTCTACCGGAGCGGTTACCTGTGCAGGTTTGCTTGCGCATTGCCTGGTTTGCCATTCTGCCGGTACTCACGTATGGAGCGGAGACCTAAACCCTAATGCCATACACGCTACGATCTACCGGAGCGGTTACCAGTGCAGGTTTGCCTGCGCAGGTCTACCGTACGTCGGAAGGGTAGAGAAAAACTGCACTGGTCTATTTCCACACACGCTCTGGTCTACCTGCGTAGGCAAACCTGAACAGTTAGACCTCTACGGTGGACCGTTGTGTGTATGGCGGGCATAACGATATCATCAGCGAGGAAGGATGGAGTGGCAAAACGAAAAATGGAGAGATCAATGCTAGGTTTAGGTTTAAGAGACCACGTTACGAATCAATGCATACGGCAGAGGACCGGGGTGACAGACATTATCAAAAGGAATAGAGACATCAAAATGGAATTTGGCAGGTCACGTGGCCAGAATGAAGGAATGCAGATGGACGAAAAGATTGCTGGTATGGAGATCACGCTTTGTTAAGCGAAACAGGGGAAGACTACCTAGACGCTGGATCGATGACCTAAAAAGAATTGAAGCCAACTGGATTAAGGCGGACCAAGACAGACAACAATGAGGGAGGCCTATCTCCAGCAGTGGCTGTCGAAGGCTGGTTGCTGAATGTACATCGAAGTGTAGTACTACATTTCATCACAGAATGCGAACAGCATAATCGCGCTGCGTGGGGCTAAAACGGTTATATCCTGATAAGCAAAACTTCTGAAAGTATGATTTGATAATAACAAAACTGTGCTAAATTGGTTCTTAAGAGTTTAGGCCACACAATCTAATAAATATGGATAATTAGTAGCTTTTGTTTCTATATTTGTAATATATTTAATATCTTAATCTACTTACATCCGGTATAGAAAACTGTTAGTCCTGTTATAGTTTGACTATTGTTAGGTGACCACTTCATATAGCCCAAAACTATTCGTATGTTTGAACTAAACGAAGGGGTCATACAGCTATAATGGAAACTATAGCAGGACTATAAGCTAGTTTTCTATAATTTCTTATTTTCTAGAATTTCTTTCGTTTGTACTTTAAGTACTAAAAATTTAAATTGTAATCAATTTTAAACAATTTGAAAATAATTGAAATTTTTTTAATCAAACCAATTTTAAAACAAAATTACAAATATTCAAATATTTATTCATTTCTTAATGTGAATACTATTTTCTTATCCATTCGTAATTTTTTTTATACCTTTCGCATTTTGACACCCTACCAAAACATTCGTAATTAAAAACTCACAACCTTGAATATTTAGCGTTGATTGTGAGATTGTAATACGGTTAATTTATTTTTAATTGTTACGCAATTAATTTTGATATTTCACGCATATTTTTGAGTTAAAATTACATTTGAAATTGAGATTTAAGTGGGCAGAGGTAAATTACCGCTAAAAATAAATCCTACCCGGCGCCTTCACCAAATTACATTTACGTGCAGAAATCGCCATCATTTTTTATCCAGATAACTGCTATTTATGATAAAAACCAACAATAGATCACAAAAATTAAACAATTAATATTCATGTAAATTAACATTAAATAGAATAAACTCTACTGAACCGAGATCACTCAACAAAAAAGACTAAGAAACTAAGATACTAAGATACATATTATTAGACAAATAAGAGCAGACAGACAACATTAAACAGACAAAAATAGACAGACGCTACTAGAGATACAAGACATGACAGATACCTATTACTAAACAGACAAAACTGGACAGAACAGGCAAAACCGATAAGACTAAGCAGACTAGTCACTACTTGGCAGACTACATTAGACAAATAATAGATAAGAAAAGCGAGTTGTGGGTAGACAGACAATACTTGACAGAAAATACTTTTTTTTATTTGACGTCATCCAATCCCATCAGAACGAAACAGCGTGTGAATTTGGCATGCTGGTAATAATAAAATTAAAACCAGCTAATAATTATTATTTAATATACACTATATTTTCTATAGTTCATTTCTTTTATGCCATTTTTTCTCGCCTTCTTCTTTTGTGCTGATGATAAATTTGACAAGTTGGTGTATCTTGTCCCAGTTTTCCTTGCTCTCTAACATGTAGTCTATAACACTTCTAGGTTCGAAGCTTTTGTCCATATTTGATTTTTTGAGTTCCCTTTCTGTGGTCCATCCACAGCATTCAAATATTGTGTGGGTGACTGAGTCTTCTTCACCGCAATATTCACACAGATTATCAGGTGATCTTTCTATTTGCTGTAAATAATCTTTATAGCAGCCATGTCCAGTAAGAAATTGGGTTAGAGGGTCGATTTCTCCGTGTTTTCTGCTTATCCACGTAACTATTTTGAGTATTAGCAGCCTCGTCCATTGTCCTTTATCTGACGCCCACCAGTTTCTCTGCCATTCATCGTACAGTTTATCTCTAGCAATTTTCCTGGAATTTTTGCTAGAACCTGCTTCATATAGGTCCTTTCTCTCTTAGGCCAGTAGTTCAAGAGGTGGTATACCAGCAATTAGGGTAAGGTTGCTTAAGTCATACCCCTTAAGAAAAAAATTATAGAAAAATTAGGATTTATCAAATAAATAGAAATTAAATATTTTATCCAAAACTTGTGTTTATATTGTTGTTATTTATTTTAACGAAATTAGAAAATCCATATGCTTTCAGGTAAAATAAACAAAATCTTTCAAAACTTAAATGGGCGCGAATAAGGCAACCGGTTTCTTAAGTCGTACCACCTATAGCCTAAGTCGTACCTTTCAAATTTCAAATTCAATTAAGCAACAATAATAATTCAAACGTATTTTTTATTAATCTGTAACACTTAAGTATTCATTTAGTAGAAAGTATAGTATTCATTTAGTACAAACGTAACATAAAAAAAAATTTGTTCTTTGGTCAACTCCAGCACATTTTAAACATCGAATCATGTTTTCCTCCCGATCTTCTCCATAAATAAAACAAAACCAATCGCTTTTATTCATTTTAATTTTTAATGTCAATTCTTTTTATTAATCACCCCGTTTCTTTTATTTGTCGCTTTTTGGATGTTTTATTTATTTTGCGTTGACGTTATTTCAACTGACAAGGTAGAGCATCCACGGAACTGTTTGCTTTAATTTATTATTGGAATAGGAGCTAAAATATTGAATTGCAGTTTTATTTGAAGCGCGTCTGTTTCTTCCTCAAGGATTTTTTCACTTTCTTGTGTAACCACTGCAGAAAGCTCTTCTTGATTATTGATGTCCAACTGCGGAGTTGGTAAAGAGTTATCAATCGCAAGTGTAGCAGCGCCAAAATCATCATCATCAAATTCATACCTGTTGCATGGCCAACTACCGGTAGGTTTAATTTATTTTTTATTAAAAACCATTCAATGCTAAATCCATACGAACAGATTTTGGGTATGCAATTCCCAATAGTTCTGACACATTAGTTTGTTTAATTATGTTTCCGGGGTTAGTTCTTAACCAAGAAGAGGAGGCTTTATTATAATTGGTATTTAGAGATTTGAAAAAAGATCTATCTAAAGGTTGGAGACGGTGGGTTGTATGTGCAAGAAAGGATAACATTATAATGCCATATTCACATGCTAGCTCTATGGCTTCAATATTTTTTGTATGGGTAGTGTGTCCATCCAAAAGAAGAAGTACTTGCTTATTGTTACTCTTATTCAACCTTGTGTACTTGATCAAATGTTCTAACCATTTAACAAAAAGTTATGACGTTATCCATCCGTTTTTGGAGAATCCAAATACAGTACCCATTGGTGCTCCTTTCTTTAAGCAATCGTTCATCCGCACGCGTTTAAATATCAACAAAAGAGGTATGAACACACCTGCAGCATTCATACAGCATACACCTGTAATAGTCACGCCCCTTTCGCCACTTGTTAGTGCACCAACTTGATGTTTGCCTTTCCGAGCAATTATTTTGTATGGTTTGTGAACAGTGGACAATCCTGTTTCGTCAACGTTATATATCTGGTTAGCATCGAACTTATATTTATCTAATATGGAATCACGTTCTTTACGTACATCAACACGTTCTTTATTGAAAGCCCTGGCACTGGCCATTGATGTTGCCTCTGGAGTACGTAAAGATAAACAAGAATTGTCTTTCATGAATTTATAGTACCACTTCTTCCTTGCAATTTCTTTTTCACTATTGAAGCCGTGTGTTAATTTATTCTTTTTCTGCCAAATGATAAGCAAGTCTTCTTAAATCAGATGCAGTAATCCCAAAAAAGCTTGATTCTAAATTGAGAACGTGTGCAACCAACTCCTTCTCCATATTTTCAGTCATATCCTTAGGCCTTCCAAATTTGACATTCTTATTTATTCCTTTAAAATGACGCCGTAACGTTGGTTTTGGGATGTTGTAGTGTCTACTAGCTTCATTGAATACAATAACCTTCCGATAATCGGGTTAACGCCTCGTCCATCTTCTTCTTCTTGTTTCCATTTATTATAAATTCGCTTTGACTGCGTTGACATAATTATGGCCTACAGATAAGAATGAAAGCAACGTCATTTGACTGTAGGTAAAAATGAGAAGTAATTTTTTTAGCCGTACCAGTACGACTTAGGAATCTCATATACGACTTAAGACACGGCAAAATTAAATTTCAAAGTAAACATTACCTAAAAATGAATAAAATTAATACGTTTTCGTTTCGATCAAACGATTATGTAAATTCCACTGAATTTATATTTAATAAGAAACACAATTGTATCAATAATTTACTTGCAAAATTAACTACCAAACATATGCAGAAAATTTTAAGGAATTTGAAATAAACTTTCTTGATGACAGGATTTATAACGTGCTTGCTTATGGCGGACAATAATACGTAAAACAACATGGATGAAAATGATGTATATCAGGTTGCAGTCTGTTGTCGCCGTTGTTCGTTCAAAATTCAAGAGGTACGACTTAAGCTCTGGTACGACTTGAGCAATTTTACCCTACTAGGGCAGTGTCGCCAGACACTGTTTTATATGCACAGCAAATCCTTAGTGCTAGTTTTCTGTAGACTATCGAGAGTTCATCGATAGCTACTTTAGATGTAAGGTGATGTGTCCATATTGGGGCCCCATATAGCATCACTGACTGAACCACGCAACTGAGTGCTCTCCGTTTATAGCCCTTCGTTCCACCTACGTTATCCCCCTTACGGCATGAGTTTTTCCATTGCTGCAATTGCTTTCATATCTTTTGCTGCGGCTTTTTTAAGATGGGGAATGAAGGTGAACAACCTCTTTTCTATGATGACACCTAGGTATTCATATACCGATGCTAACGTTGTTTATTTGGATAGTATATGGGCGCAAGCTTCCTTAGTCCCGTTAGTAGGACCGCTTCTGTGTTCGCTGGTGCTAGATTTTTTTTTTTATTGCATACAACAGTTACTTTGGAATATTGCTTGGTTTGCAGTTAGCATCACCGTGTGTTCCGACTTTGCTGTTATTACAAAATCTAAGTCGTCTACAAAACCTATTAGCCTAGCTCGCTCCGGAAGTTTCATCTGAGGACTCCATCATAAAGTATGTTCCACAGAGCGGGGCCCATAACCGATCCCTGTGGTACGACTTAACTAACTATTATTTCCTCGGTTTCGTTATTTGTTTGCAAAATGATCGTTCTACTGGTGAAATAGCTTTGAGTAATTCTTAGCAGGTAGGGAGCCATATTTCTTGTTATTAGATCATCGATAATGAGATTCCAATCGGCTGTGTTAAAAGCATTTCGTACGTCCAGTGTTATTAATGCACATATTCATCGGGATCTTTGGGTGTTTGATTTAGCATTTTATACGATCTTCATGACGCCTTTTATAGCATGGTTGGTGAATTTGCCTCCTCTAAATCCGGAACTGAAATAATAAAAGAAATACCTACTGAAATAGGCACTCGGCACTCGACAGTCCAGCTTCCGATTCAATATCTGTTTTCAGCCTATGCAATAGTAGGTGTTCTAAGAGCTTGCCCAAAGTATCTAACAGGCATAGTGGCCTGTTATGATGTGGGCTCCCTTACTGGTTTATCGTTTTTTCGAAGTTGCATCAGTTTTGCCCGTTTCCATTTATTCTGTAAGTTTCTGGCAGCTAGATGCTCGTTCATTACGTCTAGCAAGAACTGCGGTTCCTGCTCAGCGGAGAGTTTTATTATTTCAGTAGGTATTCCGTCCGGACCTGGGGTTTTTCTTTTACGCATCCGCTTTATTGCGTTTATTAGTTCTTCTTCCACGTACAGCGGCACCTCTTACGTTGTTAGCTGCTGCCATCTCATTATCTCCTGACGTGGAAAGAGTACTTCGACTATGCGTTAGATTTCCTTCATTGGCATGTTGACATTTGGTTGTTGGACCTTCAGCCTGTTCCTGCAGATTTGGAAAGTATTTCCCCATGTATCGTCCAGGTCTTCGCAAGTTTCTTCCAATGTCTTTGCATGGCCTTGTTTATTTCATGCCTCAGTTGTTTTTTGAGATATAGGTATTCGCTTAACAGTACTGTCTTTTCTTCTTCCCATTTTCTTGTTTTTTTGTCGCTGGCAGTTTCTCCTTGCTGCGATACATGAAATCTTTAAGCTTGCAATTTCTTCGCTCCACCAGTATACCATTTTTTTCCTTGTGGGTTTTCCTCCTTTCTTGAGCGTTGTGTCTTATACTTTAATTAGAATATTTACAAACTCGTCTGCGTGTTTTGGTATTTGAACGTGCTATTTCCTCTGACAGTACGCGTTTAATTTTTACTTCATCATGTGTTTAATATTCCAACCTGTTTTTCTGTACGAGGTTATTTGTTTGTACTCCCTCATTTTTCCTATTTTGTACGCTATGTATCGGAGATGGCTCATTGATTCCTTATCCACTACTCTCCAGTTTAGTATCTTGCTAGAAATAGTTCCCCCTTATAAATGTAGGTTGCACCTTGACTAGACTAGAAATGGTAACTAGGACTAGCCAGGAAGAACAAGAGATTGAGGGCTGAATCGACAGGACTAGAGAGACAAGGATTGGTTTATATGTTGTGATATCGAAATGGAAATTCAAAACCGGAAATGCAGGAAAACTGTTGCTTCGACTTATTTCCGTGAGATTTTCGCAGCGATTTTCCAACCGACCGATTTTATGCCACGCAATAGCTTGAACAAGCCCTATTACAATTTTTATTTCTTATTTTACAAATAACCCTATACAATCTACATCTACGTCTCCACGCATAAAGTCAGCAAACGTTCCCCTCCTGTCTCTCCAGACTTGTCTGCCTAGTATTGTTAGACTAGTGTATCCAGCCTTGCCTGTCCCGTCTTGTGCCTGTAGTATTGTCTGCCTATATATAAAAAACCTATCTTGTATGTCTTGTATGGCTTGTCTTGTTTTTATAGTCCTGTTTGTTTAGTCTTGTCTGTCTGGTCTTGTCTCCCCAGTCTTTCCTGTCTAGTGTTTGTCTCACCTTGTACTATGTTGCAGGGTCTACCCTAGCTTCGTCTGGTCTTGTCTGCTCTTGTCTGGTCTTGCTTGGTCTTGTCTAGTTTTGTCTGGTCTTGTCTGGTGTTGCCTGGTCTTGCCTGGTCTTGTCTTGTTTTTTTTAGTATTGTTCGGTCTTGCCTGATCTTTTCTGGTTTTTCCTGGTCCTGTCTACTCTTCTCTGGTCTTATATGGCCTTGTCTGGTCTGGTTTGGTGTTGGCTGGTCTTGTCTGGTCCTATCTTTTCTTGTCTAGTCTTGTCTGGTCTTGTCTGGTCTTGTCTGGTCTTGTATGGCCTTGTCTGCTCCTGTCTGGTCTTGTCTGGTATTTTCTAGTCTTGTCTGGTCTTGTCTTGCCTTGTCTGCTCTTGTTTACTATTGTCTGGTCTTGTCTGGTCCTATCTGGTTTTGTCTGGCCTTCTCTGGTCTGGTCTGGTCTTGTATGGTCTTGCCTGATCTTGTCTGGTCTTCTCTGGTCTTGTTTGAGCTTGACTGGTCTTGTTTGATATTGTTTTCTCTTTTATTGTGCGGTCTTTTCTGGTCTTGTCTTGCATATCTTGTCATATCTTGTCTTGACTGTCTAGTCTTGTTTGTCTAGTCTTATCTGTCTGGTCTTACCTGTCTAGTCGTTGGTCAAGAAGGGAGAAACAAAATATAGAGAGGTGACGAGAAGGTGGAGAGAGTACGTACGAGAGCGGACTTACGAAACCTGGAGAGGAGAAAGAAAGAAATGTGGGAGAGAAGAGAGCAACAACGAATACTGGAGATTAAAACTGAAGCGCAGCTGTGGAAATATTTAAAGGAGAAGAGCGGGAGGAAGGAGCGAATTACAGACAGTATATCTAAGGAAACCTGGTTAAGGCACTATATGTTTCTATTGGAAGGAGTGGTGATAAGGGTGGATCGAGGGAAAGACAGTGTTAGAAGGGAGCAGACTGTTGAAGAAGTAGGTGAAGAAGAAATTACGGCCGGGGAAGTACACCAGGTAATTGCAGCCTTAAAGCAGAAGAATGCGGCAGGACCGGGCGGAGTTGGAAATGAAGCGTGGAAGTTGGTACCAGAGAAATATATCGACAAGCTTGCGGAGGAGTTCAACAAGATATGGAAAGGGACAAAGGGTATCCCAGAGAGCTGGAAAGAGGGGATAATACAGCCAATCCACAAAAATGGGGACAAGGAGAGGGTGGAGAACTCTTCCTACAAAATGTTCGCCAAGATTCTAGAAGGGCGGTTGAGAAAAGAGGCAGAGGAAAAGCAATTAATACCAGAGGTACAAGCAGGATTTAGAGAGGGAAGAGGCAAAGTCGAGCAACTCATAACGCTTAGATTTATAATTGATCAGGAAATTAGATCTGGGAGCCTTTTTGCTCTTTTTATCGACATGAAAGCAGCGTATGATTCCGTAGATAGAGGGAGATTGTATGAATGTTTGGTTAAAAAGATATTTCGGAGAGGGTGTGGAGGAATGTGAGGGAGGTGTATAGGGAAACGGTGTGTAAGATCAGGGTGAATGAGTGTGTAACGGAATATTTCGAGATGGGCCTGAGGCAGGTATGTCCACTGAGCCCCACACTTTTCAATCTCTATGTGGCTGATTTGGAAAGAGTTTTGGAAGACGGGCAACCTGGAGGAGTGCTGGTAGGGAGAACAAAGGTGTGGAGTTTAGCATACGCTGATGATGTAGTGGTATTTGCCAAGACAGCTGGGGAATTGAGAGAGGTGATTGAAAGGGTGAGAGGGTTTTTTGAAAGGAGAGATTTGAGTGTGAATGTGGAAAAAACTAAATGGATGCGGTTCAAAAGAGGTGGGAAGTTCAAGAAAGAGCGGTTTGAATGGAGAGGGAAGGAAATCGAGGAGGTGCAAAGTTTTAAGTATCTGGGGTATGTATTTGGAAATGGACGTAGACAGCATGTGGAGTATGTAGCGAGGAAAGCGTGGGTGGCAGCTGGGCGAGTCTGGAATGAATGGAGGAATAAATTCGAAGGAAACTTCAGGGCGGCTGAGACGGTGTGGAAGGTATGTGCGAGAAGCATTTTATTGTATGACTCAGAAGTCTGGAGGGACGAGAGAGGAGGACAGGATAGAGAGAGTCCAGTTAAAGTTTTTCAAAAAAATCCTGAAGCTTGATAGGTCGACACCTGGTTACGTCGTCCTCCAGGAGGTGAATGCGTGCAAGGTGGCAGTCCTGGCAGCAAGAAAGGTCATAAGGTATGAATATAAGGTGAGTGAAATGGGAGATGAAAGGTTGATAAAAGAGGTGTGTAGAATGGTAAATCGAGGGGGAGGAGGCGGTATGAAAGGAAGTGACTGGGGTAAGAATAAGAGGAAATTGTATGAAAGAGGTGGTATATCTGGTGAGGGGCTCGAAACGCTAAATCAGGAAAGGGCACTGTGGGCCGAAAGGTTGGTAGATCGTTTGCAAGAAGTGGACCTACAGGAGCGGCAAAGCAAAATAGAAAGTAGTAATTTTCATAAAGGGTATGTAAAGATACAGGTACATGGACGTTTACCCACCTATTTAAGTGTAAATCAAGAGGACGATGCACAAGTCATTTAAGCAAGGTCTAGGTGTGGATGTGAGGAGCGTGGAAGAAGATACTGGATGAGTGAGGAGCATAGAAAGTGTAGTGTTTGTGGGACAGCAGAGGATACTTGGGAGCATTGAATGGAAGAGTGTACAAGGGGTGAATGGAATGAGGGAGAGAGGCAGGAAGGAAAAAAATGGGAGGAATGTATGAATGATAGCGGAAAGGGTCTGAAACTGCTGAGACGTATAAAAAGATGGAAAGAGCAAACTGGTAACAGAGAAGGTGTATTATAAAGGAAGTGGAGTTTATTTTGTGTCAGTTACAGATATTTTTGTATTTCTATTTTTTAAATTTATATTTTTTATGTGGTTTCTATATGCCAGTAGGTTAATAAATAAATAAATATATAATAGTCTTTGGTCTTGTATTATCTTGCAGGGTCTTGCCTAGCTTTGTCTTGACAACAAAAGACAAGACAATACCTAACAAGACCAAACAAGATCAGAAAAGACCAGACTAGACAGTCTGGTATTTTCAGATCTTGTCTTGTTTTGCCTTGTCTGTCACATCTTGTCTGCCTAGTCTGCCGTGTCTAATCTTATCGTATATACATACATCTTCTTGTGTATGTCGAGTTTTGCCCATCTAGTCATGTCTTTATAACCCATTTAAATCTATCCAGTCTTATTTGTTTAATTTTTGTTTATCTTAATCAGTTTAGTTTGGTTCATGCACTGAGAAATCTTTTCTGCTTAAACTAGAATGTTTAGGCTTATCTGGCTACTCTAGTTTATCTTGTCTTGAAGAACAGGTAGCAATGTAGAAAATCGATAAATAAAAATTATCCGCTATAATTAATCAATTAGATTGGCGCGTACCTGGAAATACCTGTCGGAAGCCGAGTGGGAATAAAACCGGAGCAGCCCGTCTGGCACAAAGCTCGAGCGAGTTGAAAAAAAACGGGAAAACCTCCCAACAAAGCGCAAACGGAAATAAAAAAATTGGCGAACGATACGAAAAAATGTTTGCTAAACAACGCGCGATTATTTCAAAACTTTTAATTGGAACGACTATTCCGTGTTCAAAATGCAATTGTAGTAATTGGAAAAGATTTATTCAAAGGATATATGTAATGAATAAATAATTAGAGGAAAGTAAATAATAGGTAGTCAGATTAGACTAGACTAGACACAGAAAACTAGATAGACAAGATAAGACAGACAATACTAAACACACCATACTAACCTGACAAAACTAGACTGTCAAGCTTAGACAGTTAGCCTATAAAAACTAGATTTGACAGATAAGCCAGGCTAGGCATGAATGAACTGTGAAGACAGATTTATGTTTGTTTTATTAGTTTTTCTAAAGGAAATAAATTGAAATTGTCGGACAAATTGGTGGTTAATAAATTCAGTTGAATGCAGAAGAATAAATAACTGTTATAATGAATGTCATTGGTGAGAATTATGATGTGGATGGAGGAGAGCATATTATTATCTGTCGTATTGATTATATGTGCCAGCATATTGAAGCGCGATTTAATATTTATTGTTCGTCCCGCATTTACGATTGATTTATTTTTAATGGCAAATTACAAGCGATTATAAGTTTCTTTATGGTTTAATTTTACGTTTTATTGGTCATTTAAGTAACATTTCTATTTCACAATGAAAAGCTGTACAATAATTTGTCTTCTAGACTAAAACTTAACACATCTTGCAGAATCGTAAAATATTTTTTTTATTTTGCGCCTGTAATGGACTCATAACAGCACTGATATTCGTGCGGTTATGGCTCGCCGATTGCGATGCAATTTTGTATCGGCGATTTTTTTATTTAGAATTGGCATAAAAGGGCGCAAATTAGAAAAAATACTATAAAAAACCCGTATGAGTATTTGGGGTATTTTTGGGTCGGGTTATTAATGTTCTGTTTTTTGTTCTTTTTTTTTTATTGTTTCCATGTGTTTTTTTTTTGTTTTGATATGTTGTATTGTTAGTCTTATAGTAATTGTTGTAAATATGCCAATAAAGGTAATAATAATAGTATAAAAACCCGTTCGTAGGGCGTTTTTCAGCACTTGTCCATTAGAAAACTCCTCGCTACGCTCCAAACTTGGACGCGTGCTGTAAAATCGCGCTTACTGAACTCGTCCTTTATTATACTATTGTTTTACTTCCCGTTTTAATTGCCACAGCTCGCTTATCACACGGTGTTTTTATCATTGAAAATGCAATCTAAATATATTATATTTATTATATTTTATTTATTATATTTATTTATTATAATTATTAAATATATCCAACGCCTTATAAATGTGAGCTTGCATATCCAGCAAAGCGTTAACATATTTTCTGAAACTCACAATCAGCCTACTTTTCTAATAGTTTTCACTCAACTTAATTTCAATAGAATTAGTTTTGATTATTCTTAGCTTAAAGCATCCCAATTATTATTGTGAGGTTGATTTTTCAATAAATAGAATCCCTCCCGGGTGAAGGAAAACAGGATAATATAAAGGATCAGCCTCGATATTTCCAGATCCATTTAGATAAAATTTTATTCCACAATTATCCTCTCCATTTACAGATCAAAAGGATCCAGTGATCCGCAAGCATTTAAGGATTCCCACTAATTCACCCACTGGGATATAAAATCAAACAAGTTAATAGAGTTTCACCGAATTATTATATTGTCTGTATAGCCTTGTTTGTCTAGTCTTGTCGATCTGTCCTCCTGGGTGGTATAGTAGCCGCCTGGTAATGCTGGAGACAGGGTTCGATTCCTGGTCGGGGAAGCGCAAAAATGCAAAATATGCGATATCAGGGTGGCGCATACTAGAAGCCAATGGGGAATAGGGGTTTAGTAAGAGCTACCCCTAAACGAATTTAGCCTTGTCGATCTGGCCTTGTCTATCTAGTTTTATCTATCTAGTTTTGTCAATCTAGTCTTGTCTGTCTAGTCTTCTGTGTCTTCTCTTGTCATCTACTCTCGTCTGTCTAGTCTTATCTATCTACTCTTGGATTGTCTGTCGAGTGTTGTGTGTCTAGTCTCGTCTGTCCAGTCTTCTTTGTCTGGCCTTGTCTGTCTAGTATTGTCCATCTACTCTTGTCTGTCTACTCTTGCCTCTCTAGTCTTGTCTGTCTAGTCTTTTTTTATTTATTTATTTATTTATTTATTCGATCATTGCCAGTGTGAACAGTGTGAACCAATTACAGAGCAAGATTACAGTAGATTAATTTAAAAAAAAGAAGAAAAGACATATTATCATAACATAAAAAAAAACAGCATAATCAGCCAGAAATAAAACAAAAATATAATACAAAATAATAAAGAACAAAATAAAATACACAATCAATGCGCTTAGGTATGCTTAAAGGCCAAACCGACACTTAGGCATGGTCGGGAAGAGTAGGACAATTCGTCAGACAATTAACAACACTTGCTTTAAAGGCTTTGAGCTTGCCAAAAATGTAATAATCAGAGCTCAACGAGTTATGGATGGAGCATAATCTATTGAGAGGTGGGTTCAAGGAAATAGGACCACCCGATGTATGAATATAGAAAGAGGCAGACTGACGACTAGCACCTCTTGGCACTAGAAAGTTTAGTTGATTGACAATCTCAGGGGCGTCAAGGATACTGAGAACTGCCTTAAATAGAAAGACCTGACCAGCCAGAGTTCTACGAAATTTAAGTGATTCAAACCCAAGTTCAGCCAGCAGCAAAGGGTGGTCGACGTGAAACGCCGGAGGACCGCCGAACGTTTTAAACCAGAGGAATTTGAGAAATTTCCTCTGAATAACTTCCAGAGCAGTAATTTGCTTTTTAAATTGAGGGTCCCAAATGATGGATCCATACTCCAAAACGGATCTCACAAAGCTGTAGTAAAGCACCCTCAGAGCCAAGTTATTATTAAAATTGCGAGAATTACGGATTATGAATCCAAGAGCCTTTGCAGCCTTCTTGACTGAAGACAGTATGTGTTGGACAAACGAAAGCTGACAATCGAAAATAATCCCCAGATCTTTGACTGACTCACAGCGATCAAGACTGACGTTAGAAAAAGAATACTTGCACTCAATCGGTTTCTGGAGTCTAGAAAAGGTAACAACTTTACACTTGCTAAGATTAAGGTCCAACTTGTTGACTTCACACCATTCCCCTAAGGTGTTTAGCCTAGTTTGCAAAGGATGACAGTCATCAAGGTTCATGACAGCCGAGAAGATCTTAAGGTCGTCAGCAAAGACTAAATGAAGGGAAGATAGAGACGTGCTCAAGTCATTAATGAACATATTGAATAACATGGGCCCGAGGATGGATCCCTGAGGAACACCGGAAGAGGCTACAAATTCAGCTAATGAAAAACCGCTATGAGATACAAACTGCGTCCTATCCTCAAGGTAAGAGGAAAATAAAGCTATAAGTTTGCAGTCAAGGCCAAAGGAATGCAGCTTGTTTACAATGATTGCATGATCGACGCTATCGAATGCCTTGGCGAAGACTGTATAAATACAGTCAATCTGCCCCCTACTTGCAACAACTGGAGTAGCATACTCAGCGAAGGCTACAAGATTGGTGACCGTGGAACGACCCTTCATGAACCCATGCTGATTCGTGGAAACAAGATGCTTAATAGGGGGATAGATGGAGTTAAAAACGATTGATTCGAATATTTTGGAGAAGTTGGAAACTAGGGATATGGGACGATAATTTGAAATGTCGGTCACCGGGCCAGATTTCCAAAAAGCTGGAAACTTGCCTTCAAGGAGAATTTTGTTGAATAAAGTAGTCAGTGGAGGTGCAAAAATATGCGCACAGTCCCGAAGTAAGAAAGATGGAATAAGATCCGCTCCGCTGGTCAAGCTACACTTGGCCTGCTTGAGAGTTGATAGAACCTCATCCTCCGTGACTCTAGTAAGACTGATCTGAGGGATGTTGAGACCAGAGATATCTGATTGACTCGTAAAGTGGGACGATGTTCTATAAACTCCCTTGAACTAGCTTGCAAAACCATCTACTATAGACTGCGGAGTGTTCAAGGTAGCACCATCCAAAGACATTTCACCTGGAATACGGCTTAGACACTTCTTAGCCTTAACAAATGACCAAAAACTTTTCGGATCTTTTGAGATATTATTAGCCGAATCCGAGATAAAGTTAGTGAATGCAGATTTAATTTGAGGCTTAACCAGCGACCTGACGCGTTTGAATTCAGAGTAGTCAAGAGTAGATCTGGATTTCTTGTAGGCACGATGCAGAGCACGTTTCTTACGAAGTCCATCAATTATTGCGGGTGAAAACCATTTGCGATAGGAGGATCTGTGAGAGGAGAAATTAGGAACAGATATATCGAGAACTGCATAAAGTCGGAAGTAAAAAGAGTCCAATAGTTCATTCGATGACTTGATCCGCTCATCAGGAAAGGTGAAGTTAGCACTATTAAGGTCCAGGTAAAGGGTGGGGAGATCGGCACGTCTAAAATTATAGGCTTTGCTGCATAGAAGTAACTTCCTATTGCACACAAACTTAGAGATGCCTTGAATGGGAGGAATCGTAAAATATGCCATTAGTGCAGGATGATGGATATCCTCAGGGACTACAGGGCACTGTTCCCTGTTAATAACCGCCGTCAGGTTACTAAAAACAAAATCCAGCATATTTTTACCCGAATACTTGATAGTGTTCACTTGCGTAAGATTACAGAGAGACATAAAATTATCAATCGCAGAAGATTTCCCATGCGCGGAAATGTTCTGAGAAAGATTGAAGTCACCAGCTATTACAATGCTATCATAATTGCCATACATTATTGCTACCTCAAGGTACTCAAAGAACGACTCGAGCGTCGAAGTAAAGGTACTGGGGGGAATATAGACGCATACAATCAAGCACTTCAGGGAGGCTATCAAACAAGTGCACGCAACTATATCAATGGTATAAAATAATTCGGAAAAAACAGCCATGTCAACCGGGTTCAGATTAAAACGCTTATTATTTGCGGCGATAAGTACACCACCACCCCTTGTGAGACCCGATTTGGAAAAATTGCGATCAGATCTGAGAGTCGTAAAATAGAGCGGCAACAAGACAAAGTCAAAATCAACATCACACATTGCAGGGTAAATTAAGTCAAACTTTGTGTTGAGCCCACTTGCATTTTGATAGTAAGCACTTAACTTAAATTCGGTCAGGCAAGAATGCGTCCTCCTAAAAAAGGAGGAGGTGGAGGTGGATTGTCCATATGACTGTCCTCTACCTTGGTAGCATCAGAGGTCTTAGACAAAAAGGCACCGGAATTAGTATGGACACGGAGGGATCTCAATCTAGGTATATGCACGAATTCTCTGATAGCAACATGGAAATTGGCAACATCAGGCTCCTTCAAACCAATCTTGAACGTGGAGTATCTACTGCCAGAAAGTAGGCATTTACAAACTCGGTCTTGAATATTTAAGGTGTTTTTGATAAATAACAGTAATAGCGCTTCATTCGTCTCTGGAGAGCAGTTGCTAAGATGAAACCAGGTGCGTCTGGTGGGTGCTGCCGCAGTAAGAAGAGTAGAGGGGCCGGAACCTAATAGTATAGGTTTAGGTCTAGGTGTAGCACTAGAGAAGCTTGAACGACTACCTCGGGTTTTAACATTAGGAGGGCAATTATCTGAATCAATCGGTTCTTGGACTCGATATTTAGATTTTGGATTACATGGTCTTTTTTCATGTATTATATTAGCCTCTTCAGGTATTTTATCAGTTTCATATTCCCGACTTGGATTAATTACTGTTCTACTGGATGTAGAATTACATAAAGTCTCGACCATACCTTTTAAATTTTTAACTTCGTCACATAACAGATTAACGGTATTTTTTAGTGGCCCAATCTCTTTCCTTATAATATCACTCAACAATTTCCCAAAAGGAGGGTTAGAAAAAATTTGAATTAAATCATCTTCGTTTTAATCAATGTTTGCATTACAACGCAGTTCTCTTGGCATGTTGATTAATTATGAAAATAAATTTGTTGCAGTTAGATTGTAGTTGCTTGAATCTCGAAGAAATCACCAAATCGACTGTCGAGTTTCTAGTCGTCGAAATCCAAAAGTTCAAAAATCCAAATCCAAACGTATTTACACCAAAAATGCGCTGAGAACCTCGAAAAACACTTTAAATTTAGTTTTTTTTTTTAAATCAATATTTAAAGCCTTACAAAACACCACACTGACAGCTGTCAAATATGAATATAAATGATATAAATAATATAAAATATTATAAATGTCTTGTCTGTCTACTCTTGTCTGTCTAATCTTGTCAGTCTAGTCTTATCTGTCTAGTCTTCACTCTCTAGCCTTGTCTGTCTAGTATTGTCTGTCTAGTCTTGTCTGCCATGTCTTGCCTGTCTAGTCTTGTCTGCTAGTCTTATTTTTATAGTATTTTCAGTCAAGTCTCGTTTGTCTAGTCTTGTCTGTCTATTCTTCTCGTCTACTCTCGTCTGTCTAGCCTTGTCTATCTAGTCTAGTCTGCCCAGTATTGTCAGTCTAGTCAAATTCAAATTCAAATTAAATTTATTTTTCTAGTTTAGCCATACATCTATAAAATATACATTGTTATAAAATATACCCTAAAAGAAATATGTCAACAAAAGTAAATGGGAGTACATTTTAACTTAACAAAACTTAAAAAAAATTATCCTGTATAAAATTCTTCAATTGTATAAGGTTCAATATCATTTATATGTTTAAAGATTTGATGCTTATATATCTTGATGTTCTTGAGTGTTTTAAGATGTCGGGGCAGATGATTGTATAATTTTATACAATTATAGTACGATCCTTGTTCTATTAGTGATAGCTTAGGCATTGGCAGTATGTAGTCTACTTTTTTTCTTCGTGTAAGTTTATTTTTGTTTTCATAACTGTCAAAGTATTCTTTATGTTTGATTATAAAAACGAGTGCTTCATATATATAGGCTCCTGCTAGGGTTAATATGTTGTGTTTTTTAAAAGTCCCTCTACTTGATTCCTTGTATTTAAGTTTAACAATTATACGAATTGCCTGCTTTTGTAATTTAAAAATATCGGTGTTGTTTCTTCCATTTCCCCATAAAATTATGCCAAACCGTAGATGAGAGTAGAAATTTGCATAGTAAACCATTTTTAGAACATCTATACTTACATGTTTTTGTAGGATACGCAGGGCATATGTTAGAACTACATTCAATTTTTGAGCTAGATTTTTTATATGCGTATCCCAGCATAAATACATATCTAAATCTATGCCTAGGAGTTTTGCGTTTCCACTAACATCTATCATGTTTTCGTCTATGATGACTTGGCTTGGATGATTTTTTGTTGACCTTTTTGTTCTGAAGATCATTAAATTTGTTTTTTTCGCATTGATCGATAAATTGTTCGTGTGGAACCAAGTCCTTACTAATCTAAAAGCAGCATCAGCACGTATAATGACTTCTTCCGTATTATTCCCAGTTACTAACAATGTAGTGTCATCTGCAAAATTTATTAGTCGAGTTGTATGTTTATGTAGTCCTGTCTATCTAGTCTTGCCTGTCTAGACATATCTGTCTAGTCCTGTCTGTCTAGTCTGGTCTGTCTAGTCTTGTCTGTCTAGTCTTGTCTGTCTAGTCTTGTCTTTCTAGTCTTATCTATCTAGTCTTGTTTGTCTATTCTTGTCTGTCTAGTCTTGTCTTTCTAGTCTTATCTATCTAGTCTTGTTTGTCTATTCTTGTCTGTTTAGTCTTGTCTGTGTAGTCTTGTCCGTCTAGTCTTTTCTGTCTAGGCTTGCCTGTCTAGGCTTGTCTGTCTAGTCTTGTCTGTCTATTCTTGTCTGTCTAGTCTTGTCTGCCTTGTCTTTTCTGTCCAGTTTGTGTATCTAGTCTTGTATGTCTAGTCTTGTCTTTATTTAATCCTTTCTTCTTTGTTATTAATATTCAGTAGATACGATGAATTTTTGAAACTAGTTTACTTTGTAGATTAAGCGCAATAATTTATTAGAATGTCACGAAATAAAAAGTAAAAACTCGATCGTCAACATATCATTAATCCTTTTAAGGTCCGTGGCAGTGATAAACGCTGTGTATTAATTCATTAATTACTTATTTGTACATTAATTGCTTTTTTATTATTAATGGAATTATAATTGACGCGAGTGCAGATAAAAGTCTTTTGATTTATCGGCTTCTTTCTTATCGCAGAGTGTTAAGCTGATGCAGTTTTGAGTGATTTATTGGCAAGTCGGAGGTCGTCGTGATTGATATCATTAGGGATTTAGGAAGCTGTCCGGCCGATAAGGAATAAAGTGTTGATTCATACAATTATGATTGGATTAGACAATACTAGAGCAATGAATGAATTAGACAACAAGCAGTCAATTTGGCTTTTTATGTCTGATTTACTATTACCAACCTTTTAGTATCAGTGAACATTCGTGGAGACAGTTAATTTGTTTGAACCTACAACAGTAAGCTGTCAATTTGTCTATTTTATCTTTCATTCAGTATTAGGTGCACTTAAATTTCAGTGACCATATTGAGTTAGACAGCAAACTGTAATTTACCTATTTTGTCCTGGATTTACCATTATTAACCTTTATTAAGCATTAGCAGTATCAGCAAACATGTTATATTGGACAACTAACAGTAAATTTGTCTATTTTGTCTCTAGTTTAGTTTTAACAACATTTTAATCTCATTGATTAATTCGACTTAGACAAGAAACTGTCTATTTCTCTATTTTCTCTTGAATTATTTTTCAATCTGAACATTAACAACCTTTCAGTATAAGTTTAATCTTCCATTTTCCGTGAACTTCATGAATCAGATGAAGATTTTGTAAAATGGTTTTCGATTTAGCATTAAATTCAGCAATTTAACAATTTTCAGAAAATTAATTGATTTCGACTACAAAATACAAATAGCATAATTTGTAACTAGGGCGGTAGGTAGTCAATTGGACACGAGAGCGAAATTGGGAGCACAAACGAAGTGAGTGCGCACATTCGCTCGAGAGGCAATTGATTATATCGCCCGTTTAGCAAAGAATATTCTTTATTACTCATACGAGGGAATGTATTTTACAAGTTTGGGATCCAGGTGCTATCCAAAAAAAATAGAATCAAAAATGAAGAATTTGGTTTTTCAATTGTCTCCCATGGTGTGGATTCCTCATAAGAACTCTCCTCGGCTCCGGCATCACCATATAATTTACACTCATTTTAAAAACGTTTTCCTTAACTTTTATTATTATTTTCTAATGAAAAAAATTCTGACATTTCACGTCACTTTTTTAATATTGAGGTCTTGATTGTGTTTATTTTATTTATTTAATTGTTTTTGTTATGTAACCTAGCGATATTGAATATTTGCGTTACCCAACTTATGTGGCAACACAACCAAAAGTGGCATTTCTCCTACTAAAAAACGTGCGCCAAGATAGTACTTTTAATGCATGAGTAATAAAAAATGTGTAAATCACCAATCTTCGTCAAAACAGAATGATTTGTTGCTGTACTTTGACTAGGATTAATAATTTAAATATTTTTGAAGTTAACTAATTAGACAAAAGCATGATTTAAATTTGTCTGATTAACCTTCTCTCGGGAAATAAAAATTAGGTGCTCTTATCCAGTTGTCTTCTTTTAGAAAATATTGAAACAACTTCTTAGAATCTCGACTGTCCAAACATTTCCTCAATATTTACAATCAAATTCCTATGTTTCAGGTACGCAAACCAAACCAAGAGTACAAAACAAACTCCAAAACCAATCAAACTCCGTAAGTCAAACATCAAATATTTATCAAACAATTAAAGACATTTCACAAAAAAAAGGAAAATTACAAAATTAATAATATTCATACAAGAGGCTCAACAGACAATACTAGACAGACAAGACTAGACAGACAGACAAAACTAGACTAGCAGGATAAGACAGACAAGACTAGACAGACAAGACCAGACAGACAAGACTAGATAGACAAGACTAGACAGACAAGACCAGACAGACAAGACTAGACAGACAAGAATAGGCAGACAAGACTAGACAGACAAGACTAGACAGACAAGACTAGACAGACAAGACTAGACAGACAAGACTAGACAGACAAGACTAGACAGACAAGACTAGACAGACAAGACTAGACAGACAAGACTAGACAGACAAGACTAGACAGACAAGACTAGACAGACAAGACTAGACAGACAAGACTAGACAGACAAGACTAGACAGACAAGACTAGACAGACAAGACTAGACAGACAAGAATAGGCAGACAAGAAGACAAGACTAGACAGACAAGACTACACAGGCAAGACTAGACATACAAGACTAGACAGACAAGACTAGACAGACAAGACTAGACAGACAAGACTAGACAGACAAGACCAGACAGATAAAACTAGACAGACAAGACTAGACAGGCAAGTCTAGGCAGACAATACTAGACTGACAAGACTAGACAGACAAAACTGGAGAGACAAAACTAGGGACGAGACAAGACATAGGGTTAAAATGTACAGAATCCTGTAAACCTCACTTCAAAAGAAATTGGAATTCTAACAGTTGTTAGTCTATATATCTTCGAAACCACTATGTACATACTCAAATCGCGAAGTAAGTTCAAAAAAAATGAAGACAAACACCTTCTCTGTACAGAAAAAAGAAACTTAGCCCTCTGTAGCCAAGGTGTAGAAAATAAAGGGATCCATATCTACAATAAGCTTCCAGCAGACCTTAGAAATGAAACCTCCGATAAAAAATTTCGTAAGAAATTAAAAGTTTTATTAGAGTCAAATCCAGTTTATTCTGTTGATGAATTTTTGTTGTTGTTGTAATTTGTATTAATTTTTTTTATACTATTTATCTTTATACTATTGTTGACACATCCTATAGATACTATGTATCTCATTTGGGAAATAAAGATTTTGAATTTGAATTTGACTAAACAAACACGACTAGATAAAAGAAACTAGCCAGAGAAGACTAGACAGACTAGAGAGACAAGAGTAGACAGACCAGACAGACAAGACTAGAGACAAGACTAGAAAGACTAGAGAGACGAGACAACCCTTGACTGACAACCCTTGACAGACAAAACTAGATAGAAAAGACTGGAAAGACAAGCCTGGACGGACAAGACTAGACAATATTAGTCAATCTAGTTCAGAAATATTAAACCTATTTGCTTGGCTGAGGGACAATTCATTTTGGTTTGTTGGTATTTTGAGAGAGTGTTCAAATATTTGCCGTTCGTTTTATTCGGCGAGTCAATACGTTCGGGTTTTTTTACGCTCCATTATTGCCTAAAGGCAAAC
The DNA here is from genome assembly GCA_944588485.1 of Phosphuga atrata. Classification (NCBI taxonomy): domain Eukaryota; kingdom Metazoa; phylum Arthropoda; class Insecta; order Coleoptera; family Silphidae; genus Phosphuga; species Phosphuga atrata. The sequence continues at coordinate 26,149,903 of OX155905.1, read as the reverse complement.
AAGGCTTTTTAGGCACTCCGACCGTAAAAGCGGATCGATACAAACAAATCTCTTCAATTAACACGCACACACGAATGGCCCGACTTGAGCAAACACGTACGATACTTCCACAAACATTCGTTTAATAATTTACTTAATACAAGAAACAGACTTAGTTGTAGATTAGATAGACAAGATTAAATAGATAGTACTACAGAAATAAAACTTAGCAGTCTAGACTAGATGCACAGGACTAAACAGACAAGAATTGACAGACGAGACAAAACTGGACGAATAAAACTACTACACAGACGAGACTAGACTACACACACGAAACTAGACAGGCAAGGCAAGACATATAATACTAGACAGTGACAAAATTACATAGTTAGGCATGTTTTTAGAGTTGATTTTGTTGATTGTAAGTTTGTTGTAAAAATGTTGTAACAGTATAAACAATATCAATTGCATATTTCCAAACATGGCAAATATGAGTGCAAATATTTGATGTTTGTATATTGCACGGCTATCATACTGCACGTGATTGCACGATAAATTTTTCGACCCGAAATCACAAACAAACAAGATTGAAAAAAACGAAACATTTCACCCAGATTAAATTTTTTCCCAAACTATTTGCTCACATGCCATTCTGATCTCTACGTGATTTTTGTTTAATCAAAGTTTAATTCGGAACAATGTGATAATATTATGATCATTAAGGTGAGGCTAAAAGGTTCTTTTTGCTGAAAATATTCCCTTTTGGTGGAAATATCCTAAGGGGGTCGATCACAAGCTCGTTAATCCTCTCGCTGCGTCTAAAGCTCTCCCGTTTTATGTTCGCCATCAAAGGAATTTTGCTCTAAGGTCACGACCAACCTCACACTCAGATCATTCTAACAACTAACATTGTTAGTCTAAGCTGTTTCATACAATCTTAATATGTTATTTCTAGTCGAGGATGTAGTCTGTAACTAGAGAATTAGTCTAGTTTGTCATAGAATCCAATTTGGTTAGTCAAACAATTCTAAACAGTCAGTTTTAATGATTAGACTCATCAGACTAGACTATGCAGACAAGACTAGACGGACAAGACTAGACAGATAAGACTGGACAGACAAGGCTAGACAGACAAGACTAGACAGACAAGACTAGACAGACAAGACTAGACAGACAAGACTAGATAGACAAGACTAGACAGACAAGACTAGACAGACGAGACAAGACAAGACAGACAAGACTAGACAGACAAGACTAGACAGAAAAGACTAGACAGACAAGACTAGACAGACAAGACTAGACAGACAAGACTAGACAGACAAGACTAGACAGACAAGACTAGACAGACAAGACTAGACAGACAAGACTACACAGACAAGACTAGACAGACAAGACTAGACAGACCAGACTAGACAGACTAGACAAGACAAGACAGACAAGACTAGACAGACAAGACTAGACAGACAAGACTAGACAGAAAAGACTAGACAGACGAGACAAGACAAGACAGACAAGACTAGACAGACAAGACTAGACAGAAAAGGCTAGACAGAGAAGACTAGAGAGACAAGACTACACAGACAAGACTACACAGACAAGACTACAGAGACAAGACTAGACAGACAAGAGTAGACAGTCCATAGGAAAGAAAGTCCATACAAACAAATTTGTTTGCATATACGTGGTCCGTTAGGAAAATATCCGACCCTTAGCCGGCAAAAAAATGCATACCTGGAGCGTTGGAAACCTAATCACCCTCAAAGTAGTCTCCTTGGGATTCACACACTTCTCCCAGCGGTGTCGCCATTGTTGGAAGCATTCCGAAAAAGCCTCTTTCGTAATCGACTTAAACTCGGCTCTCGCTGCAGCCATAATGTCCTCTCTTGTCTGAAATCGCGTTCCTTTCAATGGCCTCTTGACTTTGGGGAATAGCCAGAAGTCACAGGGGGCCATATCAGAAGAGTTAGGAGCCTGTCGAACCAGAGGAGTCTGGTTTTTCGCCAAAAAATTGTGAACCAAGTACGAGGAATGTGCTGGAGCATTGTCGTGATGGAGTCGCGAGAGTCAGTTTCCTAATGACCACAACTCCAGTCCCTTGCGCTGCACATCATCACGTAGGCGACGTAGGACATCCCTATAGTAGTTTTTGGTGATTTTTCCTTGCATTGAAAAACCGACGAAAGCGCTACACACTACGTCACTCGAACACTGCTCGACAGCAACTGACGCTATCTACAGGCGGGAAAAAAATCACGCATGCGCACGAAGGTTCAAGGTCGGCTGATGGAAGCGTGCTTGATTCAAATCCATGAGGTTTTCAAAATAAAAAATAAGGTCTGATACTTTTCTAACAGTCCACGTATCTTAAAATTGTGTAGTAGACTGGCCAAACTAAAATAGACAGACTTATAAAATAGAGAGACTAAAATAGCTTTAACTGTCTATATACTGTGAACTAACCTACGCAGTTTAAAGACTGAGAACTAGCCTAGGCAGTGAGTGTACCTCCTGAGATTTACTCTCTTTAATTGTAAACCAGACCAGTCAGATTAGAATATAGAGAGTTAGTCTGTCTGTCTACTACATGCTAAGTAGTCTAGTTTGTCCAAACTTTTTAATTGAGTTTTGTTTGTTAGTAAATCACGAACTAAGCTTTTCAAATTACAATATAGAGAGTTAGTTTGTACGTTTGTAACTTGACAATCAGGCTAGTTTGTTCAATCGCTTAAGTTGGCTCTCGTATGTCTGCAAATTGTGAACTAGAATGTAACAATAAATTGCTTAGAGTTTGTCTGTATCATCAGATTTAGCCTAGTTTATCCATGAATCAAATAACTCTAGGCAGTTATCGGCTATCCTAGACAGTTAACAAGAAGGTTTAGCTATTAAGAATTGCTATTGGTAAAACCATGCTACATTTTAGATAACCATATAAAGTTATTAAAGTCGGAACACAGCTTGAATATTTAAATAAAGTCAACCTTTCCGTAGCTCTATAATATTATTAAGTGTTTTCAGGACTACAAAACCAAAAACAAGTGTTTTGTAGTCCTAAAAAGACCTAATAATATTATACAGCTACGGAAAGGTTGAATATATTTAACCGACTTTAATTAGTTTATATTAAAAATTAATTCAATTCCTTTCTATTAATTAAATTAACCTCTTTCAAGGAAACGTCTCCGTCTCGTGTCTTGTAAAACAATCCATTGTTACACGATTACAAACAACAAACTGATTGTGTTACATAATCGGCGATAAATTGCGACCCGACCGATTCGTTTCGAATTAAAATATCGCCGATTCATTGTGGCATTCCGTCAATTAATTCCCGACGCGAACTAAACTCCGCTCGCGTTATCTTAATCGACTGTTCAAACTATTACGCACTGCAAACAAACAGCAACAAACTAATTTCATTATTCAAAAACCAAACTAAATAAAACAAGTCGCTTATCGTCTAACCATAATTAGCTCACGTCAACAATCCTAATTCAACAATATCATTAATTTATTGAACAGTTTGTTGCACTTTTATAGATTATACTAGGCTAGAATAGATGAACAAGACTGGAGAGACACTAGCTCGACAAGAAATAGAGTAGACGGACTAGACTATACATACAGAATTAGGCAAATAAGACTAGACAGACGAGACTAGACAGACAAGACTAGACAGACTAGATGTACAAGAAAGACTAAACACATTTGTGTATTGATTTATTATGAAGATAGAGAGTTTATCCTGTATTGTGCATCCATGCACTTAGCCTGTAGTGTCTGTGTCGATAAGTGTAGCAATAAATGGAATCGGAACGTTCAATACGACCGAGTCCTGGAAACAAATCACATCCATCTCAAAAAACGAGTACGGGCAACGAAGGTGTTGCGGATTTCCGACGAACTCTCCCATCGACCCACGAATTCCCGCAAATCCCTCGGGATCCCCGAACATAAATAACATAATATCAAACTATATAGATGGAATTCTCAATAAACTTGTTCCCTTTGTGTTATGGCTATATATGTCGGTGTATAGTTCAAGGAACATTTATTTACATTTGAATTTGCTGTCCAATCTTGTTTTTCTATTCTTGTCTGGTATATGTCATTTATTTCTTTATACATTCCTTTCTTTTGATTTGGAAATATTTTATGTGATATCTTATTACAAAAAAACTAGAAATATTTGGCGTGGGTTAAACTGAGCGATAAAAAACAGCGATCCAACAAGCAATACAAATTGAAAAGAAATCAGTTCACAGTATCCTTGTTAGGCTTTCGCAAGAGTTTTATTGTGAAATTCCGATCGAAAATGTTATCAAAACTGAAAATAATTTCGACGTACAAAAGACAATGCAACTCGACACCATCGAGAATTTACGCACAATGCGCGTATCAAGCGGAAAACAAAATGCCAGCGACGTTATAAAACAAGACTTGTTGTTGTTCGGTGTCTGGAGGAAAGCTCTCCGGTTTCTCGGGAACTGGATACAAAATATCTTTGTGTACTTAGTAAGCGCATTATGTCACACGTGCTGAAACGGCGCGTTTTTCACGTCCAGATTGGATTGTATAAAAATAGAAATTTCCTGCTTGTAATCGGTTTATTGCAACCGTCTCATTATCTTTGCCGAGCTCGTCTTGACTATAATAAGATCTGCTTATTATAGTCATCAAGAACGCGTGAGATCGCTTTTTCCCCCATGTCTTAATCACATTATTATTAGCACTAAATATAATTACATTACTAATACATAGATAACATTGTAAACTGAATAATAAGTAAGCAAAAGTAGAGAAAACTAGACAAGATTAGACAATATTTAATAGGGTTGCGCTATACATGGCTTGAGTAGGCAAACTAGACAAAGACCGGTCAAATCGAAAGAAAATCCGAGAAGAATAGACAGGACCCGACAGGACCAGACAACACCAGACAAGGCCATACAAGACCAGAGAAGACCAGACGAGACCAGACAAGACTAGACAAGACTAGACAAGACTAGACAAGACCAGACAAGACCAGACAAGACCAGACAAGACCAAACAAGACCAGAAAATACCAGACAAAATCCGAGAAGACCAGACAAGACCAGACAAAGCTATGCGAGATTGAACAAATTACAAGCCTAGATAAATAAGACTACAAAAACTAAATGTATAAATATTTTAATGTCGTATATGTAGTTATGGTTAATGCGTGTAGTTGTAATAATAATAATAATGAAAAAGGTGATAGTAATGATAGTTACAACAGCTCGTTTACACGGTCGCATCAGCATAAATCTAAATGATATGTTCTGTCATATGAAACTGTTTATGTCCGCATGTGTGTTTGTATAGAATAAAATGTTTGCACACGGGAACGACGGGCTCAAAACCCGTTCAAAATGCACACATTTACATAAATTTTATTGATAATTGTGTGGAAACCCCCTAGGTGATTAACATACTAGAAATAACATTTTTTCTGTCGAGAACAAACTGATGAAACTATAATAGAAGGAGAAAACAAAGCAGTGAAGACAAGCAGTCATTAGACAACCAGGACTAGACAGTGAAGACTAACCCGACAAGACTATACTGACATGTAAAGACAAGGCTACAGGAACAGGCATAGATGAATAAAATTAGACCAGCAAATCCAGGCAGACGAAGCTAACGGGGCTTAGCTATAGACTAGTCCGACAAGACTATACTGACAATAACTAAAAGTTCTAGCCTGACATTACTAAACTGACAAGATTAGACAGATAAGGCTAGACTGTTCTCAGTAGTGTAGACAACATACCCGCATGGCAAGCGGTAGACCCGGGTTCGATTTCTGGTCGGGGAGACGGTTTTCGCTAACCATTCTCTGACTCTGAATTAATGCGAAATATGCGATACCAGGGTGGCGCATACTAAAAGCCAAAGTGGAATAGGGAGATGAGTGACACTGTCAATACTAGCCTTACGAGATTAAATAGGCAAATCTAATCTAACAATCTGTTCAGACAATCAAGACTGCATATGTTAGACTAAACATGCAGATGGAACTGGACATGTTTAGATAATCAAGACTGAATCATCATCATCAAACAGCCCTTTGCGTCCACTGCTGGACCATAGGCCTCCCCAATTTCCGCCCATTTCCTCCTATCCTGAGCCTCTCGCATCCAGGCTCCTCTTGTTCTTTTTATATCGTCTGTCCATCTTGTGGGGGGCCTCCCCCTGCTTCGTATATCTGCTCTTGGCCTCCACTCCAGTAGTCTCTTGGTCCATCTTCCATCTGACATTCGGGCCACGTGTCCAGCCCAGTTCCACTTTAGCCTCGCCATACACAAACCAAATCTGTGACACCTGTTGTTCGGCGTAGGTCTTCGTTTGTGATATGGTCTCGTAGCGACACGCCGAGCATCGATCTTTCCATCTTTCGTTGTGCAATTTGGAGCTTTTTTGCAGTGGCGACGGTGAGTGTTGCGGTTTCAGTGCCGTAGGTCATAACTGGCAATACACATTGATCAAACACTTTCCTTTTCAAGCAGACTGGCTGATCGCTTTTGAATACGTCCCGAAGTTTTCCATATGCGGCCCAAGAGAGGGTTATTCTTCTTTTAAATTCGCATGTTTGGTTGTCTCTAGTTATGCGTATTTCGTGACCTAAATAGGTGTATTTGTCTACGAAATCAATATCTCTATCGCCTACATCTATCTGTCTGCTCGGGACCAAGTTTGTCATACATTTTGTTTTGGTTAGTTTATTCTTAGGCCTACGGTATTACATGCTTCCTGGAGTTCTAATAGCATTGTTTTTATATCGTTAAGATCGTCAGCAAGCAGCACTATGTCATCTGCAAATCGCAGATTTGATAGATTTTTGCCATCTATGGTTAAGCCTTTTCTTTCCCAGTTGAGCTTTTTGAAAGCGAGTTCCAAAACCGCGGTGAACAATTTAGGCGATATCGTATCCCCCTGTCTCACGCCTCTACCAATTGGAATGGGTTTGGTGTTTTCATGGAGTTGAACCGTCATACTGGCGTTTTTGTAGATGTTGTAAATGGTTCTCGTGTAGCGATGGTCGACACGGCATTCCTGTAGTGCTTCCATAACTGCATCTAACTCGACGGTGTCAAATGCTTTATGGAAATCTATGAAGGCCAGTACGAGTGGTCTGTTGTATTCAATACTTTTCTCGACTATTGTTTTAACACTTTGTAGAAGGTCATTGGTTCCGTATCCTGTGCGAAATCCTGCCTGTTCCACTGGTTGGTAGAAGTCCAGTTTATTTTCAAGTCTATTTGTTATTATTCTTGTAAATAGTTTGTAGAGATGACTTAGAAGGCTTATCGGCCTATAGTTTTCTATGTCAGCTATATCTCCTTTTTTTGTGCATTAAGATCACAATAGCGTTGTTCCATTCATTTGGTACTGTACTGTTGAACAGGCAAAGATTGAACAGGTCTCTGATTTTTCCTAGCAGGTGGACACCTCCGATTTTGATGGCGTCTGCGGTGACGTGGTCACCTCCGGGGGCTTTGTTTGTCTTCGTTTTACTTAAGGCTAATTCTATTTCATCTAAAGTAATATCTGGTAGTATTTCAGACCCTTGGTTTATGATGCCCTTTTTATTTGATACGATATCTGGTTCAGATTCCGGGATTGGTTCTTTTTGGCTTGTATATAGAAGTTGGTAGAATTCTTCAACGACATTTAGGATCTCCTCTCTGTTCGTTGTTATATTTCCTTGTTTATTTCTGAGTTTAGTTATTTGTCTCTTCCCGCTTCCCAGTTTTCTACGCAGGACCTTCATACTTTTGTTGTTTTCTATGGTTTGTTAAATTTTATCTTTATTATGTGCTCTTATGTCGCGCCTTATTGCCTTCGATATCTGTTTATTTATCTCTCGTAGTTCTTTGATGGAGGTTGTCTCTTCACTTCTCATGTTTCTTCTACTTGCATCAGCTGTATTGTTTCTTGGCTGAGTTTTTCTTCTTGTTTTGTTCTAGGGCAGCATGTACTTTGACTTTCTATTATGGCATTTGTTATTCGGTCGTTTAGGTTGTTGATGTTTTCATTTTTGTCCGCGTTTCCACTCGTCAACCGGTCTGCGATGCACTGTTGGTATTCCTCTACATCTAGTGGGCTGTGCCATTGTTGGTTGGTTGTCTTTTTAACCATTTTGTGTCTTTCTTTCTTTATATCATTTATTTTTGATTTTTGGTTATTTTTGATCGCACCATTGTATGGTCGCTCCCAGTATCAAATCTATTTAATACCGTTACGTCCTTGATTATATGTTTTTTATCCGTTATTACAAAGTCTATTTCATTTCTTGTGCGGCCGTCTGGACTTTCCCAGGTCCATCTTCGATTTAGTTTTTTATAGAAGAAGCTGTTCATTTGAAATAGGTTGTTTTGTAGTAGGAAGCCCAACAACGTCTCACCTCGGTTATTCCTGCCTTCCAGTCCAAAGTTTCCTAAAGAAATTTCCGTATCGTCGCTTTTCATTCCGATTTTGGCGTTGAAGTCTCCGCATACAATGGTGAATTGGACTGGTTGCTCTCTTAGGGCCGTAGATATATCGTCGTAGAAGATGTCTACTTCCTCATCGCTGTAGTTGGTCGTCGGTGCATAGATTTGTACGATTTTTATGTGGTATCTTGTATTTAGTTTCAGGACCAGGCTAGTCACTCTAGGGGAGATTTTCTTTATGGAAATTATATTTTTGCTGTGACGTTTATGTATTATAAAACCGGTTCCACCATTGGAATTTTTGTCGTTTCCCGCATAATATAGGCTATGCCCAGATTTTAGTTTTATTAGTTGCTCTCCCCGTCTTCTAATCTCGCTGAGACCAACAACATCCCATTTTATATGATCTAATTCTCGCTCGAGTTCGGTGAGTCTTTCCTCTGATTGTAGCGATCTTGTGTTGTAGGTTGCGATATACATGTGTATATTATGCTTCTTTGTTGAGTAGGTTTTCTGCTTCATTAGATGTTTGTCCCCCCCAGAATCCGTAGGACAGAATGATTGGTTATCATTGCGGAACTGTGGAGATATTCTCCTATCCGCCTGGGGTATTTGTTTGTTTACATCTATCATTTTCATGGGTAAAAATAAGGGTTTTTTTGCCGTAAAACACCACGCTGGCAAGACGGGTTGGTGAGTTTGGTTTTCGGCCGCCCATTCTGGGTCAGACGCCGTTTGCAGCCGCCCACTCTGGGTCAGACGCTACTGTTGTTGCTAGTCTCGGTCCGCCCCGGGTATTTAATTTCCCCGGTACCACCCATATCTGGGAGGCTTTCCCCTACCCGCCCCCTGGGGAGGCGCCCGCTGGGAGACTAGCAGCCCCTCACGGTGAGAATACATTTCCTTTATTCTCGTTTGAATGGTTATACCGCCATGACTCGGTCGCCAGAGCCTCGTTCGTTATCTAGCAGCGGGCACCGCGTGCAGGAGAGGTTGACATTTGGGTCGGACTTACATGGTGGTTATTGCCGTCACCCCTTACCCACCTAAGACTGAAGACTGAATATATTAGATTAAACATGCAGATGGATCTGGACAAGTTTAGATAATCAAGACTGAATATGTTAAACTAAATATGCAGATGGAACTGGACACGTTTAGACAATCAAAACTGAATACGTTAGACTAAACATGTGGATGGAACTGAACATGTTTAGTTTATCAAGACTGAATATGTTAGACTAAACTGGACTAAACTGGCAGATGTACTAAGCGGACAAAACTTGGCCTGCGAGATTAAATTTGCTTAGTCTACACAAAACAAAACAGACGAAACTATGAGAGCTAGAATTGATAGATTAGATGTGAGTTTCTCAGGTTTGACTGTTTGTTATTCGTTTATCCCTCTGGTAATTGAAATGTTCTTCGAAGCGACAAGATTAGAATTTGTGATTTTGCGTAATCGATTGTGGCTGTGACGTCTCCATTGGGCTTTTGTGGAATATTTTTCAATATCAGGCCTGATGGAAGCGGGTTGGAAATTATTATGTGCACAATGGGTTAAGAATCGTTGGAAATTTGTGGCAAGAATAATCTGTTTCTATGAAGAATTTACGATTAATTGCAGCTTTGCAAGTTTATTTAATATTGCCCTTCCGTTAAAAGTTTAATTTTAGTTTCGATTTTTTGTTTGTCTTAATAAGAATTTATTACACTGAGTTTTAATTACTAATTCTAGCCTACAGAGTCTCATTAAACTTATTATTAAATATTAAATTTGACGAAATGTCTGCAACATTTCAAATATTCAATTTCTCTTTGTTACGTTGGAATTAAAGAAAGTTGAAATCTCTCTTTAATTCTTTTTTGTTAAAAATATCATTAAGTGTGAATGAAAAAGACGGCCCCGAATGAAAAACACGAACGAAATTTGACTTTAGAATGAAGCATTTGTAAGAACAAATCCTTCCTTCTAAAGTTAAATTTTGCCTCAGTCGCCGGCATTTTCATTCACAATCAATGATATTTTTGATAAATGAAGGTTTTTAAAGGGATTTCAATTTTCCTCAGTTTCAACAATTTATTATTTAAAATGCCTTTCAAATTTAATATTTAATAATAAGTCTACCCAGACGAATTTGGACTTATAGAGCTAATGTGATATGGAAACATTTAATTAATCTTCTTCTTAAGTGCTCTCTCTATCCTTTGCGGATGTCGACGATAAGCATGGCAACGAAACAGTTGAATTAATGTAAGGCCGAACCACTGGCGTAAGTTCTTAAGAGTTACGGCGTCTAAATGGTCCTCTTCTCCCATCTACTCTTCCTTGCATGACTAATTGTGATATGCGATATTTGTCACTTCGCATTATATGCTTTAAGTATTGCAGTTTTCTTTCTTTGACGATGTTGAGCAGTTCTTTATTTTTACCGGTTTGTTGAAGTACTTCTTCATTTGTGGTATGATGGATCCATGATATGCGCAAGATGCGGCTATATATTCAAAACACGAAAGCTTGCCGCCTATTTTGCGTCGCCTCTGTCAAAGTCCAGGCCTCCACGCCATATATCAAAACAGGCATGATGTAGCACCTTACCATTCGGATTTTAAGGGGAAGTGACAAGTCGCTGGAGAAGAACAATTTCTTTAGTTTATAGAAACATGAACTCAACCTGTTCTATTCTTGCACGATTTTTTTTGGAATAATCCCAGTCGTCATATATGAGGGTACCCATGTATACATATTTCTCTTCTCTCAAACCCAACGCATTCACTCCCAAGTATTAGTGTATTTTGGTGACGCCCTCGTTTTAAGATATCGCTATGTGTTTTGTCTGTGAGGTGTTTAATCTGAGTCCATGCCGTTCGCTTCAGGTGTTGACCTCGTTCGTTATACTCTGTAGGCTCTCCAATGTGTTTGCTACTATGATGATATCATCAGCGTGTCGTATGTTATTAATGTTTTAGCCATTCATCTTACTACCTTCGTTTGCGTTTAATGCTTCTTGGAAAATTTTCTCAGAGTATATGTTGAACCAGATTTTAGATAGTACACAACCTTGCCTCACGCCTCTCCGGATGTATACTCTTTGCCATTTGACGTTGTCCACTTTTCTGCCAGCTGTCTGGTGCCAATACAGGTACAATCTGGTACAGGTTTGCGATAATTCTTAAGTCTTTCTTATCTATGCCGGTTTCCTTTAACACCTGGATCAATGTATCATGTTGTACGTTGTCTAACGCTTTGACGAAGTCAATGAATCAAACGTGTACATCTCGTCCCATGTCTCTACACCTATATATCATGATTTGGACTGTGAAGATGGCTTCTCTCGTTCCAAGCGCATTGCGAAAGCCAAACTGCGTTTCTTCCACATGTTCCTCGCAACTACGATAGATCCTGGATCTTTAAAAATATCTTGACAATATGGTTCATTAGGCTGATTAGGCTTCAGTCTATATTCGTCGCAACTCGTTGCAGATGGCTTCTTGGGGATTGCAACAAACGTAGAGGTTATCCAATCTGCTGGCATTTGTCCCGTATTTTAGCTTTGATTAAATAAGTCAGTGATGATACTCAGGAATTCTGGGTGCGAGTTGCAACATAGCTGAATCATTTCAGAGTGGATGGTATCTGGGCCGACTGCTTTCGCATTCTTCATTGATGTTATGGCTTTTTGAACTTCGTCTTTAATGGTCGGTCCGTTACTAGCAGCGGTATTATTATGGTGGTCTGATCATTGTAAAGTTCTTGTACATACTTTTCCCATACCTCCACTTTGTTTGTGACTTCGGTTACAACTCTGCCATTATGATCAGTTAAACTTGATTGACGTTTTTTTTTCCTGTTGGTTTTATATATATATATATATATATATATATATATATATATATATATATATATATATAATATCTTTAATATGTTATCATATTAAAGTTACCAAACATAACCTGAAGTTGTTCCATTTAATTACATTTAGCTGTTAGCCATCTTTCCTCAGCTAGTCCCTTTATATCAGGTGGTATTTACCTGCTTAGCATATCCTCTGAGTTCCATTACCTGAAGAATTTCTTTCGTCATCCATTCTTTCTTTGTTGTCTTTTGGTGCTTCAAGTACTTTTGGCTCGTATTTTGGATAAGGCGTTTTAAGACGTTCAATTTTTCTTCTGTGTGTGTTAATGATATGGTCTTAGTTATACCATCACTTAAAGATAGGCACACCTATTCATTAATCTTTCCGTCCTTCAATCTTATAGTATCAGAGCGCGGGCTTTTCGTGCTACTTTCTTTAGCCTAACTTGTAGCTTACCAATTACTAGATTATGATCCGACTTTTCGTCTGCTCCAGGGTACGTTTTTACAGCTTTGACTAAGTTGCGGAATCTTTCACCAATTGCTTTGTAATCTATTTGCTTGCGTATGATCTTTTGTGGTGTATTGGCAGTTGACGTATAACCTTCATGTGTATAGCCTTCTTTCCGGAAACTTGAAGAAGGTGTTCGTCAAAATTAGTTCACAAAATTATACAAGATTTCCTCTCTGATTACGTTTGCCGAGGTCAAAACTACCAACGATGTTACCTTCCATACCTACCCCGGCCTTTGCATTAAAATCACACATCACCATGTTGATTTGGTCTTTTGTGTACTTAATAACACTTAATAACAAATACGTTTTAAATTGCTCGTAGAATTCTTCAATTTTCGCATCGTCTTTATCTGATGAAGGCACATATACTTGTATGATGTTTATGTCTACGGGGTTTGCTGTAATATGTAGGATCATGACCCTTTCATGTAATATGTAGCATCATGACCCTTTCATGTAATATGTAGCATCATGACCCTTTCGCATTGTGGTAGGAAGTGTTTCACATAGGAAGTAATTTCGTTTGCTACAATTATGCCTACTCCATTTTTGAGATGGTCGTTATTACCAGAGTAGTATACAGTGTGTTCTATTGTGCTTTGGCCTTTTCTTTTCCATCGCATATCGCTAATTCCCATCCAGTCTTTCCGTTTCCTGGATAACGTTGTGTGATTTACCGTCTTCGGTTATGCTTCGTACATTCCATGTACCTATTTTCGTAGCTGACCCAGAGATTTTGAGCACCCTCTGCCCATCAAATTGCCGTTTTATTTGTTTTGTCATCCATGTTAATTTTACTAGAAATAAGGATACTAAAGAGATGCTTTTCCGTTGCCTTTCTCATCGGTTGCCCATGCCGCTTCAACATTATGTGTCTCACGGCAAAAGTTTCTTGCTGTGCAGCTGTACCGATCTTCATGATCTCTGCCCTCCGCCAGTGGAATGCCTATTAGATGGCGGCAAGACTCGCCATGTCATAGTGTCGTTCTTGGACTCTGCAGTATTTGTTGGAGTTTGTCTTTCCCGTAGACTATCTCCCTGTGTTCTTCTAACACTAACGCTGTGTGGTCGGGGACTGCTTACAATTAGTTGGTATTAGCAGCTAACCTTCTCTGAAACGCGCTTACTATCCGCCACCTGTGACCCCGCTGATAGCCTACAGCTCATCCTCAGCATCCTTATCCTCAGTATTCTTATTAATAAGTAATAGTAGTATAAAATAGATGTAGATTTCTAGCTTAGTAAATGTAAGATTAACTAAAACCATTGTTACTTCTTACACAAGCTGTAGTTTACTATTGGTGAAAACATACTACATTATATATGTTAAGATCCAACAATTTTATTTTTATTTGGTCTTAAAACCATTTTTCTTTGTTCTCGTGTATTTCTAAAAGTTAAGATAAAGGAAAAGTTAAGATAAAAGAGAAGTTAAAATTATCTTAAACCGACCAGTAGATTCCTAACATCTGGTCGGTAGGGTAGTGGATATTTGTTGAATGCGTTTAGAGCTGTTTATGGCCGCTACGCATCTGAAAGACCATTTGTAATCACTAATCCTTTGTAAATACGCTTCGGCGGATGTTTACGATCGCTAAAGGTTTTTGGATGCTTGGTTGTCGTAAACAATTGAAAACACAATGCAGTGTTTAAATTAACGGTTCTTAGTACAAGTATTTTAAGTTTTGGGTAGTTTAGTAAGATTAGCCATAGAAATTACCACGTGCACTTCTGGTTAGAATTCTTCTTGGTTCAGTGGGGGCAGGCAAATGGGAGGTGGTATTTAGTTTTCCTGTTTTTAACAATATTTAATCACACCCAGTTCAATTGTAACCCTCTTGCCACAAACATACCAAAAAGATTCAAAACTCCGACAGTGCACGTCGTCACAAGTGCTTAAAATATAATTAAATATTAAATACATATTTATCGAGGAGTACAAGTTTTACTTCGCCCAACCATTTAAATTCCAGTGCCGATCGAATCTATTGGCAACTCTGAATTAACCGCTTTAGACTTAATCACGCGAACGTTTGTTCAAAGACAAGCAACCACCGCAACTCAACAATAGATAATCATATAAATTGATAAGTGAAGCGTGGAAACTAGCGCCGGTGTCAATACAAAAAAAACTCCACGAATTATACAACAATATTTTCAAAGGACAGCAAGCAATTCCAGAAAGCTGGAGGGAAGGGGACATCGTACCAATTTTCAAAGCAGGAAATAAGGGAGAAGCAGAAAATTACAGAGGCATCACACTGATGGATACATCATATAAGATATATGCAAAAGTAGTGGAGATGAAAATACAGGAAGAAATTGAGTAAAAGGAAGTGATTCCGGAAGTACAATGGGGATTCAGGAAAGGGAGAGGAACAACGGACCAGCTGGTTACCTTAAAATACGTAATAGAGCAAGAGCTGGCACAGAAAGGTGGAAAGGTGTATGCTGTATTCATAGATCTGAAAGCGGCATATGACACAGTAAACCGAAACATGCTATGGGAAATGATGAGGGCAAAAGGAATTAGTGGGTGGCTAGTGAAGGCGGTTACAGATCTATATGGCAAGACAAGCTGCAGAGTTAGAATAAGTTAAAAAAAATCCGAAAGATTCTGGGTTAGGAAAGGGTTAAAGCAAGGGTGTCCACTTAGCCCTGTCCTATTTAATATTTTTATAAATGACTTAGAAAAGGTTTTAAAAAAATGGCCAGGCAGGAGGAGTGGTGATAGGTAGGATGAAAGTGTGGTCTCTAGCTTACGCGGATGACATAGTTGCTTTAGCTAGAACAAAACGCGAAATGAAAGAGAGGATTGGAAGGATTAAAAGATATTTTGAGAAAAGAATGTTAAGTGTGAATGTAGAGAAGACTAAGTGGATGGTGTTTAGAAAGAAAGTTGGCAAGAAAGAGGAAAGCTTGATGTGGGGGGAAGAGGTTTATAGAGCAGGTTAGCAGGTTCAAATACTTGGGATTTATGTTTGGTAGTAATGGGTCCAATAATGAGCACATTAAGTTCGTATGTAAGAAAGCATGGGAGGCTGCTAATAGGTTTTGGAATGCTTGGAAAGATAAATTTGAAGATAGTTTCGTGGCAAAAATGATAGTGTGGAAAGCGTGTGTTCGGAGTATTTTGTTGTATGGAGCGGAAATATGGGGTATGAACGAAATGGAACAAGTAGAAAAGGTACAACTCCAGTTTATAAAAAGGGCTTTGAAATTAGACAGGAGTACGCCAGGGTACTTGGTGCTTCAAGAAGCGAATGCGTATAAAGTTGCAGTAGAAGCATCAGTGAGAGTGGCAAGATACGAAAGGAAAGTGTATAGGTTAGGGAATGAAAGGATAGTGAAAGAGGTGCTCAATACTTTAAGGAAGGAAGGTGTCGGAGGGATTAGACTAACAAAATGGGGAACTGAATGGAAAAAAATGTATGAACGAGTACGGTGGTCGAAAGAGGAGGTAGAAAGGATGAAAAGGGAAGGCGTAAAGTGTGAAAAATTGTTGGGTGAAAGGAGTAGGGAGATAGAGCTGCAGATACGACAAAGCCGTATAGACGAAAGCAGGTACAATCGGGAGTACAACAATTTACAAGTGTACGGCAGACTCCCTTTGTACCTAAGCAGAGGGTCCAGCGGTAGCCAAAATAGAATAGCCAGGTTTCGGTGCGGCAACGAAGAAAAGGGAAGAAGGTACTGGTTGAATGAAAGGGAGAATTTGTGTACCATATGCGGAGAGGGTACTGACAGGTGGGCACATTGGATGGAAGAGTGCAAAGGGCTAACATGGGAAGAAGGAAAGAAAAATAAATGTAACGACTGGGAAGCGTGCATGGACGAGTCAGGTAGCGGGTGGCCCATAATGCGGGAAATCTTAGAGCAGAAGGGAGTGATTGTGGAAAGAGTTTAGGGAGGGAGAAAAGTTAGTGCGGGCGAAGAATTATTGTATTTTTCTGTTTCTTAAAAGTGTAGTTTTTTTAAGTTTGAGTATTTGGGTTATTTTTGGGTCGGGTTATTAGTTATGTTCTGTTTTTTGTTGTTTTTTTTTAATTGTTTCTATGTGTTTTTTTTTGTTTTGTGTTTTTGTTTTGATATGTTGTATTGTTAGTCTTATAGTAATTGTTGTAAATATGCCAATAAAGGTAATAATAATTAATATAAATTGATTTTTGGCGAAATATAGCCTGAATATATAAATATATTCAATCTTTCCGTAGTTCTATAATATTATTAAGTCTTGCATATAAATATCTGTTGTATAATTCATTAGCCTGAGTGGTATTAGCAAAGGACATTAGCAACAATTGGACCGTTTATTTTGAAAGTGGTGTAAGTCCATTGTTTGTTGTTTCGAGAAAATTGAAGTTAAACATATTAGTTGCTATGCAATTTCCTATATTGGCCAATTTTAAATTGAACAAAACATTGGCCTTTTTTAATATATTCAATTCTTATTAGTAATAAAAAAAAGTTTACACTGAATTAAGCATAAATTGCGTAATATCTAATTTTTTTTAAATGGACTTTCAAAATAAACAACAAGTGGACACCACTTTCAAAATAAACGGTCCAATTATTTGTTTCAAGTTTCAACATGAGATTTGTTTTGCAGTCTTACTAAGACTTAATAATATTATAGAACTACGGAAATGTTAAATATAATTATATATTCAGGCTATGTTTCGTCATTAATAAGCTGTAGTTTGTTACAACTTATAAATAACTATTTCTATATACTTCAATTTGTATCTTCGTCTAATCAAACTTCGTCTGGATACTGAAGCTTGTTATAGAATTGGTAACTTTAACTAGAAACTTTCGCTAGAAATTGAAACATTTTCAGTAGTAATATCCCTAGGACTTTGATAATAGACGAGATAATTGTGTGACAATCGAAAGCTCGTTCCTTCCTCAGCCTTCGGCTTCGGGCTGTTACCAAGCAACGAGCTTGAGAAATTTGTCATAAAATTATGAGGTAATTGTCAATGTTCGAGGGATATTCGGCAGAAAATTTTTTGACAAAAAACTCAACACAACGAAACATAACCCGTCTTTCTATCTCATATTGACCGCCCAATCTTTTAGTATCAACGGCAATTCTTCTAAGCTTCTATGTTCATTTAATTCATATTCTCGTTCGCAGCAAAATTCCATAAATAATCCCCAAATATATTTGTGACTGTAAGTTGTATTTCTGTTTTTTTTTTTTTGATTAACGCATTTATACTTTGAACATTCGCATTGCCAAAACGTGACATTTTGAAATTTATTTGGGATGAAGTTGTCAAACTCAATCGTGTTGTCATAGTGATTGATAATAACACTGAATGCAATTATCAGTGTAATGTTGACATGATTGGGTGAAATTGTTTCATCTGAGACAAAATGACATTTGATTGGTTGTTAGAATAGTCAAAAAAATTTCTACAAAATTGTAAACTCTAGAAAAACTTCTTCTAGAAAATTGATAAGTCTTACAGCTTACAGTTTTAAATTGTGCCTGTTCTTGAATTTTCTAGAAAACTTTTGCTAGAAACTATGTTATTGAAACTATTTAATTTAATCAAGAACCTGATTTTTTTTTGTTGGGGACGTAATAAGCACCTCTCGGTTAAGTAAACATGAGGAGGGTCCTCATGTTTACTTAACCGAGAGGTGCTTATTACGTCCCCAACTGAATATCACAAGCATCTTGGGACCGCTTTTGCCATAACTTTCAATATGTTGCTGCATAGTGTCGCCCTTACATTCCTCTTCTACTTGCAGTAATTAGGGGTTCAAGTACTAACATTTTTTATCCTTTCGGCATCTATCCCTTTCCGCTCGTCTAGCATTTTGTCATGATGTCTTGGATCATCCTTGATGTATCTGCCCATAAGTCCTCGGACGAGATCATTTGTGCAACCATTGTTGATGGGTCTAGTGTTTGCCCGGTCTTATTTTTAGATTTATCTTTTCCGGGTATCCACCAGTCACACTTAAAAACGGTATGCGCCGCGCTGTCTGTGAGTCCACAGTAAATGCAAAGGCTATATGTGGCCCTTCCGATGCTATGGAGAAATTTCTTGAAACAGCGATGCCCGCTTAAAACTTGGATGACATAAAAATGTGTTTCCCCGTGTCTTATTGTTGCGCAACGCTCCACATCAGGGATTGGGATACTAGTCCAGCGGTCCTTAGCGGATAGACGCTACTGTTTTTGCCAGGCCTGGTACATTCGGACCTTCGCTAGTGCTCTCTTTGTCGGCCTGTGTGCCATCGCGATTTGTTCTGCCATTGTACACTTGTAGGGCCGCCGGGGACTGATTTTGTCAGGCATCTTAATTGACCTAGGAATAAAGATACTAATGAGATGGTTTTCCGTTGCCTTTCTCATCGCGGTGCCCATGCCGCTTCAACATTATGTGTCTCACGCCAGGAGTTTCTTGCTGTGCAGCTGTACCGATCTTAATGATCTCCACTTTCACGTGATACTGATAGGTCCGCTGTCCTCCGCCAGGGGAATGCCTATTTGATGGCGGCAAGACTCGCCATGTCATAGTGTCTAACCTGCTCTGAAGGGCGTTCACTATCCGCCACCTCGAAGTCCTTAGTGGATAGACGCTACTGTTTTTGCCAAGCCTGGTACATTCGGGCCTTCGCTACTGGGTTTTTGTCGGCCTGTATGCCATCGCCGTTTGTTCTGCCATGTAGAGTTCTACCCTCTATTCTACCATAAGTTCTATGGGTGGTATGCCGGCTAACGCTAGAGCGAGATGCTGATGCTTGATTTAGACATTGATATTTCATCTAGAAAGTGCAGTTTTTTCTAGAAACTGCTTTTTCTGGTGAAAGTAACTTCTCTAGAAATTGCAACTTTTTCTATTATGGAAACTTTTTTTTAGAAGTTATGACTTCTATTATAGAAACCGTAGTTTGATCTAGGAGTTGTAAATTTCTCTAGAAACAGCTACGCTGTTTAAAAACTGTAGCTTATTCTGGAAGCAGAAATTTCTTTTGTATATCTTCGGCGACACAAGAAAACCTCATAACTCATAAAAATTGTAAAAGTGAGATCATTATACCATATATTGCCCAAGTCTGATCTCTGCAATGCTAAGTCCTGGTAACTCCATAAAAATTCTGCAATAGATTGTGAAATTATTAGAAAACATCTTAACTCCAACAACAAAAATGTTGACTACGATAACCTCGTAACGCTTCCGTATCTGGTAATGAAACCTTTGACTAAGATCATTCTAACAGTTATTCAGCAGCAAAATGTTGCCTGGTCTTGTCTGGTTTGTCTGCTTTTATCTGGGCTTGTGTGGTCTTGTCCGGTCTTGTCTGCCCTTGTCTAGTCTAGTATTTTCTAGTCTTGTCTGGTATAACCTTGATTGGTCTTGTCTTGTTTGGTCTTCTCTGGGATTGTCTGGTTTTGTCTGGTCTGGTCTGGTCTCGTCTGATTTTGTCTGGGCTTGTCTGGTTTTGTCGGGGCTTGTTTGGTCTTGTCTCGTCTTGACTGGTCTTGTCTGGTCTTGTCTGGATTTGTCCAGTCTAGTCTTTTCTAGTCTTGTCTTGTATGGAGGAGATCAAGTAACCGCCGAAATGATCAAAGCCGGGGGAGACGTCTTATTACATCAACTTCACATTCTCACAGCGCATATATGGCATTCAGATTGTGTTCCATCCGTGTGGAAGAAAGCGATTGTTGTGCCTATTTTGAAGAAAGGCGACAGTCGGGAATGCAAGAATTACCGTGGTATTAGCCTCCTCTCGATCGTCGGCAAAGTATTTATGAAAATCATACAATCAAGACTACAGAAACATCGAGAGCAAACAAGCCGGGAAGAACAAGCTGGATTTCGACCACATCGAGGATGCATCGATCAGATATTTGCTCTCCGTCAGCTAATGGAAGAAAGAATTCGATGTGGCAAACGAACTGTCATCGTCTTCATCGATTTCAAATCTGCTTTTGATTGCATCGATTGGACAAGCTTGTGGGAAGCCCTGAAGATCGAACACGTGCCACTGAAAATCATTCAACTTCTTCAAGCATCGTACGACGGCTCAACCAGCAATGTTCGTATCCGAAACGACATGTCTGAGGAATTCCTGATTCGAACCGGAGTCCGGCAAGGAGACGTGGCCTCGCCGCTCCTTTTTAACATTGTGATCGACACGATTATGCGAAAAGCGTTTGATGGGCGACGCGGAGTTCGATATGATGACAAAAACTTCCTAACCGATCTGATGTTCGCCGATGAAAGTGCGGTTTTCGCCAACACAGATGCCGAAGCAACAGACACCTTGTATGACATTTCCCGCATTGCCCAGTCATACGGACTGAGAATCAATGCGGATAAGACCAAAGTGCTTACAACGGATGGATCTGAAGCCAGAGTTTACCTCGATGGAACCACAATCGAGCAGGTACCACAGTTCAAATATTTGGGATCACTGGTTGTGGAGAAGAAAGTAGCTTCGACAGCCGAAGTTCACAGCCGGATAGGCCAGGCAACAGCAACGTTTGCTTCACTCAAGTGGTGCATATGGAAGCGGACGAATATTACCATCAAAACCAAAATACGCCTATACCGGACGCTGATCCTCCCAATTCTTCTTTATGGATCGGAAACATGGACATTACTCAAACCAGACCTTAACAAGCTCGAGGCCTTCCAAATGCGATGCCTGAGACAGATTCTCTGCGTCTCACTCCTCAACCACCTCCGAAATGAGACAATCAGAGAAAGGTGCGACCAACAGACACCGATTGTTGAGGAAATTCAAAAACGCCGAATACGATGGTTCGGCCACATCTGTAGGATGGGCGACAATCGAGTACCGCACAAACTCCTATGGAAAAAACGACCTCTTGATTGGAGAACACAAAAAGCACCGAAGACCACATGATTGAAACACGTAGAGAACGATTTAAAAAACCAGCGAATAACAACAGCTGAGGCAAGAACCGTTGCAACTGATCGATTAGCATGGAAGCGTATAGTGAATGGAGCACGGAATCTAGCGGCACCAACAGCAGCGTACTGGCTACGAGCTCGACCACCTCTCCATGCGCCGGCTATGGATTAAAGAAGAAGAAGAAGAGTCTTGTATAACCTTGACTGGTCTTGTCTGGTTCTGTCTGGTCTTGACTGGTCTTTTTTGGTCTTGTCTGGTCTTGTATGGTCTTGTCTGGTCTTGTCTGATCTTGTTTGGTCTTGTATGGTCTTGTCTGGTCATGTTTGTTATGTATAATACGAGTATACGATTATAATACGATTATAATACGATATTAAAAATATATGTAAAAGAAATGCAATTATGTTAGTAAATAAATGTGGTTCGAGCGTTCTATTGTGTAGTTTTTGTGAGTCTACACGGCAAAAAAACATTTATTTGTTTTCGGAATCCGAACGTCGGGATGATAAAAAATCGCAAGGATTTAAATGCATTGAATTTTTTTTGTGGACGGAGAGAAAATTAGGTCAGTAGTGTGTGGGCTGGCTGTGTGTAGTGAAGTACGCGGATTCTTCTCGATCAAGGTAAGGTTTGCAAAACTAATTACCTATAAATAGTAATCATTTGATAACATGCAAGTAAATGCAAATAACAAATTTAAACGTAATTAAAGTAATTTTTTATTAGTACATAAAACCTGCAATCCCATATTTATTGTTTATTATGTTTATTGTTTCAATTTTAATAAACTGAAATGGATTGAATAGAAATGGATCCACATAAATGTTTCAAAGAAAGTATGAAGATTCTTTTTGATCCAGGTAACATTGTTACTTAGAATTATGATAACTTTCTTAGAATTATAATAACATAGTTACTTAGCATAATTACTTAGAATTATATATTCTTTAATAACTGAAAAGTAAATGTAAATACTCAACTTAAACAAGATGTGACTGTAAATGGAAAGAAAATGCTATTCCATATTTCTCCTTAATTATGTTTCTTGTTTCCACTCTGCGAAAATAATCACAAAAGATATTTTAAAAGTATGCTTACGGAGAGAATAGGGGACTAACATGTTTTCAATTAACTGACAGACCAAACAAATTTCTACAATCAGACAAGACAAGACAAGACAAGACAAGAAAAGGCTAAACAACTCCAGACAAGAGTAAAGAAGAATAGACAAGATTACACAAGACTGGTGTCTACAATCAGACAAGGCCAGACAAGGCAAGACATGGCAAGTGTAGGCAAAACCAGGCAAAACCTCATCTTTAAAATATGATATAATTTTTTAATTATTTTTTTTTAATACAATCGAATAAAACATTTTCTTTTTTTCGTTAATAAAATAGAAATTAATATTTTGATATTAATATATATATATATATATATATATATATATATATATATATATATATATATATATATATATATATAATATATGTATTATTATAGTATTATAATACCTACTATAATGTATTATAGTAATTGTAGGTATTATAAAAAGTTGTAGGTATTATAATAATTGTCCATTAATAAAATCTCGTTCGGAAATTATTGTTTGTAATTTCCCTGAAAACCTCGTGTCTCCACTAATCACTCTAAAAGTACATAAAACTCGTAACTCCTGTGCGTAAGTGCGGCTCCAGTAAGCAAAAATCCGGGTATTATCAATTCCTTACATCATCTTTTTCACAAGAAACACCTTTTATGGTTGTTATTTTCGTTCGATTATTAATAATAAACGTATGAAAGACAAAAGGTTGTATCCTGTAAAAGTTAACCTACTGGAGTTACAACGTTTTTTTGTGTCGCCGGCGATATGTAGATTGACATAGAAAATGTTTTTTTTTACACCACCAATGTGGACTAAAATATCGGGACTAAAACACTAAACACTGCGGCCATTTGGACTATTGTATTTTTATACATTTTCGATAGTTCATCCATTGGATTGTTGTTCTTGTGCAGAGGGATTGTATGAGAATTACGACATTTATGTACGCCATACACGCTACGATAACCGAAGATTTTCTACCGGAGAGTTATGAACTCTCCGGTAGAAAATCTTCGGTTAACTGTTACTCTCCGGTAAGAAATGAAATACTGTGCAGGTTTGTCTGCGCAGTTCAACCACAGGTCGGTAGCGTGTATGGGGACGTTCCGGTATACCGGAGCGGTCTTCATTTCTTTATGCAATGAGAGTGAAAAATCTGGGAAAATGATGCATTTATTATTATTTCATAAGAATATTCAATATCATATCTAAGCCCAACAACTTATATACAAATACATTTATAACCTCTATATTCCAAAACACACTAGAAACAACTGACATGACCTGCACAGGACCACCATCCAAAGAATTGATTTTCGATCTTGCTCTGGTCGCCTGCGCAGGTTAAAAAAACTGCACATATTCCCATACACTCTCCGGTCTACCTGCGCAGGTGATCCTGCACAGGTAGACCTCTGGTAGACCGTTGCACGGTGGTCTGGATTTCAAAAAACTTGGCCAAAAATAGAAAGAAGTTTCAAATTTAAACGTAAATTAGTATATATGGGTTTTCCAGGCCGCTGATTACGAATTTCCTACTATAATTTAAAAATTCAAAATGGCGGATCTAATATAGCCGAGTACTTCATTAAATTTTGATCTTATTTTTATATAATTTGCTATATATATATATATGGATTCTCTAGGTCCCTGAATACGAATTTCATAGTGTAATATTAAAATTCAAAATGGCGGATCCAATAACGCCGACCACTTCATTAAAATTTGATAAAAATTTCATATAAATTGATATATAAGGATTTTCAAGGTCACGAATTTCATAGTATAATATTAAAATTCCTAATGGCGTACTAATCAAAAAGTCATAAAAAAGTCACACCCTCGCTGGGGTGATTGCTAATTTACAGATTTTTTTTTTTACTAGAAAAACCGTTATGTAAACACATCTTTGACATGATTTCTAACACACACGAGTATAAATTAATAAAAACGTTATATATGTAAAAATTCTACATACCTTCCTTAAAACCTCCATCAAACAGAAATGAGAAAGGACACTCTAGTAAAAAGTTACACGCGGAGCCGCTACACGTGCTCGCGCTTTGCCGACAAGGGTAACTTTGAAGGAGCGTAGTGTCTCGGGGAAAAAAGATATCCCACTTTTCTTTTAGAATAACACACACCAATGTATTCTTTACAAGATTCTTAATAAACCCATTCGTTGACATCATTTTTTCAATTTTTGGCCAACATTTTTCAGATTCACACCACTATGCGTTGTGTGTGTGGCGGGCATTACTTTCTCCCATTGCAATAATGGTTCTACGTAATCTTGCCCGATTTATCATTGCTAATGAAAGGTTTGGAAGATTACTTTTCACCATCTTTTGATATGGTACCATTACTGCCCCTTATCATTGATATGGTACCATTACTGCCCCTAATCATTGATATGGTACCAGTACAAGCTTGTTGAAAATTGCTACCTCCCTTTTCATTGTCTATGAAATGGTCCCAAAGATTACATAATCCCCTATCATTGTTAGGTTTGAAATGTTTGTGTCATCTGTCTAAGTTTGTCTCTTTGTAAAGATGGTACGTTAGTAGTCACATTTGTTTTATTCGAACAAATGTGGTTGGACATAGCTCGCATTGAATCATAGAAAAAAATGTTACTTTCTCTAGAAACTTCTTTCTCTAGAAAGTTCTTCTAGCAAGCAACAATTTCCAACAGAAGCTATCTGTTGGAAATTGTAACTAGTTCTAGAAATACCAAATTCTTCAAGAAACTGTATGGTGTCGTGTTTTAGAAATTCTAACTTTTTATAGTCAGTAAACCGAAGCTTGTTCAAGAAGTTGTTGATTTTTCTAAAAATTGCAATTTGCTCAAGATAGTGTTCAGATTCTGCTACATTCTACTTCAAATTTCATAATTTTTCCCAGACAGTGCAGCTTCTTCTAGAAACTTATCTTTTCTAGAGTCCTCTTCTATTATAAGAGCTGTAGACTGCTTTAAAGTTCGTAAGTTTTTCTATAAGATCCAGTGTTGTAAGTATGCCTATTGTAGTGTATTTTAGAAACAGGAACTTCTTCTAGAATACATATTTAAACATAAACATTGTTACTTTCTCGAAAATCTTCAAGTTCTTCTAGAAACTGTAGCTTCTTGTAGTTTATTGTAGAAATTTTAACTTGTTCTGGTAATTAAATATTCTCCAATAAATTGTATATCGTTCCAGAAATGCATTTTTTTTCTCGAATTTCAATTTCTTCAAGAAACTGTAGTTTGTTATAGATATTCTGCCTTTTTCGACACAGCGCAATATCTTTTAGAAACTGTAGTTTGTACAATTTTAGCTTTTTCTGGAACTGCAAATCTTCCAGAAACTATAGCTTGATCAAGAAATTTTAGCTTTTCATTTAAGCTGAAACTTATTCTATAAGCTGTAGCTTGTTCTAGTCTATATATTGTAGTTCAACTTCTTCTCGGAGCAATAGCTAAATATTCACATTTTATTTTTTTCCGGACACTGAAACTTTGCCTAGAAGCTGTAGCCTGTTCTAGATATTGTTGATTCTTTTTAAAACTCCAACTATTTGTAGAAACTGTAGCTAAATCTAGAAATACTGATAGAAATGAAGCTTGATTTTTAAATTTTGAAAACTTGTGTCTACTAATGCTGACATTTATAGAAACTTCAACTACTTCTAAAATTGTAGATTGTAGATTTCTATGGTGACTTGTACTGCGACCTTCATAGATCTATTGTACCAATCCCTCCCTCTTCCTCTAATCGTTGGTATACTTACCCATTTGGAGCCCCTCCTCTAGTCCTGATTCCTATAGGAATTTCAGGATCTGGGTGGGATTCAAAGAGTGCCCTTCTGCGTTCAAGCAATGGGCCCCAAGAGACATTTGCCTCTTGCGGAGCAGTGCTCCGCAGTCTTTGAGCAGATGTATGGGGGTTTCCTCTGCTAAGCAGCAGAATCTGCATCTGTGATCTTCCTCTAGGCCTAGGGCCTTGAGGTTTTCTGTCTGCACTATCCCGTCAAGACTCCCGTCAAGACTCAGACTGTTAGAATTCTAAGCTTATTCCTGTTTAGTTTCAGGCAAGCTTTTGTTCTGTTCAGGTTAAAAGATCCCAGCCTTCCAGTCTTAGACCTGCAAGTTCTTTCCAGGTTTTCAATCATTGTTCTCTTATTTCTACATCTTTACTTTTGTGGATGGTGTTCATACTCATACCGCGAAAGGGTTCCGGACCTATAAAGGGATTACTGAATCCCTTGTTTGTTAGGTGATCGGCTTCTTCATTTCAGTATAGCGTAACAGTATAGCGTTACTTTATTTTATCTGCCGAGCTTGTTTAGTTTTCCCACACAGTTCCATACCAGTTTGAATCTGATGGTGTAGGAGCTGATGACCTTGATGGCTGGTTATCTGAGAGGATAGCAATTTATTTTTTTGCGAGTTCTTGTCAAGGTTAAATTGTGATCATCTATCGATTGCACCTCTGCTTGGAAGATACT
This sequence comes from Phosphuga atrata, assembly GCA_944588485.1. Taxonomy (NCBI): domain Eukaryota; kingdom Metazoa; phylum Arthropoda; class Insecta; order Coleoptera; family Silphidae; genus Phosphuga; species Phosphuga atrata. The sequence continues at coordinate 26,122,599 of OX155905.1, read as the reverse complement.
TGGGTAGATTCCCATCGATGCAATGTACTTGGTACGATTTCCAAACACTCCTGCATCAGTACCTTCCATTTCGTCTTTCGGTACTTCCAGCCGGGGGATCTTGGCAAAGAGGCTGTTCCGGTCTTTGCTCCCGATTACTTTACTTCTACCTATTCCTTCCTTGCTGAACCTTAATATGTATTGAGGTGGTCAAGTGGAGAGGTATAAGCTTAACAACATATATATTAGAGGACTAAGACCGTGTATAAATACGTCTTGACACTTCAATGGGTGGCAGCAGAGAGAGCGAAGTGTCGTCTGCGACCACCTGACTCGAGGAGGACTCGACTCTGGAGGAGGACAAACGAAGAATAATAAAGGTTACAGTACAATACAAACCTTACAATCGCCGATCTGGTGGCCCTCTCCATGACAAAGTGCAACGGAGGTAGATCCAGCAGCTTTAACCTTCTCTTCCTAGTAAATGGTATCACCGTGGTTTGGCTTGGGTTGAGTATCAGTCCCACTGGTTTGACACCATCTATTAGTTACTTTGAGGCCTCTCGGTACGATTTCACAGAGAGTTCCCTCAAACATCTCTCTGGCTATGATGACTATGGCAACTATGTAACTTCTTCTAAAAATTGCAGCATAATCTAGGAATCCTAGATTTCTATAGAAACTGCAACTTCTTCTAGAAGCTGTTACTTTTTCTACATATTGTAGCTTTCTCTAGATTGCTCAACTTCTTCTTGGAACTATAGCTAAATTTAGAATTTTTTTTTCTGATAGCTGTTTCTAGGTATCTTAAATGTTCCTAGGAGCTACAGCTAAATATACATTTTTTTTCTAGAAGCTGCAGTTTCTTCTAGCAGCTATAGCTTGTTCTAGACGTTGTAGCTTTTTTAGAAACTTCAACTGTCTGTAGAAACTGGAGCTAAATCTAGAAATGCTGACTTTTCCAGAAAGTAAAACTTCTTGGAACTGTAGGTTCTAGAAATAGACTTGATCTAGAAATTTCAGCTTTTTATATAAACTGCAACTTCTTCTAGAAGCTGTTACCTGTGCCACATACCGTAGCTTTCTCTAGATATCTCAACTTCTTCTAGCAGCTATAGCTAAATATAGAAATTTTCTCTCCTTCTATAAAATCTATAGCTATTTGTTTTTCGTTACGGCCAACTTTTGACCACGTTATTTCAACTGTTTCCTTCCTTGGGCTTTAATGTTAACCCAGTACTATTGCATTCGTTCTCGATATTTCTGCTTCCGTTCTTCGGTCCAGATTTTGCCTGTTTTGAGCTTGGTCGTTTCCTGAAAAATCTGGAATTATTTCAGTTTTATCTTAAGAGGTTTACGTTCTTGAATATCTGTCCAAGTGATCCCCACTTCTTTCAAGTCTTTGTCCAGTTCTGTGAACCATGCTCCCTTGATCGTTTTTCCTAGGAAATAGGTAATGTTTCTGTTTGTCAATATCGTTGGGTTCATTCGTGCCATGCTACCATAAAATGTGATCCTTCTCTTCCGAATAATGTCGCGATTATGCTGTTTTCTGTATTCACCGTATTCCTTTACTGGACCCAACATTTTCCTCAGAATCCTTCTTTCCCTGAATTTCCAGGGTTTCCATCATTCCTTTTCTGTTCATTGTAAGGCATTCTGTAGCATATAGGGCTTCCGGCGAAATAACTGTTTGATAGTGTTTGAGCTTGGCATTTAGGGATACTGACTTCTTCTTGTAAATGCTCTTGGTCAGTTTATATGCAGTTTTCATTTTCCCGAAGTGAAGGCTTCTTTCTCCGAGATGTTGGGCTCTATCCATTCGCCTAGATATTTGAATTTGTTGGCTCGCTTAATTTTTCCTGATTCCATAACAAGTATTTTGGAAGTTGGTTAGATGTTTGTGATAAACTCTGTTTTTTCAAAGGAAATCTGAAGGCCTGCCTTAGCCGCTTGTGTTTGTAGTAGGTTTTTTATATAGTAGGAAATTTGAGGGAACGCTCTGTGAAATTGTTCAGAGAGGCCTCAAAGTAACTAATAGATGGTGTCAAACAGTGGGATTGAGACTCAACCCGAGCAAAACCACAGTGATACCATTTACTAGAAGGAGAAAACTAAACTGCCTACATCCCATACTCATAGATGGGAAGGCAGTAGAATACCAACAGGAGATAAGGTATCTGGGTATCACACTAGATAGAAAACTCCTATGGAATAGACACGCTGAGGCAGTGGTAGGTAAAGCCAAACGCGCCCTAATGGTGTGCAGAAATCTGGCAGGAAAAACGTAGGGATGTAACCCCACTATCCTGCGATGGATGTACACCATGATAGTGAGACCTGCAATCACTTATGGGGCGGTTGCGTGGGGAAGTAGAACCAAGCTGGCCTCTATGAGGAAACAGCTTGAGAAGATTCAAAGACTGGCGTGTGTCTGCATCACGGGGGCGATGGGGTCGTGTCCTACAGCAGCATTGGAGCTGCTGCTGAATCTGACTCCGCTGCACCTTGTGGTGGAGAGCGCCGCTAGATCGGCGATCGTAAGGTTCAGCAAGGAAGGAATGGGCAAAGGCAAAATAATCGGGAGCAGAGACCGAAACAGCCTCGCTGCCAAGATCCCCTGGCTGGAAGTACCAAAAGACGAAATGGTATGCAAATACCACTTCGAGAAAAACTACACAGCAATGTGTAGTAGTAAAACCGATTGGAGCGACGAATCCTCAGCATACCACATAGAGAAAAATGCCATCAAGTGGTATACAGATGGTTCGAAGACAAAGGAAGGCACTGGTGCAGGAGTGTTTGGACCTCGTACCAGATACTCCGAATCCATGGGAACATGCCCAAGTATCTTCCAAGCAGAGGTCCACGCAATCGAAAGATGGGCACAGTTTAACCTCGACAGGAATTACCGCAAAAAACGAATTGCTATCCTGTCAGATAGCCAAGCAGCCATCAAGGCCATTAGCTCATACACCATCAGATCCAAACTGGTATGGGACTGTGTGGGGAAGCTGAACAAGCTTGGCAGGGATAATAAAGTAACGCTATACTGGGTACCAGGACACACTGGTATAGACGGAAACGAAGAAGCCGATCACCTAGCAAACAAGGGATCCAGTAGCCCCTTTATAGGTCCGGAATCCTTTTGCGGTATGAGCGTGAACACCATCCGCAAAAGTTTAGATGAAGAAATAAGAGGAAAATGGATGAAAACCTGGGAAGAACTTCCAGGGCTAAAGCAATCCAAAGTGATGCTGGGATCTTTTAACCAGAAAAGAACTAAAGCTTGCCTGAAACTAAGCAGGAACAAGCTTAGAATTCTGACAGGAGCCCTGACGGGACACTGCAGACTTAGGAAACATCTCAAGGCCCTAGGCCTAGAGGAGGATGATGGATGCAGATTCTGTGGCTCAGCAGAGGAAACCCCCATACATCTGTTCAAAGACTGCGGAGCATTACTCCGCAAGAGACAGATGTACCTTTGGGCTCACTGCTTGAACACAGAGGAGCTGCAGGCCTTGAATCCCACTCAGATCCTGAGATTCCTAAAGGAATCAGGATTAGAGGAGGCGCTCTAAATGGGTAAGTACACCAACACTTGGAGGAGGAGGGTGGGGTACAATAGATCTATAAAGGTCGCAGTACAAGTCGTCACCACCATATCTACAATCTACAATCTTGTAGTAGGTTGATTGGTCCACAAGCTCCACAGCTCTATCCAGGGAATATGAAAATATCGCTAGATCATCTGCGAAGTCTAGATAGTCTACTGTTAGCTCCATGTTTCTGTATTTCAATCCGACCCCATTTTCCATTCCTTTGTTGTATATTTTCTTGCGCCACTCACGGATGACTTCCTCGAGTACGTAGCTGAAATGCAGAGGTGAGTGCCCATCTCCGTGCCTTACACCTGTCCTGATTTCACGCTGGATTTTGCGCTTAAGGTCTGATTAATTATCGATTTTGTTTTGTTTTCCAAAACTAGTTCTTTCAAGATTTGTATTAAGGTACATCGATCGATTGAGTTGTACGCTTTCCTGAAATCGGCAAAGGTTACCACAAACTGTTTGTTCCTGAGCTTAAGATATAAAAGGATATATTTTAAGTTCATAATCTGTTCAGCACATGAACGCCTTTTACTGAATCCACCTTGGTATTCTCCCAACTGTGGATCTAGTAGCTCTTCGGTCTGATTTTGTAGTGCCTTAGAGAGGATCTTGTAAGTTATTGAGACAAGAGAGCTTCCACGGTAATTGCTCACGTCCGTTCTGTCCCCTTTATTATGAAGAGGATGGAGTCTCTAGTCTCGTCGAAGATTCTCGGTTTCTCATATCTCGCAGATTATCTCTGTAAGCTTTTCAACTGCCTTGATCCCATCTTGTTTTCACAGTTCAGCAACAATTGAATCCTCACCTGGTGCCTCGTTGTTTTTAAGTGCCTAGATGATCTGTTTGATTGCTTCCTTTGTAGGTTGGGATGAGTCTGGATTGACTGGTGCACTGTCTTCAAACTTGAACGCAAATTCTGGAGATTGGCAGTTAAGGAGAGATTTAAAGTAGGTTGCCAAGATCCGGCAGTTGTCATTGAAGGCAGCTTTACCATCAGAATTACCATCAAGTGTATCTCGGTGAGAGTACTTGCTCAAATGCTGTTTGAATGTTCTGTAATAGTTCCGTGTGATGTTCTTCTGGAAGTCTTGCTCAATTTGAGCTAGATGATTTTTGTCGAAGGCCCGTTTTACCCAACGGATGGTTTTCGCAACGTGATTTCTTGCATTTAGGAAATTGATCCAGTTATCTTCATTCTTATATGAGTTCTATATTTTCCAGGCAAGTTGTCTTTGCCTCATGGGTACATCACATTCACTCGTCCACCAGGCATGTTTCCTTCGTTTTATTAGTCGAATTGTCTCCTGTGCTGTTTCGATTATGGCCTGTTGTAGTTGCTCCCAAGTCTGTGGTTTCAAGCACTCCAATCTATAGCTTATTTTGAAAGTTTTACTAGTAGTCAAATTACTTTTCCTAGGGACTGAAAATTTGAACTGATTTGTAATTTATGTAAAAGCTTTGTCTACTTTGTACTAAAAAAAGTAACAGTTTTATAATCTATTATTTTCTTCTAAAATTTATTTAACGCTTCTAAAGCTATAAGCAGCAATTTATAACCCGAATAGGTAAAAAGAAATTTTGCTGTTGGAAATACGCATTTAAAGAATTGAAACATAGGCTTGTCAGTAAAACTGAATTGCCGATCTCTGTTAGAAAACCTTTCTGGACAACTCTGTGTGTTATCTGCTCTGTGTTATCCAAATTAACTGCAATGAAACAACCTATTTATTAGAAACATCTGAAATATTTGTGTTTGATCCCACGCGAACTTTCGCGGGATGAAAGCACCGCCGCATTCTCTCCCATATACACTTAAACGATAACGACATTACTATTGAGATTGATGCAATCCGATGTAACACTTCGACACGGAATGCTCGCCTAAACACATTCATTAGCTCCTGCAATTATTTCCCTTTGATCGACATGCCATTACACACATTCGAACACCGAAATCGTTTTTTTCTTCTTCTTCTTGTTTCTGGCGCTCGGCCAGAAGCAGACGCGTAGTGTTTGATTCAACAAGTGCGATATTTAAATTTGGATCAGGTTGAGTTTTTCTTTTAAATAATCTCTAATTGATATTTGGGGAAATGATAAGCACGTGTTGGTTGCGGTCGAGTAGATATTGGTTTGGAAAAAACTTTGTTTGTGTCATGTGTATTGTAACTAGAGACTTATTAAGTTAGATTAGACTGAATTACAGTTTAATGGAGTGAATTACATGAATTGATAAGGCTAAGTACGTTGTGATTCAAGTTCAAATTACACGAAAATATTTACAGAACTCCTTTGTTTGTTGTACTTTTTTTAAAGAGTTTGAAAGATTATTACTTTTACCAACTAATGAAAACATTTCATCATTTCGTGCTCTGTAATTCAATAAGGACTAGCAAAACCGCTCGACTTTTCGCATCCAGTTTTATTTTCCTTTCGGGAAATTGTCGTATATTTACTTTATTGGCAGGAACAAAAAAGGGAAAGTCGAGACCGCAAGCGGTTCAAGTGAAGATAAACTTCGGCGTATTGTGTTTGACAATGTGTGAAAAATATTGCCCTTTGTCCACCACTAACCACAGACATATTTTATTTCCCCACGACTTCATTCAATACCAATTCAATTCAATACACCTAAAATACACACAGGGACGAAGTCTAGAATTCTTTAGTTTTGTGCAGTTTGTGTCTAGAATCTTCTTGTTATTTATTATAGGATTGTGTTCGATCCCCTCGAAAATTGAATACTACTGAATAGTCCAACCTTTATAGTTCAGTGTAATCTTGTCTTGCTAAGCACTGTATATTCTTCCTAGTCCTATTACTATCTAGTCCTACCACTAGGGCATATCTAGTCCTATTACTAGATATGCCCGGTCTATTCAGGTATATTCTAGTTTATGTTTTACTAGGCTGGCCTAGTACTGTTAAGTCCTGTCTAGCCCTTATTAACCCAAGGAATGAATTCAGATAAAAAATTGATTTTTTTTTTGTTTAAGCCTTAAAAGTGAAATAAAAGCATGCAAAAATATAAACCAATGAATAAATTCGAAAAAATCGAATAATTAAAATTGTGTTGCTTGACAGCAACAATGAGTCAGACCAAACTGCTCCACCACAGTCCAACTTGGCAAAAGTAGGACTGCTGGTTAGTTCTAGCAAATTGTTGCTTTCGAGCAACACAATACTTACCTATCAAGATCGTGAGTACCCTATTGTAACATAGTCTATAACATGTTACAATGGCTGTAACATGATACACCCAAGATCGTAAGATTTGGTAGAGTAGGTACCCCACCCCTACTGAAATGAACAAGGATAACTAATAATATTTCTACTCATTTGTACAACTTTTATTTATATAATCATTCTTTATTTTTGCATGAATAGTTCAAATGAAATACTATACTATATAAAAAAATAGAATAAAAACTTGAAAATTCATAGCTATCAATAAAATTCCTAAAACTAACAATTATGAAATACTCTGAAACAGTTTCCTGCTGGAACAAAACAAAGTCTTTGACCACACTTTATACAAAACACTTGTGTTGTAGTCTGGCACATTTTACATCTTCCTTTGGTAGTGAAATCAGATAAATGGTTGTATCCATCATGTGCAATAGCTCCAAATAATAACGCTTTTTGAGACCGACAATTATTTTTTGCGGCTTCATTTTCTCTTCTTTTTTTGATTTTTTTTCCTCCAGAAGAATTAGGTGAGATTCTGTTTATTCTTGGCATCCTTGCATATCTCAGTAAGCATTCGCCTCTTTCATTTCGAAAACTTTTCAGATCCATAGAGCTATTCCCGTTATCCCTACTATACAGCAGCCAAGCATTATTCACACCAATGTCAAGCATTTGTGCGACAATGGGCATATACCACTTGAACGTGCTTAGGGGTGCTCTATGAAATGCAGCTAGCATTCCCCCTAGATCCATACCGCCCATAAAATTATTATATTCCCCAATAATTTTTGGACAGTTGACTTGAACGTATGATTTGTTGCTCCACCTTTTGACAGTTGTGGTAGGTAGAGCCCCAACATAAGACGAAGCTACCAGAACTGGTTTGTTGTCAAACCATTTAACAATCGAAATCGATGTTTCGTTATTACAAACTTCGTCAAAAGCCCCACGACCTTTCTTTTTAGATCGTTGTCTGATATAAGTAATTCGCTTGCTCCAGATGGCCTGTTGGCACGTAAGGTTCCTATACTAAGAATGCCGTAATTCCATCTCAGTACTTGTAGGAGTTCTTTTCTCTAAATTTTTTTGTCGTTGCTGCTTTCAGGCAATACTCATTAAAATATTCATAATAAAATAAATCAAACAGATAAAATTTGTATAGATATATATATATATTTTAGCACTTGATTATATACTTAACAAAATCCAATTAAAATATTATCAAAAAAAAGAGAAAAACGTCTAAAAATATGGACGCTCAAATCTAGACACAAACAATGCCAAAATCCTAGCAGCTGCTCTCTTGTCATTATCTTTCTTATCCTGAAGTATTGATAAGGGAATCAGGTTGGCCAACATGCTATCTTGAAATAACAAACAACAACACTCCAGCAACCCTGCTTTCACCATACAAACCGCCTATTTTTAAAAAATCGATAAAGTTATGTTGCTCTCAAGCAACTTGGGTTAAAAAGGGCTAGTCTTGTCTAGTATTAAATTTAGAAATTTGACCTATCTAATTCTAACGTCTAATAGAGACACATATTTGAAACCAAATTTTATCAATTTGTGTAAACTACAAAATCTATGTTTATTGAAACAAATTTAACTAATTCTAATTAATATAACCGTTTACTTACAAATTAGCACTACAGATGGCATAATTAAGTGAATTAGGAAGCCTATTAAATCTCTAATTGAGCTAAGGCTTGCTGTGATCGAGGTTAGGTCTAAGCTGTTGGTTACACTAATTATTAAAAACGGCGAGTATTTGGATTTGTGATGCAGAAGAATTGGAATATTGGATTTGGAAAATTTGGTAGATTTTGGTAATTAAAGCAGCCACTTTACTTAGATATATTTCCATAATATGAATATGAATCCATATGTATCCAATATTAACCCATAATATGATCAAATTTAGAGATCTTCTGCTTAAAATCAACTGAAAGTAGCAAATTTAAACAAGCTACTAATTATTTGAAAACTTAACAACATGAAACATTGAGTATAGAATAAGACTTAATATTTCATGTTGTCTTGTGTAGTCCTGATGTAGGTCTGATGTCTAGCCGTGTGTATCTTACCTATCTTTGATTATTCTTGTCCATACATTTGAATCAATCAATCAGTCATACATTTATTCCTTGAATATACATCAGAACATATAGAATACGTCACAATACAATACAATAATAGTATATTACGTAATAAGAGTTGAAAGAAGCATATTAGTGTAGTATCAGTTACGCACGACCGGCTAAGCGGGGAGTGCGTAATTCCGCGAGTACGTAATTGCCTTACAATTCGAGCTATGTACTATACATTATCTACGACCACACTAATTTATTTCTGTTTAATAAGAAAAATATGTTTGATGTAACAAATTTATTTCATATTAGGTACATTATTTAACATTATAATAAACAAATAGTTGTATTTTCATGTATAACTGTTACTCGACATTATTTAACTTGATAGAAATGTAAAGATTCTTAATGGTTACATACCTTATTACTTAGTACTTATTTGGGTTTTACTGGAATAAGAGTGCTCATAAATATAGGCAACCCAATGCACGCAATGTCAATTTCCGTTAGTTTGAATTGTAGCACGGGGCGCGCTGAACGTATGAGCACGTAGTAGCAGCTCTCAACCAATCAACGAATCGTAAAACAAACGCACGTGTGTTATCAATCATAACTTATCATTAATCGCGGACTGTTACATACGTGTGTGTTATGATGTATTTACGTAGTCCACGAAGTGTACCATAATGGGCATTTACAATAGTGGTCGCAGATAAAACACATTACAATACAAGATTTAACTTAGACTTAGATTTCTACGGCTGTCGCCGCCTCTCCGTCCCCAGTTACCGTATTATCCTATCAAGAGTTTCTTGTTTCCATCGCTTCATTTGTTCCATCCCTCCAGCTTCTTCTAGGTCTTTCTCTCTTTCTCCTCTCCCGCGGTTTCCTTTCCAAGACTTTCTTAGGCCATCTATTCTCATCCATTCTTTTTGTATGACAGAACCAAGTCACTTGTTTTTTTCTCAACTTCGTATAAAATATTCTTTTCCATGCCCATTCTATTTCGGATCTCATCGTTTCTCACTCTATCCCTCCGTGACACTCCACAGCTTCTTCTTACAAAATCCTTTTCACTTGCAAGTAGTTTTCTTTTCGATGTTTCTGTTATATCCCATACTGCTGCTCCATACGTTATCACACTTTGAACAACACTTTCATATAGTCGCTTTTTGTGGTTCTCCTTATATTCTTTTCACAAAGGATTTAATTTAGGGCTCCTATGATTTTTCTACCTTTATTATCCCTTTCTGTTATCTCATCCCTGCTATTGCCCTCTTTGTTAAATACAACCCCTAGGTATTTGGACTTTTCTACTCTTTTTATGAATCCGTTTTCTAAGAGAAGATTATTCTAGTTGTTTCTGCCCATTGCCAGGTATTCGTATTTACTCATGTTCGTCGATAGACTAGCTTTTTCGTATCGCTCTGTCAGTTTTCTGACCATATACCCCAAATCGCCTTTATTCTCTGCTATCACAACCTCATCGTCAGCGAAATATAAACTTCTTCTTCTAAGGGTGCCTTCTCCTAACGGAGGTTGGTTTTCGTATATGGCAATTCTTATTTTAGACACTGCTGCTCTAAACAGGAATATAGAGGATCAATCAAACCATTCCCTGAAATTCTTGGGCCAGGAGATCCGTCGTCTTCCCGGACTCTTTCCTGATATTTTTCCCTGCATAATGAGTTGTATTAATTCATAACGATCTCCTCGCAAGATGTGGCCCAGATATTGATTGTAGTTTTCTGGTTTTCATTGTTTTAATGAGTTCTCGTTCTTTATTCATCTGGGTTAATACTGCTTCATTTGTTTTCCTCTCGGTCCATGCTATTCTTAACATACGTCGGTACACCCATAGTTCGAACGCTTGGATTTTATCCGTATCTTGTTTTTTGAGCGTCCATGCCTCCATTCCGTATAGAAGGGTTGTGAAGACATAACATCTTACAAGTCTGATTCTGATTTCCATGTTTAGGTCTCCGTTGGTTACAAGATTTTTCATTTTCATTTTCTGTTCTCGCCATCTCTATTCGGCACCTTATCTCTTGTGTTTGATTGTTATTTTCATTTATTATGGTTCCCAGGTATTTATAAGAGCTGACTTTTTCTATATTGATGTTGTTTATTGTTAAATTCGCTATAATTGGTCTTTTGGAAACAATCATGAATTACGTTTTTTTTTTAATGTTTAAGTTGTATTTTTGGCTGACGGTGTTTAAACGTTCTATGATTCGTTGTAGGTCTGTGATATTATCAGCAATCATTATGGTGTCGTCGGCATATCGAATATTGTTTATAGGTTTGCCGTTGATTGTTATGCCAGCTGTTTCATCCTCTAATGTTTCTTCGAAGATAGCTTCGGAGTATAAGTTAAATAACAGGGGCGATAGCACGCACCCCTGTCTTACTCCTTTTTGTAAGTCGATGTCTTCTGTTGTTTCATTTTCCATATTAATTACCGCGTTTTGGTTCCAATATAAGTTTTCTATGATTCGGACATCGTAATCATCAATTCCTTTACTTGTAAGTATCTGGATTAGTCGTTCATGTTTGACTGTATCGAACGCTTTCTCGTAGTCAACTAGGCACATGAATACGTCTTTGTATCCGAATAAATCCGAATTGCGTGTTGCCAATTTCTCTTTCTGCTTTTGTACTTATTCGTTTGTGTATAATTTTCAAGAAGATTTTAAGTGTATGGCTCATGAGGCTTATAGACCTGTATTCAGAGCAGTCCTTCACATTATGTTATTTCGGCATTACTATGAATGTCGATTTCAGCCATTCTCGAGGTATTTTGCCTATTGTATATATCGTGTTGAATAGATCAATCAATTGTTGTAAGTTGTCTTCTTCGATTAAATTGATGATTTCGGCGAAAACCTCATCTGGTCCAGCTGCTTTGCCGTTTTTCGCGTTCTTAATTGCGTATTTAACCTCTTCTCTAGTTATTTTTAATGCGGGTGTTTCGATATTTATATTTTGAGCCTCCGCTCTGTTGGCTCTGAAAAGTTATTTTAAATGCTCTTCCCATCTCTTTATTTTCAGTTTGGATTCCAGCATGATGTTTTGTCTTTTGTCTTTCAATAGGCCACCTTGCCTCTTTTTCCCAAGTCCTGTCAGCTCTTTGACTTTCTTGTGCAAGTTGAATGTATCGTAGTTTGTCTGAAGTGCTTCTATTTCATGGCACCTATCCGTGATGTATTTCTCCTTTGCCTCTCTGATCCTTCTTCTAATCAGTGCATATATTTCTTTGTATTTTGAAATATCGTTGTTTTTATGTTTGCGGCGTGTGTCCATTAGTCCGAGTCTTTACTTGTCTGATGTTAAGTTTGTCATTTGCTTTGTGCATTAGTGCTTTCTTGATCTTTCCCCACTTGACATTTGCATCACAGTTTGTATCATTTGTTTCGGCTTGGATTTCGTGTAGTTTTTCCTGGATATCTTGTTTTATCTCCTATACAATGAGATTATCCTTTAATAGTTCTCGATTTAATGTAGATACCTTATTTTTCTTGTGGGTTCTTTTTAGTCTTATATTAAGCTTCGCCACTATAGGGTTGTGGTCTGATCCAACATCCGCACCCGGATTTGTTGTTGCAGAAAGAATTGAATTTCTGTAGCGCTTATTAATTAGTATATAATCGATTTGGTTTCTGATTATTTTATCTTCGCTGTGTTTGGGAGATTTCCATGTGTAACGAGTCTGCGTTCGTGTAGTTTGAAGTAAGAATTAGCAATGATTAGTTGGTTAGTTTGACAGAATTCCACTAATCTTTCTCCTCTGTCATTAGTTTGGCCCAGCCCATATTGTCTTGTGCAATTATCAACACTTCTTTTGCAAACCTTCGCATTAAAGTCACCGAGTATAATTGTTATAACCTGCTTTTTCATTATTCTTAGCACATCGTTCAGATCAGCGTAAAATTTTTCTGATTCGTCATCTGTCTTATCTGTTGTTGGCGCATATATTTGGATGATGTTTACTGTACCTGCCTGCGATTCTAACTGCATGAGTATTAATCGTTCGTTGTATTGTATAACGTTTGTAATGGATTTATTTGTTTCTTTGGTTACTAGAATAGCTACTCCATACAAGTTCTGTGGATCTTTTGTACCAGAGTAATACATGATACCGTTGTTGGTTGCACATTGTCCACTTCCTGGCCATTTGAAGTCTGCCACTCCTAAGATATCTATTTGTAATCTCTCCATTTCCAATACTACGTTATTGTATATGTCGCTATTTTTCGTGTAGGTGTTAATTTTGGTCTTTTAGCTAATTTCAATGCATTCCTCCCCGGAGATCCGATCGGAGGAATATAATCTCCGGAACATTTTGTATTGATTTTAGCCATTATGATATGTGTACTAGGGATGTCTCAGAGACCTTTAATGCGGTAGCTTCTCGTTTCTTTCTGCATCTCCACGCCGTGGACCAGTTTGTCAGTTCATCCGTCTTTGGGAGTGATTTCTCACTCCCGGGGCAAGGAGTTGCCCCACCCCTGCCAGTTCATCCACCCGAAGCTGTTGGCTGGCGACAGGGTGCTGTTTATACCGGCAGCAACTCGGCCGACATAGCCTCTTGGGTTATCAGTAGGGTGCACCATATGCAGGTGAGGTTGTCAGTTGGGTCGGCATCGCCGTCACCCCTTGCACGCTTGCTGTGGTAGACATTATTATTCTCCTTTCTTAATCTCCTTTTTGCCCTTTTTTTTCGGGAAAGCAAAATTAAAAATCAGACACATGTCAGAATTTCATAAATATACACTATAGAGCGTATCATCTTCCGCTCTCGGTCCTATTTGTGCCCACTTTCTTGTCCACACTCTAAGGGATCGGTCAAGGTAAATTTTAAAAATAGTAGGGGATTGACAGAGGGGTGCTGTCAATGTAAGTTTCCGAGTTTTGAGATTTTCGAGATTTCTGGCTATGAATGCACAGAAGTTGACAAATTTGAATTACAAGTTTTCTGATTTTCAAAATTTAATATTTTCTAGTTTTCGAGTTTTCAAGTAACAGACAACATAACGATTTGACATGTCTAGACAAGAATAAAAAGAATAGACATAGACAGGAGTAGACAAAACTACGTTGCAAAGGACTGAAGAGAAATATTCAAGTCATCAAACTTCTGCTGGTTTTAGAGTTTTCAAATTAGGGTAGACAAGACTAGGCAAAACTAGACCATAGAGGACCAAACTGTGCCAGAGAGGACCGGACAAGACCTTAGAAATTCTTTCATTTTATACGCAGGTAAATTATATAATATAGTGCTGCAAAACATAACTTGTGGAAGAATCAACGATTTATATAACAGCAATTTTGAATACATAGTCAGATTTTTTCCAATTCTATTTAAAAAGTAAATTTGCTTAGACATCTTACGTATTACTTATTGTTTAAGATAACACCCAGATTCTTGATTTCATCTACTTGTTCTCAGATTACATTATGTACACAGACTTTGTCTTTACAACCAATATTTCCTAAAGCAATCTTATTTCCTGAAACCATATATTTACATTTGTTTACATTGATAGCCATATTATTGAGGCATAAGTATGAATATATAGCCTCCAGATCACAATTATTTTTTTCTGTCATTTCGGGGTAATTGGTGCCTGTTATGCATATCATGGTGTCATCCGCAAACAGATGTATGTCACTATATTGAACACATTTGACTATATCATTAATATATAAAATAAAAAGGAGCGGACCCAGTACAGTTCCCTGCGGGATACAATATTTTACTTGCACATAATCTGAAAATACATTTTTAAACTTAACCCTTTGTCGTCTGTTTTCTAGGTAAGACTCGAACCACTTCAAAACTTTGCCGGAGAGTCCATATAGATGCAATTTCTTCAAAAGCAACTCTCGGTTGATAGTCTCGAAAGCTCTTTTAAAGTCTAAGAAGACGGCGATCACAATTTGCCTTTTGTCACCTGCATTTATCCACTGGTCACATACATTTAACACCGTTGACTCACAGGAATGATTTTCAACAAAACCCGATTGAACGCTTGATATTATGTGATGGTTCTTGCAGTACTCCAACAACTGATTTTTTACCACCGTTTCAAGAAGTTTTTCGTAAACAGGCACTATATTTATGGGACGGAATTCCTCGCACTTTATCGTATTTGTTACTTTAGGCACTGGCACCACCGTTGAAGTTTTCCAATCCTCCGGGAATTGTCCTTTCTGCAATGAGCTATTAATGACGTCTAGGAACCTGTTCAAAATTACCTGGAAAGCATCTATTAATATTTTTGTTGTTATTCCGGAATCATCACCACTGCCTGTATGTTTCATCTGTCTAACTTCTTTCTTCAAGCTTGCCATCTCTACCATCTTGAATATTGCAAAGGAATCGTTACTAGTTTTATTCATGTGATACTCATATCTATTCGTTGGTTGGTTCTGTGTTGTATCGGAAACAAAGTTATTAATACTCTCCACAAAATATATGTTAAAGTTGTTGCTGATCTCAATAGGCGTTTCACTATGCACGTTATTAAATAAAATTTTCTCTGGTAAACTTTGCTTCTCTGATATCATGGCTTTTATGTTTTTCCACATTTTCCTGGGTCTGTTCTTGCAATTGTCAATAACATCACGAAAATACTGATCTTTAGCAGTTCTAATTTTATGTACAACTGTGTTTCTTAAATGTTTGTATTCCTCCCATAAATTTCCATTCCCTGTAATTTTGCTTCTTGGAATTTCTTGTCCCTAAGTTTTATATGTTCAAGAATGTCATTATTGAACCATTTTCTGTCGTGACTGTAGGAAAGGTTTTTTTAGTGACCTTTGGGCAAATCCGATTTATTGACGATGTCATGCAGTTAACGAGTTTTTTTGCTAAATAGTCTGTGTTACTAATGTTGTTATTCCATGTGGTGTCTTTTATTAATTTTTCTTGGAAAGAATAATTTTGTCCGGTAGCTTTTGTAATTTCGTGTTTCTATAGACATTTTCTCTTTTTTATGTAATGTATCTCTATTTAGTATATCCAGACTTATGATACAGTGGTCTGCTATCCTCGATGTTAAACCTAACCTGTGTAGAACATTGCATTTTAATGATTTTTCATTGGTAAGTACATGGTCAATTAACGTCGAGCTGTTCTTGGTAATGCGCGTCGGCTCTTCAACAATTTGAATATATCCATTTATGTATATTAAGTCTTTATACTTTTTTGTATAGAAGGTATCACTGAGTAAGTCAAAGTTAAAATCACCAACGATAATGTTTTGCCCATCAAAAACACCAATATCATTTAAGAAATTTCCAAAGTATTCAATGAATATTGCCTCATTTTTACTTGAAGAGCGATAAACCGTTGTTAGTAAAACACGTTTTTTTTGTATTGATATTTCCACAGTAACTATCCACGCTGTTGTTTCAATGCTCTGTGACTTAACCAGTTTATGACCTTCTTGTCTAAAGTTTTCTGGTCACGAGTGGTCTTTCTGCTCTTGTCTGGTCGTATCTGGTCTCCTCTGGTCTTGACCAGTATTGTCAGGTCTTGTCTGTTCTTATCTGGTCTTGTCTGGTCATATCTGGCCTTTCCACGTCTTTCATAATGCTGTCAGGTCTTGTCTGGTCCTGTTTGGTCATCTATGGTGTTGTCTTCTTGTTTGGTCTTACATGGGCTTGTCTGGTCTTTTCTGGTCTTATCTGGCCTTGTCTGCTCTTGTCTGGTCCTGTCTGGTCTTGTTTGGTTTTGTCTGGTCTTGTCTGATCTTGTCTGATCTTGTTTGGTGTTGCTTGGTGATCTATGGTCTTGTCTGGTCTTGTATGGTCGTGTCTGGTCTTGTCTTGTCTTGTCTGATCTTGTCTGGTCTTGTCTGGTTTTGGCTGGTCTTGTCTGATCTTGCCTTGCCTTGTCTGGTTTTGCCTTGCCTTGCCTTGTCTGGTCTTGCCTTGTCTTGTCCGGTCTTGTCTGTTCTTTTCTGGTCTTGTCTCGTCTCGTCTGCTCTTGCCTGGTCTTGTCTGGTCTTCTCTGATCTTGTCTACTCTTGTCAGTTCATGTCTGCTCTTGAGTGGTCTTGTCTTGTCTTTTCTGGTCTTGTCTGATCTTCTCAGGTCTTGTCTAGTCTTGTGTGGTCTGGTCAGACTTTGTCTAGTCTTTTCTGGTTTTTTTGAATCTTTTCTGGTTTTGTTTGTTCATGTCTGGGCATGTTTGGTCTTACTTACTCTTATCTGGTCTGATCTTGGCTAGGTTGTCTAGTCTAGGTTTTGCAAGTCTTGTTTAGTGAAAACTAACCTGAAAACTCGGAAGCATAAAAAAATGACAACTTTCCTGGACAAATACTTTTTCTTAGTTTTCACATTTCCTAGTGTTCCTTTTTAAGTGTTCAAGTTTTCTTGAAAACTCAAACCTAGAAAACATGAGAAGAGTTATCTAATTGTAAGTTATATTAAGACCTATCAGTCCAGTCGCAGTTCTGACTCATATATGTTCTAATCCTTTGAGGTCGTGCTGTGGGTAAAATAATTAACATTTAGTTTCTACAGCTTAACTAGATATTCATGTTATAAAGTTCTCAGTATTTAATCAATATTGATAAGATTCAGTAATTCATAATATATATATTTCTGAGAATTATCATGAATAGTAAAAGTTTAGAATTAGAATTAATCATTGATGATATATAAATGTAAATAGTAACTGGGAATTTGAGTCCAACAGCGATAAAATGTATTATTAGACTGGATAATGTCGGAATAAAAGCGATTAGGCTTATAATTATAGTTTGAAATCCGAGACAGCAATAAATAAATTTCCATGTATTTGATAAAAGCGGTTGATAAAATTTTACAATGTGCAGCTTAAAATCTTGTCCACTTGGTTCGTAGCGCGGACGTATTTAATAAACGGCGCGAACGGATTTATTTCCGCCCGGGCCGACCGATTAAGCCCTAAAGCAATTACTCTATGACGGCTTTAATTATTTTTTCAACGGATTTATGGCCGTCGCGGCTCTTGCGGTTTCACAGCAAACATCGTGACCTGCAAAGCAACATTTCATTTTTATCAATATTTTAATTACCAAGGAACACACTTTCAAATCACGAATTTGGTAAATGAGAAAAGAGAAAGATATTGTTAGGTCAGGCTAAGGTTAGGTTAGGTTACGTTAGGTTAATTTGTTAAATGAGGAAATAAAAAGATATTGTTAGACAAGACTACACAAGACTGAACTAGATTTGACAAGACTTAACACGAGTAACTTTACATAACTTCAAGCTTTTAAATTTAAATATTTTCAAGCTTGTGAGTTAACGAGTTATCGAGTTACCATATATTACTAATCATACCAGACAAGGCCGGACAAGGCCGGACAAGATCAAGCAAGACCCGACAATACCAGACAAGACCAGACAATACCAGACAACACCAGACAACACCAGACAAGACCTGACAAGACTAGACAAGACCCGACAAGACCAGACAAGACCAAACTAGACAGATAAGAGCAGACAAGACAAGACCAGACAAGACCAGACAAGACCAGACAAGACCAGACAAGACCAGACAAGACCAGACAAGACCAGACAAGACCAGACAAGACCAGATAAGACCAGACAAGACCAGACAAGACCAGACAAGACCAGACAAGACCAGACAAGACTAGACAAGACCAGACAAGACCCGACAAGACCAGACAAGACCAAACTAGACAGATAAGAGCAGACAAGACAAGACCAGACAAGACCAGACAAGACCAGACAAGACCAGACAAGACCAGACAATACCACACAACACCAGACAACACCAGACAAGACCTGACAAGACTAGACAATACCTGACAATACCTGACAACACCAGACAACACCAGACAAGACCTGACAAGACTAGACAAGACCAGACAAGACCAGACAAGACCAGACAAGACCAGACAAGACCCGACAAGACCAGACAAGACCAGACAAGACCAAACTAGACAGATAAGAGCAGACAAGACAAGACCAGATAAGACCAGACAAGACCAGACAAGACCAGACAAGATCAGACAAGACCAGACAAGACCAGACATGACCAGACAAGACCAGACAAGACCAGACAAGACCAGACAAGACCAGACAAGACCAGACAAGACCAGACAAGACCAGACAAGACCAGACAAGACCAGACAAGACCAGGCATGAGCAGACAAGTACGGACAAGACCAGACAAGACCAGGCAAGGCCAGACAAGACCAAACAAGACCAAACAAGACCAGACAAGATCAGACAAGACCAGACGATATCAGGCAAGACCCGACAAGATCGAAGATAAATCTTTGTGATACAGTGAAGACAAATGCATATTTGAAATTTTTATCGTATCTCGGCTTTACCACCTGAACTGGTATATTGAGCTTCTTGCGGGTAAAACTAGGGTCTATTGTACCCCAGGGAGTTCGTAAATTAAACGGCCAATAACTTTGCGTAGGTGCAAAACCGCCAGGTCAACTTTCATAAACGTAGTTTAAACGACCACCATTATATATATATATATATATATATATATATGCCTATATACAAGCCTGTCTGTTTGTCTTTCCCATCTAGCCTTGATTGTCAAGTCTTGTCTGTCTGTCTGATTGATAAATAGATTTATCAATCTTGTCTATTCAGACCTTCAAGTAATCTCAGTTTAGTCATGAATATCTTCTTTTCGTTGTAGACTTTTCCAACCAGTGTTCTCTGTCCAGTCTTGTCTTATTTTGTTTAGATTCTTAAGTGCCTAGACCTGTGTGTTTTGCGTTCTCTTGTTTGTAGACTCATTAGTTTTATATATCTCGTCATTGTCGCCTTGGTAATAGAGTTTTTCTGTTTTTAGAATTTATCGCATCTGTTTTGTTTGTTTTGTTAATCTGTCCTGCGAATTTTAATTTAATTCAGTTTTTTTTTTCCAATAAATTTAACATTTTCTGTACAAATTACACATAATTGTGCCGATTAATTACGGATTCACGGCGACATTGCCGTGAGGCAAATTAGATAACGATCGAAAGATTGCTCCGTCCGCTCGGAACAAAGTATTATCGGCACATTAATTATGAAGATTTGTTTTTTAATCCCTGCTCGACTTATTTTCGTTTTTGTTTGCTGCAACGGGAATTTTCGCTTTGATCGCGACGCATTTTTCTTGTCCTCAATATTCATACCATATTCATCTATAATGTCACTTGAATTTGCAAACCAACAACAACAAGATCCAAATCAGGTAAATAGTTCGATGGCCATGAATATTAAGTTAATTATAGTGTTTATTAATATTAAAAGAGATCTTGTCAGATAGGACAGACACGTTTCGAAAGACAGGATATTATTTTTTAAGAAGGTTTGGGGAAAGCTCTCACTAAACCACCTATTCCACTTTGACTGTTAGTATGCGCCAACTCGGTATCGCATATTTCGCATTCATTCAGGGTGGGCAGCCCGGACGGTTAGTGAAAACTTCCCTAGTTGTTTCTTCTTCGGCTGGGAATCGAACCCGTGTCTCCCACATGCCACGCGGTTATGTTGTCAAATACACTACCGAGGAGGACTAGACAGACAAAACTACAAAGATACCACTAAACAGGAATACAAAGATACCACTAGACAGACAAAAATAAATAGACAGGACTAGACAGACAAGACTAGATAGACAAGGCTAGACAGACAAGACTAGACAGACAAGACTAGACAGACAAGACTAGACGACAAGACTAGACAGACAAGACTAGACAGTCAAGACTAGACAGTCAAGACTAGACAAATAAGACTAGACAGACAAGACTAGACAGACAAGACTAGACAGACAAGTCTAGACAGACAAGACTAGACAGACAAGACTAGACAGACAAGACTAAACAAACAAGACTAGACAGACAAGACTAGACAGTCAAGACTAGACAGACAAGACTAGACAGACAAGACTAGACAGACAAGACTAGACAGACAAGACTAGACAGACAAGTCTAGACAGACAAGACTAGACAGACAAGACTAGACAGACAAGACTAAACAAACAAGACTAGACAGACAAGTCTAGACAGACAAGACTAGACAGACAAGTCTAGACAGACAAGACTAGACAGACAAGACTAGACAGACAAGACTAAACAGACAAGACTAGACAGACAAGTCTAGACCGACAAGACTAGACAGACAAGACTAGACAGACAAGACTTGACAGACAAGACTAGACAGACAAGACTAGACAGACAAGACTAGACAGACAAGACTAGACAGACAAGACTAGACAGACAACACTAGACAGACAAGACTAGACAGACAAGACTTTTTTTTATATGTGGTTTGGGGGAAGCTCTACCAGCCTGTGTGTGAGGCTCTCACTCACTAAACCCCTACTTCCACTTGGCTTAAAAAAGTACGCCACCCCGGTATCGCTTGCGCATTCCTTCAGGGTGAGCAGCCTGGCCGTTTTTTTGCCGGCCTAGTTATTCAAAAATCTGGCTATATAGTATTAGCTCTATAGTTTTGGTATTTCTTTTTGTAGTTGATTTTTGTCCGTTCGTCTTGTTCTTTTTGTGTCACGTATCATTGTCTCCGTGTATGTCCAGTCCTCTGGTGATCTCAGCATCGCGTCTACCAGTGTTTGCACCTCTAGGATGAGGCCGGTCTGCTCCTTCCATCTGTCCCTCTCGGATATCCACCTACTGCATTCAAACACAGTGTGAAGTGCACTGTCCACTTCGCCGCAGTATACACACATTGCGTCACTTGCCCTGCCAAAACTATGTAGATACTCCCTGAAGCATCCGTGGCCGCTGAGGGCCTGTGTTAGATGGTAAGTTATCTCACCATGGTTCCGTGTTAGCCATGGTTTAAGTTTTGGGATCAATAGTTTGGTCCAATTTCCTGTTTTGGACATACTCCATGACGTTTGCCAGTCTTTATGTATTTGGTTCTTTGCATTTTTTTGTCTTTCTGTCCTATTTGCCCAGTTCCTTGTCTTATATAATTGGACTATCTTGTGGATTTTGCACTCTATCGGGACGATGCCAGCAATCACCAACACAGCTTCCCTGGAGATGTCCTGTATGATGATGTTCATGTATCTCTTTTCAATTGCTCTAGGCCAGACCGGGGCTCCATAGAGAATGGTCGAGTGAACCACAGAGCACAGTAGTCTTCTTTTACTGCTTTTCGGTCCGTGAGTGGAGTCGTCGAGTGGAATCTGGCGGTCCGCCGGTGTTAGGCAATAATTTTCCTAGGGCCGATGTAATTTTTAGGGATTTTTCTGTAGCTTTCCTAAGGTGTGCTTTGAAAGAAGTTTCCGGTCAATAATGATGCCTAGGTACTTGACTTCTTGTTTCGGTGTGATGTCCACTTTTTTAATTTTGAATTTAATAGGTCCTATTTTCCTATTGCCAGTGAGAAGTTCAGCTTCTGTTTTTTCAGGGGCTAGCTTAAGGTTTTTTCGTTCTAGCCATTCATCGGCCTGCTTTATGGCGAAGTTTGATTTCCTCCTTAGTTCTTCTTCAGTTTTACCTGTTGCAACTAAAGCTAGGTCATCGGCGAATCCTACTATTTCCACCCCCGCGGGAAAAACGAGCCTTAACACGCCATCGTATAGAATGTTCCATAGGGTAGGGCCCAACACTGAGCCCTGAGGAACACCACTAGTTACTTCGCATTCGACGACCTCATCGCCGGATTCCATCTGTATTCTCCTATTTGAGAGGTAGCTGCGCACCAGCCGCAACAGGTATGGGGTAAACTTTCTGTTAGTTAGCTCTTCCATAATCATTTCCCAGCATTTTTTATGTCTAGGGTAATCAGCGCCGTCATCTTACGTGTTCTTCGTGTGCCGCTTGTGGCTTTCTCTGCCACTTTGATCACCCTCAGAACGGCATCGACCGTGGACTTTCCCTCTCTGAACCCATATTGTCTATCGGAAAGACCTCCACCCTTGCACAATTCCGCTTTAATTCTGACTAGAAGCAGTTGTTCAAGTAGTTTCCCGAGGACATCCAGCAAGCATATTGGTCTGTAAGAGAATGGTTCGTGTATGGGCTTTACACCTTTTTGGAGGAGGACCAACCTTGCTATCTTCCACCTATCTGGGAATCTGCCATCTGCTATTATATTGTTCATGACTTCTAGAACAAATTTTGGTTGTCTGTTTACGGCAATCTTTATAGCTTCTGGTGGGAGATTGTCGGGTCCTGGTGCTCTGCCATTTCGAAGACGTTGGCTGGCCCTGTTCAGCTCCTCAATAGAAAATTCAGGAGTGACTTTAACTTCCGGTAAAACCCACTGTAGTTTCTGGTGCTTGGGGAAGAGAACCTCCACCACTTCTCGCACCTTTTCCATGGTCATATTCAGATTTGGAGATCTTACTTTGAGTTCTCGGGTAGCAATGGAATATGCGTCACCCCACACGTTTTCATCTATTTTATCGCAGAGTTGACGCCAGTGGTCCCTTTTAGATCTGTTGATTTCTTTGCGTAAGTTCTTTTTTGCTGTGGCGTAAGAATTTCTGTACGTAGCTTCTATATCTGGGTTTGGGTTTCTCTTCCCTTTCCGTTAGTAGGCACGTCTTTTAGCAAAACAGATCTTTCTCATCTCAGCAAATTTCGCGCTCCACCAGTATACCTGTATTCTTTTCGAAGGCTTGGCATAAGGATATCATTGCAAGTTTTCCATAGCACACAGTAGAGAGCATCAGGTGAGCTGTCGTTTGTGTTGTGAATTTCCTTGTCCAGCTTATTTGCGAATTTGTCCTCGTTTATATTTTTTGCGTGCCACCCCCTGCGAGTGCATTTTTTTGCAGATGGCTTTATTGTACCTACGTCTATACGGTATGACAAGTACCTGTGGTCACTTAGTGTTTCTGCACGAGGAGCTGCTCCTGCGTTCAAAAGTGGGTGAGTTTTCTACGTTACTCACATATAGATCGAGTTCTGAGATCCATTCCAACATAATTTCTCCGCGTTTATCTGCACCTGAGCAGCCCCAATAGGGGGATTTTGCATTGAAGTCTCCTCCGACTAGTTTGCGCTTGGTTTGGCACCGAATGTCCTGGCCGAGGGTGGATAGGTATAGCTCTAATTCCTGGGGGCTACTATTTGGTGATAGATAGCAGCTATATATCACAAGTTCTTCTAGCTCGACCCATGCGAAACCGGATCCATCTCCCTGTTTTAAGACCGCTAGGTCCTTGTTGCATATAAAGATTGCCGCATCATTTTTATCATCCGTGATCCAACCGTTCTTCATGGTGTTTTTGTTTGGTTCACTGAATATGACAATGTCTATTGTAAGTTCGTGGACGGTAGCCCTTAATAGGTCATGGGCAGCCGGGCTGCGCATGGCATTTATTTGGATTATGTTAATCATTGCTCCGATTTGTCTCGTCCTGCTTCCGATAACGCTTTTTTTAGTATTGGGCATGCTCCATTGTCTTCTCGGCGCCCAACCTGGCCACAGATGGGGCTGTGTGATTGTTTCTCACAATCCTTGGCAATAACTTGTACAGTTTTACACGATTTTAGTCATAGTTTCTTTTGCCATTCCTTTTGACAGCCAAGACTAGACAGACAAGACTAGACAGACAAGACTAGACAGACAAGACTAGACAGACAAGACTAGACAGACAAGACTAGACAGACAAGACTAGACAGACAAGACTAGACAGACAAGACTAGACAGACAAGACTAGACAGACAAGACTAGACAGACAAGACTAGACAGACAAGACTAGACAGACAAGACTAGACAGACAAGACTAGACAGACAAGACTAGACAGACAAGACTAGACAGACAAGACTAGACAGACAAGACTAGACAGACAAGACTAGACAGACAAGACTAGACAGACAAGACTAGACAGACAAGACTAGACAGACAAGACTAGACAGACAAGACTAGACAGACAAGACTAGACAGACAAGACTAGACAGACAAGACTAGACAGACAAGACTAGACAGACAAGACTAGACAGACAAGACTAGACAGACAAGACTAGACAGACAAGACTAGACAGACAAGACTAGACAGACAAGACTAGACAGACAAGACTAGACAGACAAGACTAGACAGACAAGACTAGACAGACAAGACTAGACAGACAAGACTAGACAGACAAGACTAGACAGACAAGACTAGACAGACAAGACTAGACAGACAAGACTAGACAGACAAGACTAGACAGACAAGACTAGACAGACAAGACTAGACAGACAAGACTAGACAGACAAGACTAGACAGACAAGACTAGACAGACAAGACTAGACAGACAAGACTAGACAGACAAGACTAGACAGACAAGACTAGACAGACAAGACTAGACAGACAAGACTAGACAGACAAGACTAGACAGACAAGACTAGACAGACAAGACTAGACAGACAAGACTAGACAGACAAGACTAGACAGACAAGACTAGACAGACAAGACTAGACAGACAAGACTAGACAGACAAGACTAGACAGACAAGACTAGACAGACAAGACTAGACAGACAAGACTAGACAGACAAGACTAGACAGACAAGACTAGACAGACAAGACTAGACAGACAAGACTAGACAGACAAGACTAGACAGACAAGACTAGACAGACAAGACTAGACAGACAAGACTAGACAGACAAGACTAGACAGACAAGACTAGACAGACAAGACTAGACAGACAAGACTAGACAGACAAGACTAGACAGACAAGACTAGACAGACAAGACTAGACAGACAAGACTAGACAGACAAGACTAGACAGACAAGACTAGACAGACAAGACTAGACAGACAAGACTAGACAGACAAGACTAGACAGACAAGACTAGACAGACAAGACTAGACAGACAAGACTAGACAGACAAGACTAGACAGACAAGACTAGACAGACAAGACTAGACAGACAAGACTAGACAGACAAGACTAGACAGACAAGACTAGACAGACAAGACTAGACAGACAAGACTAGACAGACAAGACTAGACAGACAAGACTAGACAGACAAGACTAGACAGACAAGACTAGACAGACAAGACTAGACAGACAAGACTAGACAGACAAGACTAGACAGACAAGACTAGACAGACAAGACTAGACAGACAAGACTAGACAGACAAGACTAGACAGACAAGACTAGACAGACAAGACTAGACAGACAAGACTAGACAGACAAGACTAGACAGACAAGACTAGACAGACAAGACTAGACAGACAAGACTAGACAGACAAGACTAGACAGACAAGACTAGACAGACAAGACTAGACAGACAAGACTAGACAGACAAGACTAGACAGACAAGACTAGACAGACAAGACTAGACAGACAAGACTAGACAGACAAGACTAGACAGACAAGACTAGACAGACAAGACTAGACAGACAAGACTAGACAGACAAGACTAGACAGACAAGACTAGACAGACAAGACTAGACAGACAAGACTAGACAGACAAGACTAGACAGACAAGACTAGACAGACAAGACTAGACAGACAAGACTAGACAGACAAGACTAGACAGACAAGACTAGACAGACAAGACTAGACAGACAAGACTAGACAGACAAGACTAGACAGACAAGACTAGACAGACAAGACTAGACAGACAAGACTAGACAGACAAGACTAGACAGACAAGACTAGACAGACAAGACTAGACAGACAAGACTAGACAGACAAGACTAGACAGACAAGACTAGACAGACAAGACTAGACAGACAAGACTAGACAGACAAGACTAGACAGACAAGACTAGACAGACAAGACTAGACAGACAAGACTAGACAGACAAGACTAGACAGACAAGACTAGACAGACAAGACTAGACAGACAAGACTAGACAGACAAGACTAGACAGACAAGACTAGACAGACAAGACTAGACAGACAAGACTAGACAGACAAGACTAGACAGACAAGACTAGACAGACAAGACTAGACAGACAAGACTAGACAGACAAGACTAGACAGACAAGACTAGACAGACAAGACTAGACAGACAAGACTAGACAGACAAGACTAGACAGACAAGACTAGACAGACAAGACTAGACAGACAAGACTAGACAGACAAGACTAGACAGACAAGACTAGACAGACAAGACTAGACAGACAAGACTAGACAGACAAGACTAGACAGACAAGACTAGACAGACAAGACTAGACAGACAAGACTAGACAGACAAGACTAGACAGACAAGACTAGACAGACAAGACTAGACAGACAAGACTAGACAGACAAGACTAGACAGACAAGACTAGACAGACAAGACTAGACAGACAAGACTAGACAGACAAGACTAGACAGACAAGACTAGACAGACAAGACTAGACAGACAAGACTAGACAGACAAGACTAGACAGACAAGACTAGACAGACAAGACTAGACAGACAAGACTAGACAGACAAGACTAGACAGACAAGACTAGACAGACAAGACTAGACAGACAAGACTAGACAGACAAGACTAGACAGACAAGACTAGACAGACAAGACTAGACAGACAAGACTAGACAGACAAGACTAGACAGACAAGACTAGACAGACAAGACTAGACAGACAAGACTAGACAGACAAGACTAGACAGACAAGACTAGACAGACAAGACTAGACAGACAAGACTAGACAGACAAGACTAGACAGACAAGACTAGACAGACAAGACTAGACAGACAAGACTAGACAGACAAGACTAGACAGACAAGACTAGACAGACAAGACTAGACAGACAAGACTAGACAGACAAGACTAGACAGACAAGACTAGACAGACAAGACTAGACAGACAAGACTAGACAGACAAGACTAGACAGACAAGACTAGACAGACAAGACTAGACAGACAAGACTAGACAGACAAGACTAGACAGACAAGACTAGACAGACAAGACTAGACAGACAAGACTAGACAGACAAGACTAGACAGACAAGACTAGACAGACAAGACTAGACAGACAAGACTAGACAGACAAGACTAGACAGACAAGACTAGACAGACAAGACTAGACAGACAAGACTAGACAGACAAGACTAGACAGACAAGACTAGACAGACAAGACTAGACAGACAAGACTAGACAGACAAGACTAGACAGACAAGACTAGACAGACAAGACTAGACAGACAAGACTAGACAGACAAGACTAGACAGACAAGACTAGACAGACAAGACTAGACAGACAAGACTAGACAGACAAGACTAGACAGACAAGACTAGACAGACAAGACTAGACAGACAAGACTAGACAGACAAGACTAGACAGACAAGACTAGACAGACAAGACTAGACAGACAAGACTAGACAGACAAGACTAGACAGACAAGACTAGACAGACAAGACTAGACAGACAAGACTAGACAGACAAGACTAGACAGACAAGACTAGACAGACAAGACTAGACAGACAAGACTAGACAGACAAGACTAGACAGACAAGACTAGACAGACAAGACTAGACAGACAAGACTAGACAGACAAGACTAGACAGACAAGACTAGACAGACAAGACTAGACAGACAAGACTAGACAGACAAGACTAGACAGACAAGACTAGACAGACAAGACTAGACAGACAAGACTAGACAGACAAGACTAGACAGACAAGACTAGACAGACAAGACTAGACAGACAAGACTAGACAGACAAGACTAGACAGAGAGGACTAGACAGACAAGACTAGACAGACAAGACTAGACAGACAAGACTAGACAGACAAGACTAGACAGACAAGACTAGACAGACAGGACTATACAGACAAGACTAGAGACACAAGACTAGACAGACAAGACTAACATATCTATGAAGCAATATCTATGAAGCTCTGAATTTTATCTTCAAACACAAAACACTCTTCAGAAGCAGCAAAAACGACCACAATGTGGAAACTAGGAGGAAGAATTTTGAATATATGCCGCCAATACACAAATTAACAATGTCCGAAAAAGGACCCTACTACAGCTGCATCAGAGTATATAATCACTTGCCAAATAATTTAAAGATATCAGAAACTTTAAAACATTTAAAGAACAAGTGTTCAATTATTTAAGGGACTTAGTATCTTATGCATTATCAGATTATCTCAGTTGAAAGTGAAACTTCAGTTTTGTAATAGTTATTTATGTTTTATCTTGACACATTTCCATTTGTTGTACAACTTGAATATGGAAATAAATTATTTTGAATTTGAATTTGAATTTGACTAGACAGTCAAAATAAGGTGGAGAAGAATAGACGGACAAGATTAGACAGACAAATCTCGTCAGATTATATTAGGCAAAGAAGACTAGGTAGGCAAGATTAGACAGACAAGGCTAGACATGCAAGACACGATTATTTATTGTTGAACAATTTTTTTTTGCGCGTGGGTGGGTACTAAAATGTCGTGGCCACACACTTTAGATTATGAGTTTCCTTTTTTGTGGTTTTTGACCGAAAAACGATTTAAATAACGAAATAACTAGATTCTGCGAATGCAAATGGGTCAGTGGGTCGAGGATGATAAATAATAATGAAATAAAACAATAATTCTCCTATTTATTTACTTTCGCCACACTAAGCAAACATTTCTCTTTATCTTCAAACATGGACCTTATCAAAAACATTAAAATTATAACTTATCTAAACTAGTTTCTTTCTAGTTTACTACCGCAAAGCTTATCTTATCTTATCTTATCTTTATTAATCTAAGCTTATCGATTGATTTCTGTACAGTCTTATGTATCTACTTTTATCGGCGCAGTTTTGTCTGTTTAGTGACCAGACGTTAGAAAAGCAAACGGTATTAGACTAGTCCAAGCAAAAAAACAGACAAGAACAGAAAACAACAACGAGGAATGGACAAGACCAGACCAGACAAGACCAGACAAAACCAGACAAGACCAGACAAGTCCAGATAAGACCAGACAAGACCAGACAAGACCAGACAAGACCAGACAAGAGCAGACAAGACCAGACAAGATTAGACAAGACCAGACAAGACCAGACAAGACCAGACAAATACAGACAAGACTAGAGAAGACCAGACAAAAACCAGACAAAACCGTACAAGACAAGACTAGAGAAGACTAAACTGGACAAGAATAGACTTTGTGTTATAGACAGGATTATAGAATAGGATTTGTGTTATAGAATGAAATGGGCATTCCATTTGTAAAATTTGTTTGTGAGATTGTAGGGAAACCTTTTAGCTGTCGCGTTAATATTTTAGGAGGAGCAATTTACGTTTTCAGCGAGCTTAAAATGTAATCATAGGGATGGATTCTATTATTGCGACATGCATTTTTCAGCGCGGATTGTTCCGTGTAAATTAAATTGTAACCGTTGCACCATTTTCAAAAGTAAATGTATTGAAATATCTCGTGAAAAACCCCTATTCCAATTTATTTACCGGATCTAAATTTGACAAAAACATCCATATAAAACCTTAGCCGGAAGCAGTATAGAAAATGTCTGCTGGTCAAAGTATAACTTTCCTTAGAACACTCATTATTTCCTTATTTTACTGTTATTTACTGAAACACTAAAGTATAGTGAATTCAGTCGTAATAAATAGTAAACCTATCTGTTTTATAGCGGAAATAAATAAAAGTGAAACAAAGCCGTTGTTTCTTTTAGTCCCGCAACTTGTGCGAACGATGGAAATTCATATTTCATGCCACATATCTATGCGGCAGTATTCGCGACAGTTTCGCTTTGTGCATGCAAACTTGTCGTGAAACCGTCGCGCTGCATACAATCACAAGACAAACGATATCGAGAAAATATCCCGCGCAAACAGGAAATTTTCAGCTGCATTATCAATTTCTTTCACACAACTGACAAACTTTATTCGAAGTATTAAAACATATAAGTTATTCAAATTACATAGAAGCGAATAGAATAAAGTTGCAATAATTTTATAGACTAGACAGTTAGCATTAAACACTAAAATCTCGATAGAATGAAGTATATAGACAAGACTAGACAGTTAATACTAGAAAAAAAACAAGAATATATTCACACGACTACGCAGATAAGACTAGGCACACAAGACTAGACAGATAAGACTATAACAGACAAGATTAGACTGATAAAAATAGACAGACAAGACTAAACAGACAAGACTTCACAGACAAGATTAAATGAACAATTCTAAACAAACAAGAATAGACCGACACGACTTGGCAGACGAGATTAGACAGATAAGATTTGGCTAGACATTTAAATCTAAACATTGTAGAAATTTAAACGTTTTACTTGGTAAATGTTGCAATAATTAACATGTATAAGTGGTAATTGCTATAGTAAACAAGTCTTGTCTGCTACAGTTATGATTCTAGGTATTTTTGTGCTTAAAGTATGAAATTATAAAATTGCCAGCCGCAATTTATTTACTCCAATTAGAGCTTGCATGCTAAATGCTCATAAAATATTCAACACACAGGCGCATCTCGAACAAAATTATTTAGCAAAAAATGTTAAAGTCATTAGTCTTGACTAATTTAGTCTTCTCTACCTTGTCTTGCCTCTCTAGTCATTTCTCTCTAGTCCTATATGTCTAGTCTTGTTGGTCTATTCTTATCTAACTAATATTGTCTTTGTAGTCTAGTCCACTTTATCTGATATATCTATTTTTGTCTGTCCAATCTATCTCATCTATATAGTTTGTCTATTTAATCTAATCCGTCAAGTTTGGGTTTAGTTTCTTTCAATTCTTTCGACATTTCATTGCATCAGTTTTAAAATGTTTTTCCAATTGTTCTTGCAGTTCACTATTACCATAATTGAAGTACTAAACTGAGCTTTTTGTAGTGTGCATAATGGAAGCATGTAATTGTTATGTCTATTTGAAATATTACAATTGAGTTTTTTCCGTGCGTTCAATATCGACGGCGTTCCATTTCGTGTGTCGTAAATCAAAAGTGCGGATGTATAAATAACGTCGGAGAGTGAAGTCTAAATTAATTCGAAGGTGAACTAAATAAGCAAAAGAGCGAATAAAAATCGAATGAGTTTGGCCAACAAGAAGTTCGTAAATCTTGGCGGTTTGTTCGCAACGTTCAACCGCAACAATCGAATTACTGGAGTCATCCAGGTCCATTATATATCGATATCGGGAACGTCGACGCCTTCAAATTCACTTAGATCTTTTCGCTAACTGCATTTTACACTTGAGCATCGCTCAAATTCTATTAGGATTTATTATTATTGACGCCTTTTTTCTCCCTCATTTTATTGACACGTAATCCATTTTTTCAAACTAAACATCAAAATGAAACTCCGTAAAAGAAAAACGAAACAAGACGAATAGTTTAGTCTTATCTGCTTAGCTTTATTCTGCATGACACAAACACTAACCAAAGATGATTCTATTCCAACTAATAGTAAAACAAGTTATGAATGGGCCAGGTAAACACAACCTGAATCATTTTTATAAACCATCAATGTTGTTTTGTAATTCTGAATATGCATTTTCATTAACCTAATTTTTCTAAGATAATAAATGTATGCGTGTGTCAATAGCCTTTTAGGTAAACAACATTATTTAATTAGAACAACATAATTTCAGATTTGAAAATAATTACACAATAATTCTCGATATTACGCTTATTTATAATTCCGTTTTGTTATATATTAGTTCTGTATTATTATGGATTAGAAATGGCGTTTAAGGTCTCGATTGTGCCGAATCGCTGTGGATCTGTTCCACATATTCCGCCGCACCTTTGTGTAAGCCGTTGTCGGTGTTTTCTCATAAAATATCCATCAATCAATATTAATTTGCGTCGAATAACAATATTTGCCAACGATCTTTATCTAGTAAACATTTCAATAAAATTGTAAATAAAACCTAATAAACAGATATTCCGGTTGATATTCAACTCGCCTGTTGCTTTATCCGACGCGACGTGGGAAGTCAAATTATATGAAATACAACTGAACAAACACGAAACACCATCAAATAAGGCTAAGCTAGAGTAGACAATACCAATGTAGATCAGACAAGAATAGGCAAGACCAGACCGCACCAAAAAAATGGTCTGGCAACATTAAACTAAATCAGACAAAATCAGACAAAACCAGACAAGAGTAACATAAGAACACTCTACAAGACCAAACAAAGCTTGATAAGGTAAACAAGACCAGATCGGAACAGACCTCACAAGATCAAACAAGATTCTAGTTTTGCTTGTCTGGCCTTGTCTGTCTGGTCTTGTCCATCTGGTCTCATCTGTCTGTTCTTGTCTCTCTGGTCTTGTCTATCTGGCCTTGTCTGTCTGGTTTTGTCTGTCCGGTCATGTTTGTCTGGTCTTGTCTGTCTTATCTTGTCTGTCTGGCCTTGTCTCTCTGGTCTTGTCTGTCTGGTCTTGTCTGTCTGGTCTTGTCTGTCTGGTCTTGTCTGTCTGGTCTTGTCTGTCTGGTCTTGTCTGTCTGGTCTTGTCTGTCTGGTCTTGTCTGTCTGGTCTTGTCTGTCTGGTCTTGTCTGTCTGGTCTTGTCTGTCTGGTATTGTCTGTCTGGTCTTGTCTGTCTGGTCTTGTCTGTCGGGTCTTGTCTGTCTAATCTTGTCTGTCTGGTCTTGTCTGTCTGGTCTTGTCTGTCTGGTCTTGTCTGTCTGGTCTTGTCTGTCTGGTCTTGTCTGTCTGGTCTTGTCTGTCTGGTCTTGTCTGTCTGGTCTTGTCTGTCTGGTCTTGTCTGTCTGGTCTTGTCTGTCTGGTCTTGTCTGTCTGGTCTTGTCTGTCTGGTCTTGTCTGTCTGGTCTTGTCTGTCTGGTCTTGTCTGTCTGGTCTTGTCTGTCTGGTCTTGTCTGTCTGGTCTTGTCTGTCTGGTCTTGTCTGTCTGGTCTTGTCTGTCTGGTCTTGTCTGTCTGGTCTTGTCTGTCTGGTCTTGTCTGTCTGGTCTTGTCTGTCTGGTCTTGTCTGTCTGGTCTTGTCTGTCTGGTCTTGTCTGTCTGGTCTTGTCTGTCTGGTCTTGTCTGTCTGGTCTTGTCTGTCTGGTCTTATCTGTCTAGTCTTGTCTCTCGGGTCTTGTCTGTCTAGTCTTGTCTGTCTGGTCTTGTCTGTCTGGTCTTGTCTGTCTGGTCTTGTCTGTCTGGTCTTGTCTGTCTGGTCTTGTCTGTCTGGTCTTGTCTGTCTGATCTTATCTGTCTGATCTTCTCTGTCTGGTCTTGTCTGTCTGGTCTTGTCTGTCTGGTCTTGTCTGTCTGGTCTTGTCCGTCTGGTCTTATCTGTCTAATGTTACTGTCGGGTCTTGTCTTTCTAATCTTGTCTGTCTGGTCTTGTCTGTCTGGTCTTGTCTGTCTGGTCTTGTCTGTCTGGTCTTGTCTGTCTGGTCTTGTCTGTCTGGTCTTGTCTGTCTGGTCTTGTCTGTCTGGTCTTGTCTGTCTGGTCTTGTCTGTCTGGTCTTGTCTGTCTGGTCTTGTCTGTCTGGTCTTGTCTGTCTGGTCTTGTCTGTCTGGTCTTGTCTGTCTGGTCTTGTCTGTCTGGTCTTGTCTGTCTGGTCTTATCTGTCTAGTCTTGTCTGTCGGGTCTTGTCTGTCTAGTCTTGTCTGCCTGGTCTTGTCTGTCTGGTCTTGTCTGTCTGGTCTTATCTGTCTGGCCTTGTCTGTTTAGTCTTATATGTCTGGTCTTGTCTGTCTGATCTCGTCTGTCTGGTCTTGTCTGTCTGATCGTGTCTGTCTGGTCTGGTCTGTCTGGTCTTGTCTGTCTGGTCTTGTCTGTCTGGTCTTGTCTGTCTGGTCTTGTCTGTTTGGTCTTGTCTGTCTGGTCTTGTCTGTCTGGTCTTGTCTGTCTGGTCTTGTCTGTTTGGTCTTGTCTATCTGGTCTTGTCTGTCTGGTCTTATCTGTCTAGTCTTGTCTGTCGGGTCTTGTCTGTCTAGTCTTGTCTGTCTGGTCTTGTCTGTCTGGTCTTGTCTGTCTGGTCTTATCTGTCTGGCCTTGTCTGTTTAGTCTTATATGTCTGGTCTTGTCTGTCTGATCTCGTCTGTCTGGTCTTGTCTGTCTGATCGTGTCTGTCTGGTCTGGTCTGTCTGGTCTTGTCTGTCTGGTCTTGTCTGTCTGGTCTTGTCTGTCTGGTCTTGTCTGTTTGGTCTTGTCTGTCTGGTCTTGTCTATCTGGTCTTGTCTGTCTAGTCTTATCTGTCTGGTCTTGTCGGTCTGGACTTGTCTGTCTGATCTTGTCTGTCTGGTCTTGTCTGTCTGGTCTTGTCTGTCTGGTCTTGTCTGTCTGGTCTTGTCTGTCTGGTCTTGTCTGTCTGGTCTTGTCTGTCTGGTCTTGTCTGTCTGGTCTTGTCTGTCTGGTCTTGTCTGTCTGGTCTTGTCTGTCTGGTCTTGTCTGTCTGGTCTTGTCTGTCTGGTCTTGTCTGTCTGTTCTTGTCTGTCTGGTCTTGTCTGTCTGGTCTTGTCTGTCTGGTCTTGTCTGTCTGGTCTTGTCTGTCTGGTCTTGTCTGTTTGGTCTTATCTGTCTGGTCTTGTCTGTCTGGTCTTGTCTGTCTGGTCTTGTCTGTCTGGTCTTGTCTGTCTGGTCTTGTCTGTTTGGTCTTGTCTGTCTGGTCTTGTCTGTCTGGTCTTGTCTGTCTGGTCTTGTCTGTCTGGTCCTGTCTGTCTGGTCTTGTCTGTCTGGTCTTATCTGTCTGGTCTTGTCTGTCTGGTCTTGTCTGTCTGGTCTTGTCTGTCTGGTCTTGTCTGTCTGCTCTTGTCAGTCTGGTCTTGTCTGTCTGGTCTTGTCTGTCTGGTCTTGTCTCTCTGGTCTTGTCTGTCTGGTCTTGTCTGTCTGGTCGTGTCTGTCTGGTCTTGTCTGTCTGGTCTTGTCTGTCTGGTCTTGTCTGTCTGGTCTTGTCTGTCTGGTCTTGTCTGTCTGGTCTTGTCTGTCTGGTCTTGTCTGTCTGGTCTTGTCTGTCTGTTCTTGTCTGTCTGGTCTTGTCTGTCTGGTCTTGTCTGTCTGGTCTTGTCTGTCTGGTCTTGTCTGCCTGGTCTTGTCTGTCTGGTCTTGTCTGTCTGGTCTTGTCTGTCTGGTCTTGTCTGTCTGGTCTTCTCTGTCTGGTCTTGTCTGTCTGGTCTTGTCTGTCTGGTGTTGTCTGTTTGGTCTTGTCTGTCTGGTCTTGTCTGTCTGGTCTTGTCTGTCTGGTCTTGTCTGTCTGGTCTTGTCTGTCTGGTCTTGTCTGTCTGGTCTTGTATGTCTGGTCTTGTCTGTCTGGTCTTGTCTGTCTGGTCGTGTCTGTCTGGTCTTGTCTGTCTGGTCTTGTCTGTCTGGTCTTGTCTGTCTGGTCTTGTCTGTCTGGTCTTGTCTGTCCAGTCTTGTCTGCCTAGTTTTGTCTATCTAATCATATCTGGCTAGCCTTGACCAACGATTCTTGTCCGTCTAGACTTGTACCTCTAGTCTGGTCTATCTGCCATTGTCTATCTTGCCTTGCCTGTCTAGTCTTTTATGACTAGTCTTAGTCCGTCTAGTTTTGTTTGCCTAATCTTGTTTGGCTAGCCTTGTTCATCTAGTCTTGTCCGGCTAGTTTTTTCCGTCTATTCTTGTCCGTTTTATCTTTACCAAATCCAAGGTTTTTCAAACAAACATTTAGTTTACAAGTGTGGATTGAAACGTAGTAATTTATTAATTTATCTACTTTTAAACATTTAATTATAAACTATGTCATACTATAACCATAATTAAAATGTCTTTCTTATTTCTTAATTAACTGTCACATTAATATTAGTTTGCAAGACGGGATATCCTGAAGTAATTGCCTGGCAAGGCACAAGCAAATTGCCGACTATATTAAACACACTAACGATTTGATTATGTAACTGTTTGTCACCCTCCATGCAACCTGTCTGTTATTACTAATGAGAATCTAATTAATACTACTCTGCCATTATTTATAAAATTGTTTATTAAACTTGTCTCTTAGTGTAGCGTCTGGTCTAGTTTGATTTTATCTTGTGTTTTCTGCTTTTATCCAGTTCGATTCTTATCTTAACTTGTTTTCTTTTATACAGTTTTATAGTTCTTGTGTTATATAGCTGTCTATTCTGATTTATACTTGCCTAGTTTGGTATTGTTTGATTCTGTGTCGTCTTGGCTAGTCGAATTTTTCAGAACAATGCTAAATAAGATATTTTAAAACAATTTGCTAACATTTATTGAATATGTTAGATTTTGAACGTACATTGACAGCAGAAGCAGTGGAAGTCGGTGGGAACGCAGCGAGTTTTACAAATGTTTTTGAATTTCCACAGAAATTTTCGCTCGTTTCCGCCTGAATGCGTCATTTGACAACGGAATTTGTCCCGAAAATACAAATATCTCAGCATTACAAGGATTAAGACAAGTATTACATAAGCTACGATGCCGACCAGTAACCACTCCTTGAACGTCAGTCCATAATAAACTTGGTACAGGTCCATAAATTTCGTTGAGATAATTAATGGATTTAATCGATTGAATTGATGATTTTTTTTGTTTTGTTTGTCATAAAGTTTTTGACTTTGTCAAATGATTACACGGATGCATTTAAATCCGTTGAGTTAGAGGCGTTTTCTACGGAATCGGCACTCCCAAGAAAAATATTTATTTTAATTTCAAACATTCACGTTAAGAATGTTGATTTAAATGCGGATTTTATTGAATTGACAATGAATTTAGGCGTTCGTTGTAAGTACAAGTTATTGTTAAACTGGATCTGTCAAAAGCTTTATATTGCAAATATTTTTTAAATAAATATCATAAATTTATGAGACAATTCTTTCGTCTTAAAATAAGTTAAAATTAATAAATAATAAATTCTAGATAAGTTTATTTTTTTTTGAAACCAACGTGTGGTCGTACTGTGTCATGCAGAATAATTTCTACTGATCGCTTTGCTAATGTTGGCGATAAACGATGTAGCTTCTCTTATATCTTCATCCAATATCCATGGATTGACAAATAATATATTTATTTATTTATTTTATTTATTTACATATCAGGGGAGGCTAACGGTTGTCCAATAATATTTTGCAGTATTTTTGTAATAGCTTATATTTTGGGTTCATTTCACACTTTTGCAAGCGATCAATTTATTGTCTTTTCTCTAGTAGCATCGGACCTCAAATAATAAGCTTACGCTTATAAACAACGGATTATAAAATGTAGAAATATTAATGTATGATACAAGTGTGCGAAGAAGGGCTTTTGTAAGTGCACAAATACACACGTGTATCATACATGTCACACACACACACACACACACGTGTATCATACATTATTTTATCTATAAAGCATGTTAAAATACTGTTGAATCTGAAATACTGAGAAATTAAATACATATATTACTATATTCTGGATAATAATTACATTATATTTGTACATTTTGGATAATAATTCCAAAAAGGTAACAATAATATATCTTCATTCAATATATTCTTACTGGACATACTCTCAACCACCAAACTGTAATTATAATCTACATTTTTCCTCTCAGCCGAATCACTGTTGTGAACATTTCACAAGCATTTGTTTTCAGTCCTAGTAGCGCATGGAAAAGTGCAAATTGATTTGTCATCTGCAAACGTTCGTTTGTGCAAAACAATTTGCATGAAACATCCAATTATTAGACGATTCGTTCCATCGATTATTCGCCAAACAGAATTTCCATTTTCTACGACAACTAGTATAATTATGCTAAACCATTAATTTAATAAAACCTATAATGGTTACATCACAATATCTACGCTAACGTTGAACAAAGTATTTTTGCAAATTACTAAAACTCGATGTAAATCTAAAAAAAAAAATTATTTATTATACAAAAAAAAAATTAAAAAAACTTCTTGTCTGGCCCTGATCTAATCCTTATATAAACTTTAATTACACAACTCCTAAACGATTTGTCGCTATTTACATAACACAACACAAGATATACCGATATCAAGAAACATACAAAATAAATCGTTGTGGATTTCGTCCCACGTCTGTCCGTGTTCTGTCACGTGTAATTGTGTAAATTACGAATGCACGAAGGCAAATGCCTGCCTAGACATCGGTAGATTTCAATCTGCCATTCGGCTTTTCCTAATAAAACGCGACAAATTTTACACGGATTTGACATGCTAACTCATTGCACGACATACAACAAAGATATTTCCTGAATATTAAATTACAAACGACCACAAACAACGAGTTTATTAAATTCTCAATATCAAATTATCAATATAAATAAATTGCCAAGATTCCAAATAAGACAAGACGAGAATATACAAGAGTTACAAGACCGGATAAAACTGGATACGTTTCTAATTTATCCATTATACTAAATAGTTTGTCGGAGGATTAATAAATGATGGGTAATTTAATAAATGTGTGATGGGTTTATTGGTCTATGGGGTTAACTTTGTGCACTAATTCAGCTCGTGAAAACCACAAATTACACGAATTACCGAACTCAATTGGGGCTAAGGGAAATATTTAACTTTATCTATCAATTATTAACGGAATTACGTGAGAATTATTAATCGACTAAAACTTAATTTTACAATATTACCCTAACTTCATTCTACTAACTATTTCATGTTTTGTCTATCTAGCCTTGTCTTTCTAATTTTGTCTGTCTAATCTTGTCTCACAAGTCTTATCTATAAAGTCTTGTCTGTCTAAATTAATCTGCATTAGTTATTTGTCTTGTCTGTATAGTCTTGCCTATCTAGTGTTAATCTCGTCTACCTAAAAACTTATCCGCCTAGTCTTGTCTATCTTATCTTGTCGGTATAAATTAGTTGTATGTCTAATATTTTGAATCTACTCTTGTCTGTCTAGCCTCCAGGTAGTCTTGTATATCAAGTGTTGTCTGCCTAATTTTGTCTGTCTGGTCTTGTCTGGCTTGTCTTGTATGCCTAATTATGTCCGTCTAGTCTTAACTCCTCAGCGTTGTCTGTCTAGTCTTTTCCGTCTAGTCCTGTCTACCTAATCTCATCTTTCTAGTCTTAGTCCTGTATCTAGTCCTGTCTGTCTAAACTAGTCTGCCTTAATTATATGTCTAGTATTGTCTATCTAGTCTTATCTGTCTGGTCTTGTCTATATGGTTTGCTCTTGCTAGTCTAGTCTGTCTGATCTTGCCTTTGTAGCCTTGTCTAACTAGTCTTGTCTATCTGAACTAGCCTGCCTTAGTTGTAAGTCTAGTCTTGTTCATTTAGTCTTGTCTGTATAGTGTCATCTCTATTGTCTTGTATATCCATTTTTGTCTATCCAGTATTGTCTGCCTAGTGATATATGTCTCACTAAACCCCCTATTCCACCTTGGCTTTTAGTATGCGCCACCCCGGTATCGCATATTTAGCATTCATTCAGGGTGGGCAGCCCGGACGGTTAGTGAAAACCGCCCTAGTTGTTGTCTCCCCGACCAGGATTCGAACCCGGGTCTCCCGCATTGAAAGGCGGGTATGTTGTCAACTACACCACCGAGGAGGACAAAGTGATATATGTCTAGTCATAACCCTTTAGTTTTATCTGTCTTGTTTTGTCCGTCTGATCTTGTGTGTCTAGTCTTCTCTGTCTAGTCTCCTGAGTCTCGGGTTTGAATCCTGGTCGGGGAGACAACAACTAGGGTGGTTTTTCAGTAAACCGTCCGGGCTGCCCACCCTGAATGAATGCAGAATATGCGATACCAGGGTGGCGCATACTAAAAGCCAAGGTGGAATAGGGGGTTTAGTGAGTCTCCTGAGTCTAGTCTAATTAGCCCGAGTCTTGTTTTGTCTTTTCATCTGCCTAGTGTTGCCTATCTTGTCTAGTTTTGACCGTCTAATCTTGTCTGTTCAGTCTGGACTGACTGATCTTGTCTGTATAGATTTGCTTGTCTACCAATGTCTATGTGGTCTTGTCTATCTAATCTTGTCTATCTAATCTTACCTGATCAGTCTTATCTGTCTAGTTTAGTCTGTCCAGTCTCGTTTATCTAATCATGTCTTTCTAGTCTTACTTATATAGTCTTGTCTTTCTAGTATTGTTTGTCTAGTCTTATCTATCTAGTCTTGTCTGCCTAGTCTTATCTGTCTAGTCTTGTCTGTCTGGTCTTCTTTGTCTAGTCTTTCTTGTTAAGTCTTGCCTGTCCAATCTTGTCTGTATAAACTTATCTGCCAAGTCCTGTCTATCTAGTCTTGTCTGTTTAAAGTAGCCCGCCTTAATTCTATAATTTATTTTCTCTATCTAGTCTGGTCTGTCTAGTCTCGACTGTGTATTCTTGTCTATCAAGAATTGTCTGGTAAGTCAAGCAGTCTTGTCCGTTTAATCTTGTGTGTCTAGTCTTGTTTGTCTAATCTCCACGGTCTAGTTTTATCAGTCCAAGTATTGTCTTCTTCTTTTATCTGTCTAGTGTTTTGTAGTGTCTGTCTAGTGATTTAGTCTTGTCTGTCTAGTCTCGTCTGCCGAGTCTTTCTCTGTCTAATCTGGTGTGTATTGTCGTTTCTGTCTAGTATTGTCTATCTAGTCTTGCCTGTAAAGTCTTGTTTGACTAGTCCTGTGTGTCTAGTCTTGTTTGTCGAGTCTTGTCTGTCTGGTATTATCTGCGTTGTCTTCGAACTTGTGTGGGTTAAACCAAATTCGAATTAACATTCACAAACACAATATTTTTTTATGATTCACGTGAAATAAGTCTATATAGTTCGTTATCTGTCGAAATAAATCCATATCACGTCTCGGACCCTTATTGTGGGCAGACGAACGTGAATATCATTTGTAATTAATTTTTGAGAAATAAACTGTCTTGAAAAATATGTACAAACCCACCTTGAAGTCCTTACAAAAAGATTATAATAATTTGGAGAATAAAATGACGCATGGAATGAATTTGTTCTTTTTTATGATGTGGCAGTTACAAGTTTCAATAAAAATTTCTATTCGTCTCTCAATAATTTGACAATTATAAATATAGATATAATGAATCACGTCCAGGAAATTAATAAATAATAGGAGAATTAATCTATTTTGAAATGAATTTCTAAATTTGACGTTTAATTAATTTGACATTTGCTAAAAGAAACCTACTAGAAATTATGAATAAACAAACATATTTAAAACAGATCTGGACCTAGTAATATAATAATACGTACCCGTTGAACATCTTTGGTAAACAATGGTACGGAGCCTAGCACCTGGGAAGAGTGGGGTGGACAGGACTCCTTAGCCGTAGTGAAGGCGACCTGTCTAGGGGTGGCAACCCCGAATAATAAGGCTCCCAAGCTAACAACTTGGGTAGTATCTTGGACAGTGGCTCACCACTGTACCATGAAGAATATTCTTCAACTGAGCATGAAGGAACATCTCGCTAAATGCACTACCCCAGGTGGTAACCAATCCACCGTCACCTATGGTGACGTTAGCGGACCTTCGGATTCTGAGGAGTCGAATGCTTTAAGGATGAGTCGGAGGATCCTGAAATCACCGGACGGAAACTCAGACCAAGACGGCAAAGCTTCTTTGCAACATTTAATGGCAACTCACTGCTAAAAGTGGGTGAACTGAAACATTTGACTGATTCACAAACACAACATAATACTGACAGCAGTACAGGAAACCAGATTTACGGACGAACATGCCTTCGAGTCCCAAGGCTACAGAATCCTCAAAGGAAAAGTGGGTCAGCGGGTAATGAAGAACGTACCCCACTTAGGTACAGGATTTATAAGCAGTCACAGGATACTGGATTCAGTCACCGACTTACCTCCCCGAGTAGTCGTGTATCCATCCTCTCTCTCAAATGCGCAAACAAGGGCTGCAGTATAGTCAATGTACATGCCCCAATCAACCAGGACAACAGACGCAATGCAGACAGAACTGATTCTGGAAAGACTTAGAAGATATTATCTTCTAAGATTGATCTTCTTATTAGAGAGGCACACCGTCATACTGCTTGGTGACTTCAATGCTCAATTGGGAAGAGAGAAAAAATACAGAAACATAGTGGCAATTATCCGGCGCATAAGCGAACCAACCGCAACGGAGAACGATTGGTGGATCTCTATAGGACTTTTGGGTTGATCATGAAGTCTACAGCCTTGAAACACTTGCCAAGGAAGCAGAAGATTTGGATTGCACCTAATACCCACCTGGGTGAAGTCCCGATAGATCATGTGGCCATTTCACGAAAATCTCAAAAGAAAATACAAAACGTGAAGGTACTAAGAAGCGCCAATCTGGACTCAGACCAGTACCTCTCAAAGATCAAAATAAGACTCCAGCCTAGAAACACTAGATTACACAGAACCTCCAAAATGGCAAGATTTGACATCGAGCGACTCAAGAACAGTCAAGAACTAAATCAAAGACTGAACAGCACAGACCTAAACCACTGGGACCAACTGAAGCAGACTCTTGTCAAGGCGGCCAATGAACTCGCCCCTCTCGCTAGAAGAAGGAAGCATCCTTGGTGGACTGAAGACTGTGACAATGCAATAGCTCAAAGACAGATAGCCTAGCTGAGCGGAATTCTAAAAAGACCAAGGAAAATTGGCATACATTTTTGGAACAAAGAAAGGTTACAACCAAGATAATTCGAGGAACCAAACGAACCTTTAGAAAAAACTAACTT
The DNA here is from genome assembly GCA_944588485.1 of Phosphuga atrata. Lineage (NCBI taxonomy): Eukaryota > Metazoa > Arthropoda > Insecta > Coleoptera > Silphidae > Phosphuga > Phosphuga atrata. Next base: position 26,079,245 of record OX155905.1, on the reverse strand, counting down.
ACCCAAATTGAAGAAAGCTTTGCTAAGAATAATGCCAGAGATTTCTTTGGAACCTTTAAGCAGGTACTCAGAAAATACGCTCCGCCAAGCCTCCACTTCAGAGACTCATAAGGCAAACTGGCTTATACCGACAAAGACAACTGCCACCTTTTGGCTCAGTACTTAAATCTACTCATCTGTGACCCACCCAGCAAAGACTTCGACTATAAACAAACCACACCAAACCCGGTCTCGCTTTCCCCTTCATTGGAAGAAGTTGGCCAGATCATTTAACTTCTTAAGAATAATAAGGCAGCTGGAGCCGACTCTATCGTTGCTGAATTGTGAAAAGGTGCTGGAAACAATGCCGTGCGCAAGCTAACCGAGATCATCCAGGACATCTGGGAAACTACCACCCGATTGGAAATCTGCTCTGATCCATCCGCTTCAAAAAAAGGGAGATTTTACGGATTTAAAGAACTACCGTGGAAATTCCCTCGTCCCGGTAACATACAAGATTTTCTCGAAGGCGTTACAAACAAGGGCAGAAAATCAGTTGGATAGTCAACTGGGAGAATACCAGGGGGGCTTCAGGAAGACCCGATCCTGTGTAGAACAGATCCTCAACCTTAAAACTGTACTTGTATACTCCAACATGAGAAACCGCAAGGTGGTAGTCACCTTTGTTGATTTCAGGAAGGCCTACGATTCTATCGATAGAAAAACGCTTAACAAAGTACTCCAGGAACTAGCACTAGACAACAAAACCCGCAGACTAATCCTAGAAACTTTGACCAACACCCATTCCAAGGTTAAATTTAGAGGCGAGATTTCAGAAAGCTTCGAAATAAAAAGTGGAGTGAGACAAGGAGATGGACTTTCCCCACTTCTCTTCAACTGTGTCCCGAAAAGGTTATGAGAGAATGGCGCAAGGAACTGAACAATTTGGGTGCTCAGAGTGGTATCTACCTGGGACGTAAGAACGATGGACTGGTTGTAGATTGCCTGGCTTTTGCAGATGACATGGCGCTGTTTGCTGATTCTCTTGAGATGGCAACAATGCAGGTAAACTGACTCAGAAAACAGGCTGCCAAAGTAGGCCTTCAAGTGTCGCTGGAGAAAACAGAATTCTTCACCAACATTAGAGAAGCAAACAGAGAGATGTTACTAGAACAGGGAAACATCAAGAAGACTGAGAAATTAAAGTATCTCGGCGAATGGATTGAACCCAACTTATCAGAAAGAGCATCATTATCCAAGAGAGTCAGCAAGTTAGAACTAGCCTATCGGCTGACTAAGAACACTTACAATAAGAAATGCCTGTCACGCAACCTGAAACTTAAGCACTACACATAAGTCTTACGACCAGAGGCCCTATATGCCATGAAGTGTCTTTCCTTGAACCGAAGGGGTCTAATAGAGAAATTGAAAATCAGAGAGTGGAGAATCCTCAGGAAGATTCTAGGCCCGGTAAAGGAAGATGGGGAATTCCGAAGACGGCATAACTCTGAGCTCTACGAACATGCTGAGATGCTCTCTGAACTATTTTTAATATAACTATTTTATAATGTCAGTTTTCTAGGAACCAACGTGATTTTTTTCCAATCTTATACAGTGGTTCTAATACTAACATATGACAGCAACAGTTTAATATTGACACAAAATGGACTTCCTTGTTTTTTTCCCTGTGCCCTTCATTTGTCTATCTATAGTGTGACATTTTGGGCATTTGCGTGGGGAAGTAGAAAGAAGCTGGCCTTTATGAGGAAGCAGCTTGACAAGATTCAAAGACTGGCGTGTGTCTGCATAATCACGGGGGCGATGGCGTCGTGCCCGACAGCAGCAATGGAACTGCTGCTGGATCTGACTCCGTTGCACCTTGTCGTGGGGAGGGTCGCCAGACCGGCGATTGTAAGGTTCAGCAAGGAAGGAATAGGTAGAGGTAAACCGGAAACAGCCTCGCTGCCAAGATCCCATGGCTGGAAGCACCAAAAGAGGAAATGGTATGCAAATACCATTTCAAGAAAAGCTACACAGAAATGTGTAGTTGTAAAGCCGATTGGAGCGACGAATCCTCAGCATACCACATAGAGCAAAATTCTACTAAGTGGTACACAGATGGTTCGAAGACAAAGGAAGGTACTGGTGCAGGAGTGTTTGGACCTCGTACCAAATACTTCGAATCCATAGGTACATTCCCAAATATCTTCCAAGCAGAGGTACACGCAATCGAAAAATGTGAACAATTTAATCTCAACAGGAATTATCGCAAAAAACTAATTGCTAACCTGTCAGGCAGCCATCAAGGCCATTAGCTCATTCACCATCAGATCCAAACTGGTATGAGACTGTGTGGGAAAGCTAAACAAGCTTGGCAGGGAAAATAAAATAACGCTATACTGGGTACCAGGACACACTGATATAAACGAAAACGAAGAAGCCCATCACGTAGCAAACAAGGGATCCAGTAATCCCTTCATAGGTACAGAACCCTTTTGCGGTATGGGTGTGAACACCATCCACAAAAGTTTAGATGAAGAAATAAGAGAACAATGGATGAAAACCTGGAAAGATCTTCCAGGGTTGAGACAATCCAAAGTAATGTTGGGATCTGTTAACCAGAAAAGATCTTAAGCTTGCCTGAAACTAAACAGGAACAAGCTTAGAATTCTGACAGGAATCCTGACCGGACACTGCAGACATAGAAAACACCTCAAAACCCTAGGCCTAGAGAAAGATGACAGTTGCAGATTCTGTAGTTCGGTGAGAGGAAACCCTCATACATCTGCTCAAAGACTGCCGAGCACTAAACCGCAAGAGACAGTTGTATCTTGGGGCCCACTGCTTGAACGCACAGGAGTTGCAGTGCTTGAATCCCACTCAGATCCTGAATTTCCTAAAGGAATCATGACTAGAAGCGCTCTAAATGGGTAAGTATACCAACGTTTAGAGGAAGAGGGTGGGGTAAACTAGGACTAGATCTACGAATGTCGCAGTACAAGTTGTCCCCACCAAAACTACATTTTACAATTTAGTTTGACATTTATAGAAACACGTTTATCTGTCTATGGTTTGACAATTACAATAATAAATTCACATTTTTCTAACCCTTGTAAAAATTGTAAACATTTGTCTGTCTGTACTTTTACATTTACTAGAAAAATATGACATTTGTTTATCAATAGTTCGACATTGATAATAAGAGTACACGAGTACAAGAGTACACACAAGAGTAAGAGTTGTCTGTCCATAGTTTGACAGTCACAAGAAGAATATGATATTTGTCTATTCATTATTTGATGTGACATTTCAAGATTAGATTTTAAAATAAGATTTATTTAATTTGAAATTTAAATGTAATACCCTAATTGTAATTTATTGTTACTGTAATTGCGAAGTCAACAATCCGTAAACACTGGTAGATGAATATGAAAACTATAAAAAAAAACTTCAAAAACCATAAAATGATCTGAGAAAACTATAAAAACTGCGAAGAGTGCAAAAACTATGAGAACCATAAAATCTATGTAAACTTAAAATCTACAAAGAACTGTGAAAAATTATAAATGGTTTTAAAACTATGAAGACTGAAAATTATGAAAATCACGAAACCTGTAGATTTTAAAAAACTTGCAAAATTGTAAAAATTGTAAAAACTATGAAAACTGTTAAAGCCATGAAAATAATGAAAACTGCTAGCACTAAAATCGCGAATATGATATCTTCTTAGCACGAATCAAAACAAAAATCACATTAAAGATTTAATCGCGACACTTAAAGAATTAGCACATGAAAGCACATAATTTTCGTATTCTCCTTTAAAAAATTTGAACTACAGAAACTACTGAAAACTATGAAGATTATGAAAAGTATATAAACTTAGAAAAAACTTTAAAAAGCAGTGAAATCTCCTGGGAGGTATGAAATTTATGAAAACTATGAAATTCACAAAATGTCTATGAATACTGAAAATTATGAAAGCTATAAAAAACAAAGAACTCTATGAAGAACATAGAAAAAAAATTGAAAACAATAGAAACGAAATTGAAAGTAGAAAAACTGAAAGTATAATATTAATTACTGATTATTTTTAATTAATATACACTGCTCAAATCAATTGTCGGGTCACTAATTAGTTCCTCCTTAAAATTCAAACGGGAAATTACTTGCAAATAAAATTAAGAACATCTGAAAGACGTTGTGGTAGTTTTATGTATCATCAGTCCTATAAAAAAACTTTCTTCGAAAAATATTAAATATTTTTATTGTATATAATTCAATAGTATATTACGTAATGAGAGTTGTAAGAAGCATATTACGTACGAGCGGAACAGTTACACACGACCCGCCTAGCGGGGAGCGCGTAATTCCGAGAGTACGTAATTGCCTTACAACTCGAGTTATGTACTATACTTTATCTATGACCACAATAATTTGTTTCTGTTTAATAAGAAAAATATCTTTGATGTAACAAATTTATTTCTTATTAGGTTATGTTTATTTTAATTATGTTTATTATTATTATTTTTTAATTATGTTTATATAAGTTTTTAATCATTATTTCACATTATAATAAACAAACAGTTGTATTTTCATATATAACTGTTACTCGGCATTATTTAACTTGATAGAAATGAAAAGAAATACCTTCTTAATGGTTATATATACCTTATTACAATGGTTCTCAAACTTTTTTTTTGTCGCGGCACCCTTATCGACCTAAAAAAATCTCGCGACATACGTTTTGGGCTACAAAAATTTCGCCGCACAGATTTCTTTTTTGACAAATTTTTACTTTTTGGACAAATTTCGCTTGGAGATTTCTTCACGTTTATATACTAAATCAGACTGATTGCAATCCAGATGTCTTTTTAATTTGTATAGAACCAAGCCGCTCTTAGCAACAATTTTATGACAGATAACGCATTGCCCTTCCGGTGCTTGTTCGTTCCCAACAGAAACAGAGCTAAATGATATGAGGTAGCTAGGATAATATTTCCATATTTTTCATCGGATTATCTTTTGGAGTTGAGTTGCGCTTTCGCGAACTGAGGCAGACGAACTTGAATGATTTAGACCAATCCAGATTTTAGCCAATTGTCTATAACATCGCATTAAAAGTAGGATCTCAAATTCGTTTACCTCCTCATGTAATTTTCTTTTTACATTTCTTGATTATTGCTGCGGCACCCCAGGCATACTCTCGCGACACGCCAGGGTGCCGCGGCACCCAGTTTGAGAACCTCTACCTTATTATTTAATACTTATTTGTAGTTTTCGTTAGATTTAAACTTGAAAAAAAACGAAATGAATGACAGCTTCTATGTGAATACGTTCAGCGCCCCCGTGCCTCAATTCCAACTAACGGAAATTGACATAAAACCTCCAGTGGCGCGTAAAAAACGCCAACGTAGCTACAGACTTGAACAAAACTCGCGCGTGACCTCTCGACCCGAAATAAGAAAAAAATTCAATAGTTTAAAGCAGCTCTCAACCAATCAACGAATCGTAAACCAAACGCACGTATGTGTTATCAGTCATAACTTATCATTAATCGTGAACTGTTACATACGTGTGTGTTATGATGTATTTACATAGTCCACGAACTGTACAATAATGGGCATTTACAATAGTGGTCGTAGATAAAATATTTTAAGAACGATATATTGCAAAATAATTGCAGCTTAATGTTACATTCTTGCCAAATTGTTTTGTAGTACGTTTTTGGGTTTATTTTCCGCGCACCTTTTGCACCTTCCTGTCTTTGTACATTCCACTGGAAGATATAAAGATAGATTCTCGAGCCGCTGTCTTTTCACAGATGGTCCTCCTTTCTTCGATAAACTTCGCACAGTTGCTGCTTCCTTTAGATATCATTTCTTCCGCCAGGGGCACTAGAAATTTCAGGAAAGGAATTTTGGTCTTTGTCTTCTCTTTATAGATAGTCCATGCGTTTACGACAGCCATCATAAGAAGACGATAAAAAACTTTCTTCAACCATTTATTTGATTTGCGATCGTAAAATCTCATCATCTGGTGTGCCAAATCAACCCCTCCCATAATATTTCTATATAATGCAACCATTTCTGGACACGGAACACTGATTTTGGAGCTGTCTTTCAAAGTTCTGTTGACTGATATAATATTAGCAGTATAGCAATTGCTCAACATAAGGACTTCTTTTGGGTCTTGTCTTCTTCACAAATTTGGAGAAATCAAAACATTTTATACTGCCGCAGTTGCTGACATTATGCTAATGCATTAAAAAACTTAATGGTACACATATAATCTAAATTTAACCGAATTAAAAGTGTTTAGTACTGACATAAAACTTAGTGGTTTACATATATACCAGGAGTTGTAAAAGGGTTAAGTTAAGTGAATATGAAGGCATCTCAACGAAGTGGAAGTTGTTCATGTTATAACATTAATTCAAAATGGCGAAAGCCTTGGATAAGTTTCAAGAAGCTTCAACGTAAGCCTGTCTTTTATACAGCAATTGTGGAACAGGTACTTGGATACAGAAAAACAACTTAAAATCAAGACCGATTTCTACTGATTTTGAGTCTTTGCAATAGAGTTTCTACGACGTAACACCTCTTAATTTCCCTCAGGACGACGCATGGGGTCACTGTATCAGACCACACAATTAGGAATAGGTTGAGGGAATCAAATATGAGGGCAAGACGACCTGTCCAAAACCCCTCTTTGACACAACGCCACAGAATAGCAAGGATGAATTTTGCTCGTGAACATGTCGCATGGCAACTTGATGGAAGTCTGAGCTCTTCACGGATGAATCAAGGTTTCGAATTACTCATTGCGATGGCTGAGTACGTGTTTACAGATGCCCAGGAGAACGTTACGCAGCTGCTACTGTCCAGGAAGTCGTAAGATTTGGAGGTTATTCAGTAATGGTTTACGGTGGAATTAGCGTTGACAGTAGAACCGACCTAGTTGTAATTCTAGTAAATCTTAACGCTAATCTCTATGTTGACGTGTTGACGAGGAGAACATGTTGTCCCTGTGGTATATGGAATGGTCTATTTATTTTGTTAATGAAGGGTAACGCAAGACCACTGCGCGAAACACTTCAGACTTCCTACAGCAACTGGAAATTCAAACAATGGTGTGGCCTGCGTTAAGTTCTGATTTAAATCTCATAGAGCATGTTTGGGATATGATCGGCGAACGCTTTCGTGGTCGCCCGTATCCTCCTCATGTCATCCAGCAGCTAACGGCGGCTCTTATTGAAGAATGGGACTCTGGGATAAGAAAGAAGCACTGAAGAATATACTACAAGAAGACCGTCAAAGGCTTTTGCAATGCATGCCAAGACGGTGTAATGCCGTTATTGGTGCTATGGGAGCGCATACTCGTTATTAAGTTACCACTTTATCTACAAAAGTTTAAATTAACAATTAATTTAAATTCGTTTTGCACTTTGGTTTTGGTAGTTGTTGTTAATTATTACGGGTACTTTAAAATTACATGATGCTGACACTTCCATATGTGCCAATTGAAACAGCTAAATAGAGCGTCTTTCAGATGTTCTTAACTTTATTTGCATGTAATTTCCCGTTTGAATTTTATGGGCGCACAAATTGGTGACCCGCTAATTATTTTTAGCAGTGTAATATAGCAATTAGTCGAGTCTATTTAACATGATCAATTTTTTTTTAAATTATATCTATGTAATACACATTCATCCATAACACAGTCATCCAAAAATTGCACACTCATCCAAAACTGACCTAGCAATTTCTAACAAATATCTGTTTTTTCTTTTAAATTTGTTGAACTATTATCTTTTAAATTTGTAGTTAATTAATGTCGATCGATTGTACGTGATCCATATAAGGGAGTTAGACAGGAGGGAGTTTGCTTTCTAAAAGGGGAGCACTCTTCCAATCCCCGCGGCTATAAAACAGATTTCCTCCGTTAAAGTTTCCGTGTCTAAAACTATTAGGATAAATCGTTCGAATTGAATCCGACCCCCGGGATAATATTCATTTCACGTCGCTAATGCGTAAAAGCGTTCCAGAACTAATCATAATCGTTTCCCTGAAATATCTAATAAAACCGAATATTCAACGAATTTACATTGTTAAATTTCACCAAAATGTAAATACAATGTTAGCTCAAAATGAACATGAAGACAATTTTATATGTGTTCATCTTGTATCACTTTTAAATTATAACAAATACTTAAATAATTGGTTTAATAGAGCCACCACAAAAGGGACTCAATTTCTCACATTGAGTCCTGAAGACAACGACCCAAAGTTTCTCTTTCCGAGAGTCTAGGGCGCTGGAAACGCTTTTCTTAATGGACTGATCACGCCCCGGCAGTCCGCAGGGATTTTATGGCCGGGAATTATTAAATGGATTATGATTTTAATTCAAATTTAGTTAATAGAACAAACATCTTTTAGGTGGATGGCTCGACGCAACCATCCCCGGTTTTAGTACGCTTTATTGTACTTCCTCACTCGTGTTCCGCTTTTACTGCAAAATTTTCAACAATTACTTCAGGCCAATATGTTCATCACTCGTTTAATTACTCCTTTAAACTCCCCCTAATACTAGTCAACATTTATATCTGGTATGTATAATTTGTGTTTAACTAATATTCTTGTCTTGTTTTGTTTTGTATTATCTTGCCCTCTCTTGTCTAGTCTTGTCTCTCTAGTCTTTTCTGTCTAGTCTTATCTGCCTAGTCTTGTCTGTCTAGTGTTGTCCGTCTAGTCTTGTATGTCTAGTCTTATCATCACAAGTCTTGTCTGACAAGTCTTGTCTGTCAAGCCTTGTCTGTCTAGTCTTGTATGTCTCGTTTTGTCTGTCTAGTCTTGTCTGTCTAATCTTGTCTGTCTAGTCTTGTCTGTCTACTCTTGTCTGTCTAGTCTTATCTGTCTAGTCTTTTCTGTATAGTCTAGTCTGTGTAATCTTCTATCTAATATTTTTGTCAAATCAGGTCTGCCTCCGTCTAGTTCTCTCTGTATATTTTCATCTTGTGTATTTGGAGGTTTCTTCCCTTGTTTGTTTCTTAAGAATGTACTTTATTTTCTTGGTGGGTTTTTGGATGTAATAGTGTCACGTCTTTTGAAAAGTTTTGAAACTCATGATTGCGGTAGCAAATTATTCCATCTTGTTTATACGGAATTTGTAACAAGATTAGGGCGAGTTTAAGCAAGTGGCGGGTTTGATGAGACCGCTACACGCAAAAAAGTAATGCTCGAAAAGGAAAAATACTGTGATACAAGTAGGATGAAACTTTTCGGGTTGTGTTTCAGGGATGAAGGAGAGTTTTCGCTATTTGTTTTTTTTGCGAAAAAGTTTGATTGGAAAATGTTGAATAATGAAATGAAACGTAAATTGAGATTTTGAGTTGTAACTAATTTGTCATATTACACTCAAGACTTCTAGATCTCAAACCTAATCTACAAACTATCCCTCATTCTTCCTGCACATAATCTCATCTACTTCACTACTATCTATCTCTAGTTATGTATTTAAGTTTATCCATTTGGTTTTGCATCTAAGTTTTCAGTATCGTGTTTTGTTTGTGAATTCCTTGAGGGAAATCCTGTTTGGTAAAAGGATTAGTTGGTAAATTGTTGTCCGGGAAATTTATTCCACTTAAAATTCAGATTAACTAACTTCCACTGCAAACCTAGGATGATAAATTACCGACTACATTAAATTGATGACACTAATTTGAAAAACCGTCGGATACTAACTATATACCAAATGTTCCCCAAATTAATTGTACAAATTAAATAATCAAGGCTAAACAAACTAGATTAGACTAGACAAAATGACTGGGGAGGCGAAACTAAACAAACAAGACTAGACAGATAAGATTAGACGGACAATAAAAGATAAGCTAGACTAGACAAACACGACTAGACAGCCAAGAGTTAACAGACAAGACTAGACAGACAAGATTAAACAGTCTTGACTAGACAGTGCATCTAAATGTGTTCTGAAATGTGCTCTAGACAGTAAATATTAATCTAGTCCCGAAAATGTGTTTTATTGCTGCATTAACTAAATTATGGGGAGGGACGTGAAAGCGGCACGATAAGACTAAAGTAATCACATTGTGCAGTAATTACTCTTATCACTGCAAGTGCATACAGACACTCCGACGTGTAAATATCTACACCAAATGACCCGAATTTCATTCAAAATATTTGTCTAATCTCAATTATTTGAACTATTCCAACGAATGTCTCCTTTAATATTCCTTAGTATTATCTAGTCTTGTCTAGTCTTGTTTAGTTTTCTCCAGTCTTCTCCAGTCTTGTCTAGACTTATCCAGTCTTGTCTAGTCTTGTCCAGTCTTGTCTAGTCTTGCCCGGTCTTGTCCAATCCTGTCCAATCTTTTCCAATCTTGTCCAGTCTCGTCCAGTCTCATACAGTCTTGGCCAGTCTTGTCTAGTCTTGTCCAGTCTTGTCCAGCCTTATCCAGTCCTGTCCAATCTTATTCAGTCTTGCCCAGTCTCGTCTAGCCTTGTTCAGTCTTATCCAGACTTGTTCGTTATTGTCCAGTTTTGTCCAAAACTGGACAATAACGAACCAGTCTTATCCAGTCTTGTCTAGTCTCGTCCAGTCTTTGCCAGTCTTGTCCAGTTTTGTCTAGTCTTGTCCAGTTTTTCCCAGTCCTGTCTAGTCTAGCCTGGTATGTCCTTATCCATTCTTATCTATTCTTGTTGATTTTTGTCTATTCTTGTCTATTGTTATATATTCTTCGCTATTGTTTATTCTCGTTTATTCTTATCTATTCTCGACTATTCTTGTCTTTTCTAGTGTTGTCTAGTTTTGTTTACATTTTTTCCTGTATATTTGTTAATGGTTCCATATAAATTGCTTGTTCCATCTTTGCTATTATAGCAGGATAGTAACAGTAAAATTCAATGGGGTTGAATCACTGTAATATTTCCCTTTTTCCACTTCGCAGATTTCCATTTGGCAACCTACGTCGGGGGCGCAGCGTAGTTTTCCTCATACTTGCAATATGTCAACCCCTTCCTCCTGTCACACTTAGGATTTTCAATTTTGTTACGGAAAAAACCGCCCCACAAAACCAAATCATCCTCATAGGGGTAACTTGAAATGTTGATAACAATATCATATTGGTTGTTTTATTACTTACTAGACAGACAAGACCAGACAGACAAGACTAGACATACAAGACTAGACAGACAAGACTAGACAGACAAGACTAGACAGACAAGACTAGACAGACAAGACTAGACAGACAAGACTAGACAGACAAGACTAGACAGACAAGACTAGACAGACAAGACTAGACAGACAAGACTAGACAGACAAGACTAGACAGACAAGACTAGACAGACAAGACTAGACAGACAAGACTAGACAGACAAGACTAGACAGACAAGACTAGACAGACAAGACTAGACAGACAAGACTAGACAGACAAGACTAGACAGACAAGACTAGACAGACAAGACTAGACAGACAAGACTAGACAGACAAGACTAGACAGACAAGACTAGACAGACAAGACTAGACAGACAAGACTAGACAGACAAGACTAGACAGACAAGACTAGACAGACAAGACTAGACAGACAAGACTAGACAGACAAGACTAGACAGACAAGACTAGACAGACAAGACTAGACAGACAAGACTAGACAGACAAGACTAGACAGACAAGACTAGACAGACAAGACTAGACAGACAAGACTAGACAGACAAGACTAGACAGACAAGACTAGACAGACAAGACTAGACAGACAAGACTAGACAGACAAGAATAGACAGACAAGACTAGACAGACAAGACTAGACAGACAAGTCTAGACAGACTAGACAGACAAGACTAGACAGACAAGACTAGACAGACAAGACTAGACAGACAAGACTAGACAGACAAGACTAGACAGACAAGACTAGACAGACAAGACTAGACAGATAAGACTAGACAGACAAGACTAGACAGAGAAGACTAGACAGACAAGACTAGACAGACAAGACTAGACAGACAAGACTAGACAGACAAGACTAGACAGACAAGACTAGAAAGACAAGACTAGACAGACAAGACTAGACAGACAAGACTAGACAGACAAGACTAGACAGACAAGACTAGACAGACAAGACTAGACAGACAAGACTAGACAGACAAGACTAGACAGACAAGACTAGACAGACAAGACTAGACAGACAAGACTAGACAGACAAAACTAGACAGACAAGACTAGACAGACAAGTCTAGACAGACAAGTCTAGACAGACAAGACTAGACAGACAAGACTATACAGACAAGAGTAGACAGAAAAGACTAGACAGACAAGACTAGACAGACAAGACTAGACAGACAAGACTAGACAGAGAAGACTAGACAGACAAGACTAGACAGACAAGACTAGACAGACAAGACTAGACAGACAAGGCTAGACAGACAAGACTAGACAGACAAGACTAGACAGACAAGACTATACAGACAAGACTAGACAGACAAGACTAGACAGACAAGACTAGACAGACAAGACTAGACAGAGAAGACTAGACACACAAGACTAGACAGACAAGACTAGACAGACAAGACTAGACAGACAAGACTAGACAGACAAGACTAGACAGACAAGACTAGACAGACAAGACTAGACAGACAAGACTAGACAGACAAGACTAGACAGACAAGACTAGACAGACAAGACTAGACAGACAAGACTAGACAGACAAGACTAGACAGACAAGACTAGACAGACAAGACTAGACAGACAAGACTAGACAGACAAGACTAGACAGACAAGACTAGACAGACAAGACTAGACAGACAAGACTAGACAGACAAGACTAGACAGACAACAAGACTAGACAGACAAGACTAGACAGACAAGACTAGACAGACAAGACTAGACAGACAAGACTAGACAGACAAGACTAGACAGACAAGACTAGACAGACAAGACTAGACAGACAAGACTAGACAGACAAGACTAGACAGACAAGACTAGACAGACAAGACTAGACAGACAAGACTAGACAGACAAGACTAGACAGACAAGACTAGACAGACAAGACTAGACAGACAAGACTAGACAGACAAGACTAGACAGACAAGACTAGACAGACAAGACTAGACAGACAAGACTAGACAGACAAGACTAGACAGACAAGACTAGACAGACAAGACTAGACAGACAAGACTAGACAGACAAGACTAGACAGACAAGACTAGACAGACAAGACTAGACAGACAAGACTAGACAGACAAGACTAGACAGACAAGACTAGACAGACAAGACTAGACAGACAAGACTAGACAGACAAGACTAGACAGACAAGACTAGACAGACAAGACTAGACAGACAAGACTAGACAGACAAGACTAGACAGACAAGACTAGACAGACAAGACTAGACAGACAAGACTAGACAGACAAGACTAGACAGACAAGACTAGACAGACAAGACTAGACAGACAAGACTAGACAGACAAGACTAGACAGACAAGACTAGACAGACAAGACTAGACAGACAAGACTAGACAGACAAGACTAGACAGACAAGACTAGACAGACAAGACTAGACAGACAAGACTAGACAGACAAGACTAGACAGACAAGACTAGACAGACTAGACAGACAAGACTAGACAGACAAGACTAGACAGACAAGACTAGACAGACAAGACTAGACAGACAAGACTAGACAGACAAGACTAGACAGACAAGACTAGACAGACAAGACTAGACAGACAAGACTAGACAGACAAGACTAGACAGACAAGACTAGACAGACAAGACAGACAAGACAAGACAGACAAGACTAGACAGACAAGACTAGACAGACAAGACTAGACAGACAAGACTAGACAGACAAGACTAGACAGACAAGACTAGACAGACAAGACTAGACAGACAAGACTAAACAGACAAGACTAGACAGACAAGACTAGACAGACAAGACTAGACAGACAAGACTAGACAGACAAGACTAGACAGACAAGACTAGACAGACAAGACTAGACAGACAAGACTAGACAGACAAGACTAGACAGACAATTCTAGACAGACAAGACTAGACAGACAAGACTAGACAGACAAGACTAGACAGACAAGACTAGACAGACAAGACTAGACAGACAAGACTAGACAGACAAGACTAGACAGACAAGACTAGACAGACAAGACTAGACAGACAAGACTAGACAGACAAGACTAGACAGACAAGACTAGACAGACAAGACTAGACAGACAAGACTAGACAGACAAGACTAGACAGACAAGACTAGACAGACAAGACTAGACAGACAAGACTAGACAGACAAAACTAGACAGACAAGACTAGACAGACAAGACTAGACAGACAAGACTAGACAGACAAGACTAGACAGACAAGACTAGACAGACAAGACTAGACAGACAAGACTAGACAGACAAGACTAGACAGACAAGACTAGACAGACAAGACTAGACAGACAAGACTAGACAGACAAGACTAGACAGACAAGACTAGACAGACAAGACTAGACAGACAAGACTAGACGGACAAGACTAGACAGACAAGACTAGACAGACAAGACTAGACAGACAAGACTAGACAGACAAGACTAGACAGACAAGACTAGACAGACAAGACTAGACAGACAAGACTAGACAGACAAGACTAGACAGACAAGACTAGACAGACTAGACAGACAAGACTAGACAGACAAGACTAGACAGACAAGACTAGACAGATAAGACTAGACAGACAAGACTAGACAGACAAGACTAGACAGACAAGACTAGACAGACAAGACTAGACAGACAAGACTAGACAGACAAGACTAGACAGACGAGACTAAACAGACAAGACTAGACAGAAAAGACTAGACGGACAAGACTAGACGGAAAAGACTAGACAGACAAGACTAGACAGACAAGACTGGACAGACCAGACTAGACAGACAAGACTAGACAGACAAGGCTAGACAGACAAGACTAGACAAACAAGACTAGACAGAAAAGACTAGACAGACCAGACTAGACAGGCAAGACTGAACAGACAAGATTATACAGACAGACTGAGAGACTATGAAACCTAGATAAGGCGTTAAAATCTTGTCTCTAATGTATCTGAAATCTATTTTGCATTCTGAAAGGCAATAATTTAGCAGAGAAGGAAGTAGAAAGGCGTCGTCCGTGCTCTAACGTAACGCGGCCACTTTTTCTTATTCCCCGTCTCTTAAATCGTGAAAAGCGACCGCGCGGAAAAACCCACCCCCGTTTCCACCCACGTCGGTCTCGCCAACTAAATGAAAAACATTCTTCCGCGTTGCGGACCGAAAACCACGAAGGTTTGAGCGATTGCGCGGCGAGATTTCCCAAAAGACGACGCGCCCTTGCCCTTTCTCGACGAGCATGTCCTGATTACGTCCGGTTTACTCGGGGAAAGCCGAACGTTTTCCGTTATTTTATTTACGGAAATGGGGAAATCACTGCCAAAACAAAACGAAAATATCCCATTGTCAATAATGTAGCAGAGACTAAATTATTTACAGAGTTTCGTTTGGCATGATTTTCCCCAATTGTTATTATCTCCGAAGGAATTAAACTAGTTCAAGAAGATTGGATGGTCAAAACTTTGATGAATTTGGATAAAGAGTATTGAGAAAGTAATTTCTAGTTTTCTAAATTCTCATAATCCACAATTTCAAATATTGATCTAAACAAACTGGGCAAGACAAGACAAGATATTACAGGAAAAGAACACATAAGACCTGAACGAGAATAGAGTCGTTTTCCTTAATTTTGAAATCCTTTTTGAATTGGTTGAAGAGAATCTGTTGTAAAGCGCATATGTAAATGAATGTTTATGGGGGAACTGAAGGTATAAATTGTAGTGCGTGCCCGACGCAACAAATTTAAATATTTGAGTAGCGAAAGGGGTTTGTTACTCCGGCGGCAGTTCTAATGGCTGCGATAGCATCAAAGGCGCGCCCCAACTACATGCTAATTACTGCCAGCGATATTACTAGCTCCCGGCAATCTGCACGTCGTTACTATTTAACGGTACGAGAGGATTATCTTGCATTAAAGGACAATTACTAAGAAACAATTATTGACTAAACTTTAGCTTTACTAACTCAACACGATTAGATTCACTAACTGAATTTAATTACAGACATGACATGAAACATCTTTCTAACATTATTTGTTATAATTCCGTCTGGTCTTGTCTGTCTAATTTTGTCTGTCTAGTCTTGTCTGTCTAGTCTTGTCTGTCTAGTCCTGTCTGTCTGGTCTTGTCTGTCTAGTTTTGTCTGTCTAGTCTTGTCTGTCTAGTCTTGTCTGTCTAGTCTTGTCTGTCTAGTCTTGTCTGTCTAGTCTTGTCTGTCTAGTCTTGTCTGTCTAGTCTTGTCTGTCTAGTCTTGTCTGTCTAGTCTTGCCTGTCTAGTCTTGTCTGTCTAGTCTTGTCTGTCTAGTCTTGTCTGTCTAGTCTTGTCTATCTAGTCTTGTCTGTCTAGTCTTGTCTGTCAAGTCTTGTCTGTCTAGTCTTGTCTGTCTAGTCTTCTCTTTCTAGTCTTGTCTGTATAGTCTTGTCTGTCTAGTCTTGTCTGTCTAGTCTTGTCTGTCTAGTCTTGTCTGTCTAGTCTTGTCTGTCTAGTCTTGTCTGTCTAGTCTTGTCTGTCTAGTCTTGTCTGTCTAGTCTTGTCTGTCTAGTCTTGTCTGTCTAGTCTTGTCTGTCTAGTCTTGTCTGTCTAGTCTTGTCTGTCTAGTCTTGTCTGTCTAGTCTTGTCTGTCTAGTCTTGTCTGTCTAGTCTTGTCTGTCTAGTCTTGTCTGTCTAGTCTTGTCTGTCTAGTCTTGTCTGTCTAGTCTTGTCTGTCTAGTCTTGTCTGTCTAGTCTTGTCTGTCTAGTCTTGTCTGTCTAGTCTTGTCTGTCTAGTCTTGTCTGTCTAGTCTTGTCTGTCTAGTCTTGTCTGTCTAGTCTTGTCTGTCTAGTCTTGTCTGTCTAGTCTTGTCTGTCTAGTCTTGTCTGTCTAGTCTTGTCTGTCTAGTCTTGTCTGTCTAGTCTTGTCTGTCTAGTCTTGTCTGTCTAGTCTTGTCTGTCTAGTCTTGTCTGTCTAGTCTTGTCTGTCTAGTCTTGTCTGTCTAGTCTTGTCTGTCTAGTCTTGTCTGTCTAGTCTTGTCTGTCTAGTCTTGTCTGTCTAGTCTTGTCTGTCTAGTCTTGTCTGTCTAGTCTTGTCTGTCTAGTCTTGTCTGTCTAGTCTTGTCTGTCTAGTCTTGTCTGTCTAGTCTTGTCTGTCTAGTCTTGTCTGTCTAGTCTTGTCTGTCTAGTCTTGTCTGTCTAGTCTTGTCTGTCTAGTCTTGTCTGTCTAGTCTTGTCTGTCTAGTCTTGTCTGTCTAGTCTTGTCTGTCTAGTCTTGTCTGTCTAGTCTTGTCTGTCTAGTCTTGTCTGTCTAGTCTTGTCTGTCTAGTCTTGTCTGTCTAGTCTTGTCTGTCTAGTCTTGTCTGTCTAGTCTTGTCTGTCTAGTCTTGTCTGTCTAGTCTTGTCTGTCTAGTCTTGTCTGTCTAGTCTTGTCTGTCTAGTCTTGTCTGTCTAGTCTTGTCTGTCTAGTCTTGTCTGTCTAGTCTTGTCTGTCTAGTCTTGTCTGTCTAGTCTTGTCTGTCTAGTCTTGTCTGTCTAGTCTTGTCTGTCTAGTCTTGTCTGTCTAGTCTTGTCTGTCTAGTCTTGTCTGTCTAGTCTTGTCTGTCTAGTCTTGTCTGTCTAGTCTTGTCTGTCTAGTTGTCTGTCTAGTCTTGTCTGTCTAGTCTTGTCTGTCTAGTCTTGTCTGTCTAGTCTTGTCTGTCTAGTCTTGTCTGTCTAGTCTTGTCTGTCTAGTCTAGTCTTGTCTGTCTAGTCTTGTCTGTCTAGTCTTGTCTGTCTAGTCTTGTCTGTCTAGTCTTGTCTGTCTAGTCTTGTCTGTCTAGTCTTGTCTGTCTAGTCTTGTCTGTCTAGTCTTGTCTGTCTAGTCTTGTCTGTCTAGTCTTGTCTGTCTAGTCTTGTCTGTCTAGTCTTGTCTGTCTAGTCTTGTCTGTCTAGTCTTGTCTGTCTAGTCTTGTCTGTCTAGTCTTGTCTGTCTAGTCTTGTCTGTCTAGTCTTGTCTGTCTAGTCTTGTCTGTCTAGTCTTGTCTGTCTAGTCTTGTCTGTCTAGTCTTGTCTGTCTAGTCTTGTCTGTCTAGTCTTGTCTGTCTAGTCTTGTCTGTCTAGTCTTGTCTGTCTAGTCTTGTCTGTCTAGTCTTGTCTGTCTAGTCTTGTCTGTCTAGTCTTGTCTGTCTAGTCTTGTCTGTCTAGTCTTGTCTGTCTAGTCTTGTCTGTCTAGTCTTGTCTGTCTAGTCTTGTCTGTCTAGTCTTGTCTGTCTAGTCTTGTCTGTCTAGTCTTGTCTGTCTAGTCTTGTCTGTCTAGTCTTGTCTGTCTAGTCTTGTCTGTCTAGTCTTGTCTGTCTAGTCTTGTCTGTCTAGTCTTGTCTGTCTAGTCTTGTCTGTCTAGTCTTGTCTGTCTAGTCTTGTCTGTCTAGTCTTGTCTGTCTAGTCTTGTCTGTCTAGTCTTGTCTGTCTAGTCTTGTCTGTCTAGTCTTGTCTGTCTAGTCTTGTCTGTCTAGTCTTGTCTGTCTAGTCTTGTCTGTCTAGTCTTGTCTGTCTAGTCTTGTCTGTCTAGTCTTGTCTGTCTAGTCTTGTCTGTCTAGTCTTGTCTGTCTAGTCTTGTCTGTCTAGTCTTGTCTGTCTAGTCTTGTCTGTCTAGTCTTGTCTGTCTAGTCTTGTCTGTCTAGTCTTGTCTGTCTAGTCTTGTCTGTCTAGTCTTGTCTGTCTAGTCTTGTCTGTCTAGTCTTGTCTGTCTAGTCTTGTCTGTCTAGTCTTGTCTGTCTAGTCTTGTCTGTCTAGTCTTGTCTGTCTAGTCTTGTCTGTCTAGTCTTGTCTGTCTAGTCTTGTCTGTCTAGTCTTGTCTGTCTAGTCTTGTCTGTCTAGTCTTGTCTGTCTAGTCTTGTCTGTCTAGTCTTGTCTGTCTAGTCTTGTCTGTCTAGTCTTGTCTGTCTAGTCTTGTCTGTCTAGTCTTGTCTGTCTAGTCTTGTCTGTCTAGTCTTGTCTGTCTAGTCTTGTCTGTCTAGTCTTGTCTGTCTAGTCTTGTCTGTCTAGTCTTGTCTGTCTAGTCTTGTCTGTCTAGTCTTGTCTGTCTAGTCTTGTCTGTCTAGTCTTGTCTGTCTAGTCTTGTCTGTCTAGTCTTGTCTGTCTAGTCTTGTCTGTCTAGTCTTGTCTGTCTAGTCTTGTCTGTCTAGTCTTGTCTGTCTAGTCTTGTCTGTCTAGTCTTGTCTGTCTAGTCTTGTCTGTCTAGTCTTGTCTGTCTAGTCTTGTCTGTCTAGTCTTGTCTGTCTAGTCTTGTCTGTCTAGTCTTGTCTGTCTAGTCTTGTCTGTCTAGTCTTGTCTGTCTAGTCTTGTCTGTCTAGTCTTGTCTGTCTAGTCTTGTCTGTCTAGTCTTGTCTGTCTAGTCTTGTCTGTCTAGTCTTGTCTGTCTAGTCTTGTCTGTCTAGTCTTGTCTGTCTAGTCTTGTCTGTCTAGTCTTGTCTGTCTAGTCTTGTCTGTCTAGTCTTGTCTGTCTAGTCTTGTCTGTCTAGTCTTGTCTGTCTAGTCTTGTCTGTCTAGTCTTGTCTGTCTAGTCTTGTCTGTCTAGTCTTGTCTGTCTAGTCTTGTCTGTCTAGTCTTGTCTGTCTAGTCTTGTCTGTCTAGTCTTGTCTGTCTAGTCTTGTCTGTCTAGTCTTGTCTGTCTAGTCTTGTCTGTCTAGTCTTGTCTGTCTAGTCTTGTCTGTCTAGTCTTGTCTGTCTAGTCTTGTCTGTCTAGTCTTGTCTGTCTAGTCTTGTCTGTCTAGTCTTGTCTGTCTAGTCTTGTCTGTCTAGTCTTGTCTGTCTAGTCTTGTCTGTCTAGTCTTGTCTGTCTAGTCTTGTCTGTCTAGTCTTGTCTGTCTAGTCTTGTCTGTCTAGTCTTGTCTGTCTAGTCTTGTCTGTCTAGTCTTGTCTGTCTAGTCTTGTCTGTCTAGTCTTGTCTGTCTAGTCTTGTCTGTCTAGTCTTGTCTGTCTAGTCTTGTCTGTCTAGTCTTGTCTGTCTAGTCTTGTCTGTCTAGTCTTGTCTGTCTAGTCTTGTCTGTCTAGTCTTGTCTGTCTAGTCTTGTCTGTCTAGTCTTGTCTGTCTAGTCTTGTCTGTCTAGTCTTGTCTGTCTAGTCTTGTCTGTCTAGTCTTGTCTGTCTAGTCTTGTCTGTCTAGTCTTGTCTGTCTAGTCTTGTCTGTCTAGTCTTGTCTGTCTAGTCTTGTCTGTCTAGTCTTGTCTGTCTAGTCTTGTCTGTCTAGTCTTGTCTGTCTAGTCTTGTCTGTCTAGTCTTGTCTGTCTAGTCTTGTCTGTCTAGTCTTGTCTGTCTAGTCTTGTCTGTCTAGTCTTGTCTGTCTAGTCTTGTCTGTCTAGTCTTGTCTGTCTAGTCTTGTCTGTCTAGTCTTGTCTGTCTAGTCTTGTCTGTCTAGTCTTGTCTGTCTAGTCTTGTCTGTCTAGTCTTGTCTGTCTAGTCTTGTCTGTCTAGTCTTGTCTGTCTAGTCTTGTCTGTCTAGTCTTGTCTGTCTAGTCTTGTCTGTCTAGTCTTGTCTGTCTAGTCTTGTCTGTCTAGTCTTGTCTGTCTAGTCTTGTCTGTCTAGTCTTGTCTGTCTAGTCTTGTCTGTCTAGTCTTGTCTGTCTAGTCTTGTCTGTCTAGTCTTGTCTGTCTAGTCTTGTCTGTCTAGTCTTGTCTGTCTAGTCTTGTCTGTCTAGTCTTGTCTGTCTAGTCTTGTCTGTCTAGTCTTGTCTGTCTAGTCTTGTCTGTCTAGTCTTGTCTGTCTAGTCTTGTCTGTCTAGTCTTGTCTGTCTAGTCTTGTCTGTCTAGTCTTGTCTGTCTAGTCTTGTCTGTCTACTTGTCTGTCTAGTCGTTGTCTGTCGTAGTCTTGTCTGTCTAGTCTTGTCTGTCTAGTCTTGTCTGTCTAGTCTTGTCTGTCTAGTCTTGTCTGTCTAGTCTTGTCTGTCTAGTCTTGTCTGTCTAGTCTTGTCTGTCTAGTCTTGTCTGTCTAGTCTTGTCTGTCTAGTCTTGTCTGTCTAGTCTTGTCTGTCTAGTCTTGTCTGTCTAGTCTTGTCTGTCTAGTCTTGTCTGTCTAGTCTTGTCTGTCTAGTCTTGTCTGTCTAGTCTTGTCTGTCTAGTCTTGTCTGTCTAGTCTTGTCTGTCTAGTCTTGTCTGTCTAGTCTTGTCTGTCTAGTCTTGTCTGTCTAGTCTTGTCTGTCTAGTCTTGTCTGTCTAGTCTTGTCTGTCTAGTCTTGTCTGTCTAGTCTTGTCTGTCTAGTCTTGTCTGTCTAGTCTTGTCTGTCTAGTCTTGTCTGTCTAGTCTTGTCTGTCTAGTCTTGTCTGTCTAGTCTTGTCTGTCTAGTCTTGTCTGTCTAGTCTTGTCTGTCTAGTCTTGTCTGTCTAGTCTTGTCTGTCTAGTCTTGTCTGTCTAGTCTTGTCTGTCTAGTCTTGTCTGTCTAGTCTTGTCTGTCTAGTCTTGTCTGTCTAGTCTTGTCTGTCTAGTCTTGTCTGTCTAGTCTTGTCTGTCTAGTCTTGTCTGTCTAGTCTTGTCTGTCTAGTCTTGTCTGTCTAGTCTTGTCTGTCTAGTCTTGTCTGTCTAGTCTTGTCTGTCTAGTCTTGTCTGTCTAGTCTTGTCTGTCTAGTCTTGTCTGTCTAGTCTTGTCTGTCTAGTCTTGTCTGTC
This sequence comes from Phosphuga atrata, assembly GCA_944588485.1. Lineage (NCBI taxonomy): Eukaryota > Metazoa > Arthropoda > Insecta > Coleoptera > Silphidae > Phosphuga > Phosphuga atrata. Next base: position 26,057,514 of record OX155905.1, on the reverse strand, counting down.
TAGTCTTGTCTGTCTAGTCTTGTCTGTCTAGTCTTGTCTGTCTAGTCTTGTCTGTCTAGTCTTGTCTGTCTAGTCTTGTCTGTCTAGTCTTGTCTGTCTAGTCTTGTCTGTCTAGTCTTGTCTGTCTAGTCTTGTCTGTCTAGTCTTGTCTGTCTAGTCTTGTCTGTCTAGTCTTGTCTGTCTAGTCTTGTCTGTCTAGTCTTGTCTGTCTAGTCTTGTCTGTCTAGTCTTGTCTGTCTAGTCTTGTCTGTCTAGTCTTGTCTGTCTAGTCTTGTCTGTCTAGTCTTGTCTGTCTAGTCTTGTCTGTCTAGTCTTGTCTGTCTAGTCTTGTCTGTCTAGTCTTGTCTGTCTAGTCTTGTCTGTCTAGTCTTGTCTGTCTAGTCTTGTCTGTCTAGTCTTGTCTGTCTAGTCTTGTCTGTCTAGTCTTGTCTGTCTAGTCTTGTCTGTCTAGTCTTGTCTGTCTAGTCTTGTCTGTCTAGTCTTGTCTGTCTAGTCTTGTCTGTCTAGTCTTGTCTGTCTAGTCTTGTCTGTCTAGTCTTGTCTGTCTAGTCTTGTCTGTCTAGTCTTGTCTGTCTAGTCTTGTCTGTCTAGTCTTGTCTGTCTAGTCTTGTCTGTCTAGTCTTGTCTGTCTAGTCTTGTCTGTCTAGTCTTGTCTGTCTAGTCTTGTCTGTCTAGTCTTGTCTGTCTAGTCTTGTCTGTCTAGTCTTGTCTGTCTAGTCTTGTCTGTCTAGTCTTGTCTGTCTAGTCTTGTCTGTCTAGTCTTGTCTGTCTAGTCTTGTCTGTCTAGTCTTGTCTGTCTAGTCTTGTCTGTCTAGTCTTGTCTGTCTAGTCTTGTCTGTCTAGTCTTGTCTGTCTAGTCTTGTCTGTCTAGTCTTGTCTGTCTAGTCTTGTCTGTCTAGTCTTGTCTGTCTAGTCTTGTCTGTCTAGTCTTGTCTGTCTTGTCTTGTCTGTCTAGTCTTGTCTGTCTAGTCTTGTCTGTCTAGTCTTGTCTGTCTAGTCTTGTCTGTCTAGTCTTGTCTGTCTAGTCTTGTCTCTCTAGTCTTGTCTGTCTAGTCTTGTCTGTATAGTCTTGTCTTTTTTTTCTTATCTGTCTAGTCTTGTCTGTCTAGTCTTGTGTGTCTTGTTGTGTCTGTCTTGTTTTATCTGTCTACTCTTTGAAATATTATCTTTTGATTTGCTTTTATTTTTATAGACTTGTTGAGAGTGTAGTTAGCAATTGTATAAAAACTGGTTGGAAATAATATTAGTAAAGTTAGTCGCTTATATGATAATTTAGTTCGTTTCCAATTACATGTAGGTACTGGAAAAGTTTGTGAAGTAGCTGGCGGTCGTACAAGTTTAATACGAAGTTAAAGCTGTTATTCACTCAAAGAGATGGCAAAATGGAAATTGTGTTCGGGTTCCAGGAGAATCTGTTTATATAAAATGCAGGGTTTTTTCGCCCAGACAGGGTGTTCGGCGGGTTGGGCGACGTGGACAAAACAATAATAAATTCATAAAGTGAGTAATGTGATCCGCGGTAAAGTCCACTTTGAATTCAATTTGGATTTTTAGATTTTATATACGAGTTTATTCGCCGTGCACGTTCCAGCCCCGACTCCTAAATCCCTTTCAAATTCCATTCCATTATAAACTCCAGACTCTATTTCACAAAATAACCTCCATTCTATCCCACTTACGCTGTATTTTACCATAATAAAGTCCAGACAAGAGATGATTAAACTAGTAAATTTGAATACAGGTTGTTAATAAGAATTCCAGTAGGCTACACTTGCTTTGCCAGATTGTTCTTGTCTAGCCCTGTAGGGATTAAAGATTTAAGCCATTTAAACATCCTCTTGTGTGAAGCAAATAGTGAATTAAGGGAAGCTTTAAACGTCGAAACCGCAAGGGGGATAGAAAGAGGATTAATATATTCCGCTGTGTGATGTTCCGGGAGTCTTTGTTGATGACCAACGGAAGCATTAAAATACGGAAAACATTACGAAACATCGGATTATGGAATTTCCGTTTGCACGAGCACCGTTTTTCTGTTGTTGTTGGGTCGAAAATTAAATTTTAAATTTAAATCAAAAGCAGAAACAAACACAAACGAGTACGGAACTACGCATTAAGGCGCATCCATAGTCTCCCTACCCCACCTACAACAGTTACAATACTCCTCCGGTTATTGTTACGTAATTTTAATACACACGCTTTTAGTCTGCTTTGTCGTATTTAGTATTTGGTATTTTCTTGTTATACTTTGTTACGATTATTCACATTTTCAATAACTTCAAAATAAATCTGGGATTTACGGAAGAATATTTATTAATTCTCATAAAGAGAGTTAGTTATAGTTATTGTTAGTTATTGAGGCTAGAAATACTAATTTCCAACCTGTTGATTCTTACATTTATATAATAATGGTGGATGTGCCGGGATTGGAGTTTTTATTTATTTTAAAATTATTATTGAACATGGTTAGTTGATAATAAATAAGACTAGTTATGACTAGACAACACTATAGAAGGCTAGATAAAATTGTATAAAACTGGACAAGACTATACTACTCTAGATAGGACTTACAAGACAAGACAAGACCAAACAAGACCCAGACAATACCCCACAAGACCAGACGAGACGAGATAATACCAGACAAGATCTGACAAGACCAGACTAGACCACAAGAGACCAAACTAGGCAAGACCAGACTAGACGAGACAAGACAAGATGAGGTAAGACCAGACAAACCAGATAAAACCAGACAAGACCAGACAAAACCAGACAAGACCAGATAACACCAGACAAGACTAAACAAGATCAGACAAGATCCGACAAGATCGGACAAGAACAAAAGAGACGAGATTATCTGATCTTGTCTAGTCTTATTGAAGTTAAGATCAGACTAACGAATATAAACTTAATAAAGTCGGAACACAGCCTGATTATATAAATATATTCAACCTTTCCCGAGCTCTATAAAACTTTGTTTTTTGTGGTCCTAAATGGACAAATTTATTGAGTTTTTTTAGGACCACCAAAAACAAAGTTTTATAGAGCTCCGGAAAGATTGAATATATTTATATGTTCAGGCTGTGCTCCTACTTTATTAAGTTTATATGATTATCTATAAAGTAGTATGATTTTATCAATTTCAGACTAACGAAGTTTAAATTTACTTACAATGAATTTGTGAAATGAGTTTGTAAAGCAAGTGAAAAACGAAGGAAAAACAGTGCTAAGGATCTTTAATTTATACATTGGTATAAAAGAGGGTAGTCCATTCAAGTTGACAGTAACAAACTAGTGTGATTTATCTGGATGGGGATAAAGTACGTGATAATCCCAGTAGGAAAAAGCGACCTCAGATAGCGGCGGTTCGCTCAAGGTGAAATAAGTTAGATATCTGCGTACGTGTGCCAGCTGAATACTAAACGTGTTTGCATGCCGAGTTATGATAGAGAAACCCTCACCAAATAGACGACAAGTTTGTCTAGACTAGATATATCATTCCCTATGCTTAACCACGATATAGTTGCTATTTTCAACTAATTTGCATTAATTAGATATTCTTGCATGTATTTACCTAGATAGTAATATTTATATTATAATTTTATTTAGTTTAAGACCTTTTATAATGTCTAGTATTATGCTTAATATTCTGTTCTTTAATCTACGAGGAATTAAACGAGCAATTATTTTCCTTCAGGTTTTTATTTTCCTTCAGAGTGGCGAGACAGTAAACTCGGCCGAGTACTCGGTACGTGTAAACAAGTCACCGAGTACACGGCCGAGTGCTCGGCCCAGTAAAATGGAGAGACAATCACTCGGATCCCTTTCTATTTATTAGGCCGAGTGCAGGCCGAGTGGCTACCACCACTCCTACCGCTATTGACTCGCTGTCCCACTCGGCATGTCTGAACAAGTACTCTCCTCGTTTTGTCCGTACGGTGACGGTGGCTAGTTTGTTTGTTTTAATTTTAAATACTACAATTTAAACTTATGATGAAGAATTGCTTTTTTTAATTATTAATTAATTTTGGTTTTACGTTTTTTGGTTTTACGTCTCCTCAACATACAAGATCTTGTCCAAACGCGCTTCTTATCGTTTCGCAACAATTCGTTTAACTCCTCAATTAAATGAGGTATAAGCATCTTAGTGCAATTTTGAATCAACCTTTTACTATCCATCATGATCACTGACTGACTCACCCGGCGAAAAAATTAAAGCGTGTGAACACCTACTCACCCACTCTACTCTCTCGGCCGAATGACATTTTACTGTCTCGCCACTGTACTCGTTACGTGTAATCAAGCCATAAGTATGAATCAGCCGCTCCATGGAAAGACCGACAGGTCGTGAAACGGACTAAACGTCAGTTGACAACTAAAAGTGAATATTTATAAATTTGTAAAATTAGTTAAAACTTGAATTATAATCTCTAAATGTTATTTCTATTATTCTTATAGTTAAGGCTAGTAGAAGAAAGTTTGCTCTATCGATTCATGCTAGAAGAATTTCTTAGAAGTGTATGTTTCTTAGAAATCTGCAATTTAGAGATTTGAAGAAATCTCTGAATTTGATTTGAATTTCAACCTAACAATGAGCGAAAAATCAAAATTTCGATTTAATTTTTTTTTTTTTTAATTCTATCTTCTCATAAGCACACGAATAATCATAAACGGATAAACTTCAACAATGACATTTGCACATAACCTGAGCGAAAATAGTGTCAGAATGATCAGCTTTAAGTGTAAATTGGCGATTCAGCGGGAAGCAATGGTCGTAGTTTTTTTGATCTGGAGTACGAATCCGTTGATAGATTTGAGAAATTCAAACGCCATACTGTTGGCCTTTTCGCCGGGCAGGCACTTCTCAGACTGGAAATGTAAATTTTCTTTTTCGCGTTTCCGTTTGAAGGGGTGAAAAAAAAGTAACTTTGCTAATTGGGGCCTGCGGTACGTCCCCTGAGGTGCAATGCGTCGCGAGAGGTGTCGTTCGAAAGTAGACACGTCGGGCTAAAATCCCTGAAAAGAGCAATATAATTCTAAAACATTTCACCGAATATTAAAGGTTTGAAAAATTCAATTTTGAAAAATTCGTTTCGAGTTTGGACGGACGTCCCGGACCCCAAATGCGATCGGGCGGTGCGTCGTTCTTATCGCCTTATAGAACCTTTTGTTCTCTATTTAGAAACCGCCACTTAGACGCCATGCTCTTTAATTTAGCGAATCCCGGAGGATTCTCGCGAACGTCTGCAAAACATGGTTTTTCGCTATTAAACTCCAAAACAAACTAAAAGTCACTATGCCGAATCGATTCGTGCGGTCCGGTCCCGATCCGACTGTTGGTTATTCCAGGAGAGGGATCCCCGAAAATTAGGTGAAAAAAACACCGCGTTTTACCGATTATTGTGTTAAAATTGACCCAGAGCGGGAATAGGATTCCGCAGGTCCCAAATTCTTCCACCGCCCCTTGCGGGTAAACATCTCGCATCGAACGAACCGGTTTGGAGACACGGCGCTCTTCAATCAAGAGAACGGCGTCCATCATCCATGTAACAGTTTCCCGTTTCGATGCGCAAAAAGAGCGGAGTCTTTGAAGAAAAAGTGAAAATTTTAAAATACACCTACAGCGGTTCCCTGCTGGGGCGGAGCTTTATAAAGCTCGTCTAAAAAAAACTATTTTTTTGTTAAATACACCGGAAAAAAATCAAGATGCATTTTTACACAATTTTTCCTTAACATATTATATTTATTTAAGTTTAGACTTGGTAAAGAATACGGGATTGTTTTGAAACTTAGTGTTTTTCAGACTTTTTACCAGGTGTAACTGTTGTTAATCGTCACACTAACACTATTTAACTAAGATCCGAAACCAAAAATTAAGCTTCTAGGTTGTCTACGTTGGTTCAATAAATATTCGTGTTTTTGTTGAAAATAATTGTTGACATTTTCAAGATGACAGATAGTAGATGCGAACGTAACTAACTCGACATTGCCACGTTTATTATTTTTGATTGATTCAACGGTTCTTGCCACTTTGTCATATATTGGATAGAGAGTCCGCGCTGCTGCGCGTATGTTGTCTTGATTTATCTGCCCGCTTCGCGGCGGGCAACCTACTCTAACCGGGGTTAAACCAACGGTCCTTACCACATTGTCCTATATTGGATCGAGAGTTCGCGCTGCCGCGCGTATGTTGTCTTGATTTATCTGCCCGCTTCGCGGCGGGCAACCTTAATTTTTGCTTTCGGATCTTAGATAAAGAGTGCCAAAGACGATTAACAACAGTTACACTAGGTAGAAAGTCCGCAACACTAAGTTTCAAAACAATCCCGTATTCTTTACCTAACCCTTAAGTTTAGCTACTAAATTAGTCATCGGTCTTTTTTAGTAGTCGCTTTCAATATATCGAAAAAGTGAAAGTTTGTAATTTTAGATGGCGTTTTAGAAAACTTGCATTCACACCAATCAAGACCTGCTATATAGGCTTTTGATATCATTGGATTCATATGTCTGTACCTTAAGAAAGTCTCCAAGAAACTTTCTATTTTTTTCGAGATTAAGTGCAGACAGAACAGGAAAATATGACACTGTGCGGTCCCTTGATCGCACACATTTTATTTATAAAAAATATTTGTAACTGTATTTGCGGTCTGAGATGGCGCTGGAGGGCGAAGTAATTTCCATAAATTATCATGTCAGAGAGTTTACATAAGCGACAGTACACCGAAACATCGTGTAATTTTTTTTTAGAGAATTCCTTTTTTTCTCGTCCACAAGTTTCACGTAAAATATTCATGAAACATCGATCCGTCAAATTTGCATTTAATTCGTTTTTAATTGGAACCTTTGATATTACCAGAAGGATTAGTGGATTTATTTATGATTTTTCTTTAAAAATTTAAAATTAGTTAACAACGTCGACTTTACCAAAAAACGGCGATGTACACTTACGGCGTTTTATATCCGTATAGATTTAAAATTTAGTAGCGTATTCCTCGACTAAAGTTAACGATTCAAACAATCCATCTTTAGGCATAGTCCGCACATCAATCCTAACATCAATCAAAGCCTTACTACTAAAATCTTGAACGAAGTTTGTAATATTGCGATATGTGACATTTTTAATATTGCTAACAATACTGACACTATAGAATTGGTGAAACCATCCTACGTTATACATAAGCATACAAACTTAAAACAAACGGAACACTATAACAATTTCCAATTTCCGGAGCTCTATAACAATTATTGAGTCTTTTTAGCACTACCAAAACAAATCTCACATGAAACTTGTACAAATTTCATGTGAGATTTGTTTTGGTAGTCCTAGAGAGACTAAATAATTGTTATAGAGCTCCGGAAAGCCTGAATATATTTATATATTCAGGCTGTATTTCGTTTGTTTTAAGTTTGAAATACTGACACTGCCTAAGTTGGTGACATTGTTGAAGTTAATTCCATTCTTCCTCAACAAGCAAGGTACAGGCAGAAATAAATAATCGGGAATAGAGACCGGAACCATCTGCATGACCCCGCTGCAACGATCCTTGTCTGATCTTGTCCGATCTTATCTGGTCTTGTTTTCTCTTGTCTGATCACGTTTGATGCCGTCTGGTCTTGTCTGGTCTTGTGTAGTCTTGTCTGGTTTTGTCTGGTTATATCTGATTCTGTCTGGTCTTGTCTGGTTTAGTCTCGTCTCGTCTGGTCTTGTCTGACCTGTCTGGTCCTTTTTTTTCTTCAATTAGCGGAGAGAAAATGCTTTTACACACTCCCAAGTTATATAGCCTCCAAGTTATATAGCCTCCAAAAAGGTGGGCCTGAGTGTCAACGCCAGCAAAACTATGGTCATCAACTATGGTCATGACTAATCAGAGTAGCACAGAGAGCAAGGGAGAGAGTAATATTGGGTCTGTCTCTGAGACAATGTTCTCAACACAAGTGTGAGGAGAAGAAGTGGAGTAACCGACGCCATCAAGAGAATTGCCAACCTTAAATGAAATTGGGCGGGACACCTGGCTAGAGTCAGTGATGACAGATGGACGAGAAGACCGCGTAACGATGCATTCCGAAATAGAGGAAGACCGCCCACTAGATGGTCAGACGATCTTAAGCGTATCCATCCCAATTGTATTAGAGCAGCATGGGACATAGGGTTATGGAAGTTGTTACGGGAGGCTTATGTCCAGCAGTGGACAAGTATAGCTGGATGATGAAGTTATATGTGTATCCTTTGGGGAGTGTGGGACTCACCTACCCTCTAGGGCAGTCATACCCACTAAAACCATTTCCTCTTATATTCTCTCCTCTAGTTCCAGCCTTTCAGCCTTACATGCTACAGGTTTCGTCTTTATGTCCTTTTTTCAATTGTCCCCTCGCTCTCTATTCTGTTCTTCCAGCTCATCTTTTGCCTTTTCCAATTTCTTCTATAAATGTCTTAACAGTTTTCCAACGGTCCTTGTTATACGATGCTCTCCGGAGTCAAGGTTGCCGCGAGTGGGTTTCTAGTTATATTATCCCTTATGTCATCCCATTTTCCACAATGGAACATTGTGTGTTCTGAGGAATCCTCAACGTTTTCAGAGTAATATCGGCATTGTGTGCTCTCCCTTTTTACGATCCTCTCTGTGTCTGTGTCCTGTAAGACACGTAGAAATTTACCAAGCCATGATTCCTCTCTGCTCATTTCTTCATATCCGGTATTAATATGTCGGTCCATCTTCCGGCTTTAGCGATGTCCCATTCTGTCTGCCACTTCGCGTATGTCACTTCCATCTGTTCGTTCCTGTCTCTTGTTGTTATATCCCTGTACACGTCATATAGGCGCTTTCTCTCTTCGGCAAGGATGTGCCATCAAAGCCATTGATCTGTGAGTGGTCGTGATTTTCTTCTTATAAATTTGGCTTCTTGCTGACCCGGCCCATATCGTGGCTCCCTATATCACGATCGACCCCATTGCCATCGCTAGCACCTTGCTTTTGTCTTGTCCTGGACCTCTAATATTAGGTAGTGGTCCTACCTTTTTTTTTATTGTGGTTGCGTGTCTTACAGCCTGCGTGTGAGGCTCTCACTCACTAAACCCCTTCTTCCACTTGGCTATAGAGACCAGCACCCCGGTATCGCTTGCGCATTCCTTCAGGGTGGGCAGCCCGGGCAATTGTTACCGCCCTAGTTATTTTGAGAGTTTCGATTTTGCTTCTACTCTTGAGATTTTGCTAGGTGGCTGCCTGGGCAGCGCGTTCTTCGGCCTCTTTCTGCGTTATAATGCTAATGATGAAGTTGGAGATTGCTTTCCAGTGGGGTTGGTCTATAAGCATTTACCTAACGCAGTTATCAGGGGTCAGTTCTCCTATTTCCGAAGTTGCCAGGCGTCTGTCGTTTTCCCATCTCTCGCAGGAGAAGAAAATATATTCAGTGGTGTCTGGCTGGCCACAGTAGTAGCACTCCTCTGTCTTAGCGACCTTGAACCTGTGTAGGTAGGCTCGAAAGCATCCGTATCCACTTATCATCTGGGTTAAGTGGTAGGATCTTTCGCCGTGCTCTCTGATGACCCACGGACGCAGGTCAGGAATCAAGCGCTTGGTCCATGTTGCCTTCCCGGTTTCCGTTTCCCACCTTTCCTGCCATCTGCGTTGCAGGCGTCTGCGGGCTTCTGCCTTATCTAACTTGCCTCCTTCGTGTGCGCGAGCTCGCTCATCGACGAGGAGGTCCATGGGGGGCAGCTGGATATCACCCAGGCAGCTTCTGTGGACACGGTACGGTATGCGCTGATAATCCGGAACATGGTCCGCCTTGCCATCTTCTCGAGAATGTTTTTGTTTCTCTGTATTTTAACGGCATCTTGCCAGAAAGGCGCCGCCTAGAGCAGTATTGAATTCACGACAGAGCTGAGTATCCGGCGCTTGCTAGCTCTAGGACCTCCTACGTTGGGCATTAGCCTTGTGAGGGCAGTGGCTGCGAAATCTGCTTTCTTGGCGACCCAGTTGACGTGCGCCGTCATTTTCATATTTCTGCCCAGTTGGACTCCTAGGTATTTCACGGATTCCTGTGATGGGATTCTCGCTTCCATGATCTCTATGGTCATTTTGTTCAGTTTGCGCCGCCCGACCAGGATTACCAGTTCTGTCTTGTGGGGCGCCAATTTCAGTTGTTTTGACTCCATCCAGCGATGAACCTGGTCCAGAGCCTCGTTTATGTTCGTTTCCAGTGCCTCTTTGGTCCCGGTCGTGGCAACCATTCACAGGTCTAATCCAGCCAGCGTGATCTCTTGTGGCATTGGGATATCTAGGACCCCGTCGTAAAGGATGTTCCATAGAGTGGGGCCCAGTACTGATCCCTGGGGTACTTCGCCGGTCACCTCGTACTCTTAGTTGTCGTCAAGGATGAGTTTCCAGTCTGACAGGTAGTTCTGGATCACTTTCAGGACGTAGCTTGAGAATTTTTCCCTTTTTTTGATTGCCTCTATGGCAATCAAAAAAAATCCTCCTTGGCACTATGCCGTCCCATTTTGCCGAGTTGAAGGCATTTTGGACGTCTAGCGTCACCAGGGCACAGAGTTTTCTAGTGTGGTAGGTTCCGGTGTTGGCCTCGTGGGCCAGCCTTTTGACCTCGAGTAACGCATCTACCGTGCTTCTTTTCTTTCGAAAGCCGTACTGGCGGTCAGATAGCCCCTCTCCGGCTTCCAGCGCCACGTTTATCCGTGCCAGCAACAGGTGCTCATAGAGTTTGCCCAGGGACCTTATAAGACATAAAGGCGGTAGCTTTTCGCGAGGGTAGAGTTTTCCTGCTTCTTTTCTATCAGGGCCCGTCGCGCCCTTTTCCACTGCCATGGGACGATTCCCTCTGTCAGGAACTTGTTCATGACTCTGTTGATGAACTCTGGATAGGTTGCTGTTACGGTCTTTATCAGTTCTGCGGAGAATCCGTCTGGTCCGGGAGCTTTTTTCGCCTTTAGTTTTTTAGCTGCGGTTAATAGTTCTTCTTCCTCAAACCTAGAGATATCTGCTTCAGAAACTCGTGGGTATACCCATTTTATTTTTTCCCGTTGCGGGAATAGAGTTTCTACTATTTCTTTCTTCTCTTTGAGGCTCATCTGGAGCAAAAACTCCTGCCATAGCTTCTTCGTGACGATTTTGTACCCCATTCCCCAAAGGTCGCTGTCAACTTGTGCGGTTAGCTGTCTCCACGCTTCCGTTTTGGCGTTAGGTAGTGGTCCTACCTGGTCTTGCCTGAGCTAGCCTTGTCTTATCCGGTTGGAGGTTTTATCTGCTCTTGCCTGGTTTCGCCTTGACTGCTGATCCTCTTGTCTGGTTTTCTCTGGTCTTGGCACGTTTTGTCACATCTTATCTGATATTGACTGGTCTTCTCTAACCTGCCACATCTTGTTTGATTTTGCCTGGTCTTAATTAGTACGGCCTGATCTGCCTGTAACACAGCGGAGCATGGAGCATTTCATATTTCGTGTTCCACGTTACAAAATCCAAAATGTTACCATACGGCAGAGAACGGGAGTTGCATATGCGGTAGAGAGGATCACCCTCCAGAGGTGAAATTGGGCAGGACACGTAGCAAGAATTACGGATGGAAGATAGACGAAACGTCTCATTGAATGAAGGCCTAGACAAGAGGCATACCGAAACAGAGGTCGTCCACCGACGAGATGGTGTGACAATACAAAGTGTATCACATCTAATTGAATACAAGCAGCGCAACAACGAGAAGAATGGAAGGTATTAAAGGAGGTTTAGGTTCAGTAGTGGACGCTACAAGGTGGCTAATGATGATGATGATTGAGGAAGGGTATCACATTGTTATTTACAGCGCCGTACAATCTGGAGTCTATTGGGTTGATAGAAAGCTCGGTTCAAACGTTTAAAAAGGTTTTAGTAAAAGCATCTTATTAAAGGTGGAGAACACCTTACTATTCAGCAACGTCTTAGAGATTGTCTGTTTACGTGCAGATCAACGCCATCATCAATAGCAGCTACTTTGCCTAAGGCTGGTTTGTTGTTTTATGTTCCTCTGAACAAATAAAGTTAAATAATTTAAATGTCATGGTAGGGTTAGGTTGCCAACGGTTTTTGACGAAGGTAGTAATGTCTTAGTTTTCCTAAGATGCTTAAAAAGTCAAGTAAAATGGTTAAAAGCAGTAATACAACTGAAAGTGAGCCCATTAGCATATTTAGTAAAGTTGTTCGAATGAGAAGATATAAGAAAAGTCAATTTGAACCAAATTAAGTTCCCTTGAGGGTGCTATTGTAAGAGATGTTCCAAGTGATGATCAAACAGTGGATTTTGATTTTGATAGACCGGCAGTCGCAGTTGACCAGCCGCTAACGTAGAGATCGTCAATAGGTCGATCTTACCACGGTAGTCCCGATCCTCCAGAAGTAAAACTCTTTCGATTAGAATTGTTAGACCCCGGTCAGGTTTGACAACAACCTCTGTCAAATTCGAATGAATTTTAAATGTTTAGTTAAGTCTTTTTAAGGCTACAAAACAAATCTAATGTAGAAACAACCACTTCCTTCGCTAATTCCACGCAGGGTATTGAATTCTACAACAGATATTTGTATGTCATTTACTAGCCCCCAGTCCACTTTCGTGGCACTAAACAAGAAATATAAATAACATTGTTTTAATGATCACATCTTTATATTATCCCATCTGCAAACGCGTCTCTCATCAGTGCAGCTTTGCTCTTTTGAATTATAAAATGGAATTCACTTACATTGGCTTGAACACCCTGTGCCCGCTTTGATTGACTTGAACATAGATGTTAAGTTTTGGTTGGACATTTATGTAGAAAGACTTGAACTTAGTTTCAGTTACTGGTTTACATGATAATTGAATATTGGGGTGAAACCAAACTAATTATACTGATGAGATATATATCTTGAAACGCGTCTGCAGATGGCTATTCACTTGGGTTAAATAGAAAAATGTGCTTTTTAAAACCACTTTGTTTATCTAGTTCTTGTTTAGTGCCACGCAAGTAGACTGAGGCTAGTAAATGGCATACACATATCTGTTGTATATTTCAGTATCCTACGTGGTACTAGCAAGGGAAGTAGTTGTTTCAACATGAGATTTGTTTTGTAGTCTTAAAGGACTTAATAATATTATAGAGCTACAAAAAGGTTGAATATATGTATATATTCGAGCTATATTCCGCTTTAATAAATTGGTATTTTAGTTTTATGAAAAGTTGGCACTCTAGAGTGTGCAGTGTCATTAGTGATAAGAATGTAGTGAGCTGGTCGCAGACGAGATTTCGTCCTCTCTGCTCCCAGACACGAAGGAGTAAAAACTTCCGTATCACAAGTCTACAGTCAATTTTAATATACGCTATTAAATCGTAACAGTTTTCATTTAAATATCTCACCACGGGTCACCCATTTTCCCACCTCAATTCATATTGTACAACAAAACTTTTACTCATATCATTTTCTTATTTTTTTAGTTTATTAATATAATGTTCTTCTTCTGTTGCAGTATCAAATGCACTAGTGCCGGAAGCAGTTTCTGCGTCGTTGGAGTGCCCAGAGGACAGTGCACCAACAGACGGTCAATGTGAGTGCGACTTTACGCGTTGTGCGGCCCCGGCTTGTGATAAATTCCTGAATTTAGCTGCGAACGGCACAGAAACTCCGGGTTTCTGTTGTCCCACCTACAGCTGCGACCTTTGCCCCTCGGAGGTGATCCTAGCGGGAAACTGTTCCTGCGCCCTCGGGGCCATCGTGAACAAGTACGGGAAATGCAAGTGTTCCGACCCGGAAAAGTCCGTGATGGGGGGTGAGTGTGTCTGCGATGTCAACAAATGTCCCCTGGATGATATCTGCGATGACAGTTCCGTTAAAGTTATGGAGGTTAAGGGTTGCTGTAAGGTAACGAAATGCATCCGTTGCCCGTTAGACAGTCATCCCTACGCCGCTGGGGAAGAAATTGAGGATAAATGCATTTGCTTTCCTTGTGGTAAGCCGGAATGTCTTCAAGATGAAATCCCGGTTTACAAACGGCGAGGCACCAATTTCCCGGGGACTTGTTGCGACTTGTACGAATGCGCCAAACGCACTTGTCTAGTAAACGGAACGACTTACTCTATCAACGAAACTTGGGAAACGGACACAGAAAAGTGCAAGTGTGCTAACGGCGTGGCAATTTGCCAGCAACCGCCCCAAGAACAGCACGAGCATTTCATGTCCTGTCCAAACGGAGACAAATTCTACCCACACTTATCTTCTTGGGTGGAAGACTCCTGCACGAACTGCACTTGCTTCGACGGCGAAGCGAAATGCATATCACACATGTGCGACGTGAACATCACCGAGGTTTGCCCGCCTGTCGAAAGCTGTCCGCACTGCCAGTTTGGGTACAAGCTTAAGCAGAACAAGAACGGCTGCGACGTGTGCAAGTGCAAGGAGGCCAAATTCAGCGAGAACAAGTTCAAGTTCTTGGACTTGGCCAAACTGCTAAAGGAGCATAATTTGTCCGAGACGGACGTCATTCAGATCGTCGACAGATACCTACGATCCGATTACAATGCGTCGGCCGCGCCTTCAACGCCCTCGACTCGCCTCCCCGACGCCACACCCCAAACACATAATACTAGTAAGTTTCTCACTTCTAAACCACAGTTTATAAACCTCTTTTTCGTCTAAACTATTCTACTGTGCAACTCGTCTAGCCGTAATCATTCTGCTAATAGATTTCGAACTTGGCAAATATCTCTCAACAATTCAAATATTTGAATGAAGATATTCCAGAAAAATATTTAGAGCTATAATTGATTTCACAAACAGCTCAGTCCATTTGGAAATCATGCTCGTTTAGACTGTACTCCTCTATGGTTTCGCTCATCTTCCGCGACAATTCTTCGTGCAACCTCATTAACCAATTTGGTTAGAGCAGACCTTTCCGCGAATGTTCCTAAAGCATCAAGAACAGTCTCAAGAACATTCAAGATCATCAAAATCATCAAGAACATTCTTCAGTTTTGCAACAATCGAAATTGATAGAGACTGAAAAGGTAGCATAAGATAAACCAGCTTCTTTTGCCAAAATTGTCACTTTGACAAGATCAACTGCAAAATGTCATCAGCTCCATATTATTCTCAAATTCTCTACTAAATTGTATTCTATTAACCAAACCAGATAAGACCAGACAAGACTAGACAAGAACATGCAAAGACAAACAAGATCAAACAAAACCAAACAAGACAAGACAAGATCAAAGATCATAGAAGACCACACAAAAGCTGACAAGACCAGACACGACAAGACCAGATACAACCAGACAAGATCAGACAAGACCTGACAAGACCAGTCAAAACCAGACAAGACAATAAAAGTCCAAACAAGAATGGACAAGACCAGACTAGACCAGGCAACACTAGACAAGATCAGACAAGACCAGACAAGATCAGAAAAAACCAGACAAGACCAGATAAGACCAGACAAGACCGGACAAGACCAGACAAGACCAGACAAGTCGAGACAAGACCAAGCAAGACCAGACCAGTCCAGAAAAGACCAGACTATACCAGAGAAGACCAGATAAGACTATACAAACCAGACAAGACCAGACAAGACCAGAAACGACCAGACAAGGCCAGGCAATACCAGACAATATAATAAAATTAAATACAATTCCAAATAAGACAACACAAGACCAAATACGGACAGATAAGATAAAATACTGTATGGAAATACCGGATAAAACTGATTTGTCTCCTCTGGAGGAGTTTGGTCTTGTCTGGATATCTCTGATCTTATCTGGTCTTACCTCGTCTTGTTTGGCTTTGTATTATTTTGTCTTTTCTCTTTGGTTTTGTATTAACTGTCTTGCCTTGTCTTGCTTGCCTCGTCGTGCCTCAACTGGTCACCTCTCTTGCCGATTTGTCTATTCTGATTAATTATTTTCTTCTTCTCTATTCTTGTCAGTAGGGAAAGATGTCATGTTCTGGATCCTCCTTCAATCCTAGCCGTAAAGGTGGAACCATAGACAGTCAAATAATTTCTGTAAAATATGCAATCAACAATCCGCAACAAGGCAAAAGTTTGCAGGAAGTCTACGATCACAGAAACACCTCCAAGAATCAGTGAAGCCGGTTATACGAGAAGCCGCATTCTATACATTCACTTCCGTCCACTTTTTTCTGTCTACTTTTTCCGCCCACCGTACATTTTCCGTCCACCGTCCTCTTCCCGTCCACTTTCCTTCCAGTTTCCATCCACTTTAATCAGCTTTTAATCAGCTTTTAAGCAGCTGTTTAATCAGCTTTTTAATCAGCTTTTAATCAGATTTTTAATCAGCTTTTAATCAACTTTTAAACTGCTTTTTAATCAGCTGTTAAAAAGTTTCAAACAGCTTTTCGGTCAGCTTTTAAACAGTTTTTTAATCAGCTTTTAAACAGCTTTTAAACTGCTTTTTAACCAGCTGTTAAACAGTTTTAAACAGCTTTTCAATCAGCTTTTAAGCAGCTGTTTACTCAGCTTTTAAATCAGCTTTTAATCAGCTTTTGAATGAGCTTTTAATCAACTTTTAAACTGCTTTTTAATCAGCTGTTAAAAAGTTTCAAACAGCTTTTCGATCAGCTTTTAAACAGCTTTTTAATCAGCTTTTAAACAGCTTTTAAACTGATTTTTAACCAGCTGTTAAACAGTTTTAAACAGCTTTTCAATCAGCTTTTAAGCAGCTGTTTACTCAGCTTTTTAATCAGCTTTTAATCAGCTTTTAATCAGTTTTTTAATCAGCTTTTAATCAACTTTTAAACTGCTTTTAATCAGCTGTTAAAAAGTTTCAAACAGCTTTTCGATCAGCTTTTAAACAGCTTTTTAATCAGCTTTTAAACAGCTTTTAAACTGCTTTTTAACCAGCTGTTAAACAGTTTTAAACAGCTTTTCAATCAGCTTTTAAGCAGCTGTTTATTCAGCTTTTTAATCAGCTTTTAATCAGCTTTTTAATCAGCTTTTAATCAACTTTTAAACTGCTTTTTAATCAGCTGTTAAAAAGTTTCAAACAGCTTTTCGATCAGCTTTCAAACAGCTTTTTAATCAGCTTTTAAACAGCTTTTAAACTGCTTTTTAACCAGCTGTTAAACAGTTTTAAACAGCTTTTCAATCAGCTTTTAAGCAGCTGTTTACTCAGCTTTTTAATCAGCTTTGAATCATCTTTTTAATCAGCTTTTAATCAACTTTTAAACTGCTTTTTAATCAGCTCTTAAACAGCTTGTTACTCAGCTTTTAATCAAAAAGCTGATTAAAGTGGAAGGAAAGTGGACGGTGGACGGAAAAAGTGGACGGAAAGTTGACGGTGGTCGGAAAAAGGAGTGAAGGAGGATCCAGAACACGACATCTTTCCCTACTCTTGTCTAGTCTTATTGAGTCTTATCCGGTCTTATCTACTGTTAGTTAATCTTGTCCAGTCTTGTCCAGTCTTGTCCTGTCCAGTTTGGTCCAGTCTTGTTCGGTCTTGTCCATTCTTGTTCAGTCGTATCTACACTTTTGGCATCAGTCTGCTTAATATATTACTGATATGATTTTTTATAGACAGAATGCAATCGATTATATTGCCAAGATGTTTGTTAGCTTCCTTTTGCCAAACGATGGTATTTGTTACTTTTAACGTGATCGACCCATTTTTTCCCTCCCCATTAAGATTACGGCTTCTGTTTCCTCTGGAACTAGATTTGGTATGCTAGACTGCTCCCGTATTCTTAGTTGGTCTATTGCCCTGTTCGCTCTTGCCATATCTTCTAGTCCTTTTTTACCAGTGACCACAAGTGCTAGGTCGTCTGCAAACTCAACTAACTGTAACCCCCCACGGCAGTTCAAGTCTGAGGAGCCTAAAATAGAGAATTAGAGCCTTGCCCCTATTCACTGGTAACTGTATTCTTAGCTACCCTTCCACTGACCGCTACTTTGATTTTGCTGTGAAATAAATAGCTTAATATCATTCTGGGATAGGTACGGCTGAATTTTTCTCTCGGAGCCTTTCTCCAAAATATTTTGCCAGACGGCGAGGTTAAAAACATTCTTGACGCGCCGTGTAATCAGTGTTAACATTCATTTTCCTGATTTGCCTTGTACCCGTTGATGTATCTTCTGCAGATTTTATCTCTTTCGTTTGTCTGACAGATTTCTCCTTTTCAGTTTTTTTATGCACTCCAAAACCGTATGTTCTAGTAGCTTGCCCTTGGTTTTCAGTAAACAGATTTGATTGTACCGCGATGCCTACTGGACTGGCGTTTCTACTTTTCTAAGGGAACGTGCTTGGCACATTTCCATAATTCCTGAAAATCAGCGGTTTCTAAAAAGTCGTTAAAAACCCGGAGTGCGAAATCTGGACATGTTTTGACGGCGACCTTGGTTTCTTCCGCTGGAATTCCATCTGGACCATTCGCCCTGCCATTTCGTATGCGTTTACTAGCTCTCTCTAAGTTCTTTG
This sequence comes from Phosphuga atrata, assembly GCA_944588485.1. Taxonomy (NCBI): domain Eukaryota; kingdom Metazoa; phylum Arthropoda; class Insecta; order Coleoptera; family Silphidae; genus Phosphuga; species Phosphuga atrata. Next base: position 26,039,078 of record OX155905.1, on the reverse strand, counting down.
GTAGTGAATCTTTCGATCTCCACAACTTCAGGTGTCTGCCATCTGGGTTCTTGATCCACATCCACCACTTCCAGGAACTAACCAATGCTGATTTGGAGATGAGAATGTTATTTAGAGCACGTGTGGCGACGCTATATGAACCAAACATTTTCTCTAGTCTATTCTGGTCTGGTCTCTTTTTCGGAGAAGGGGGAAATCCTTTACGTACAATCTCCAGGACTAACTGAAGAGTGTAGAACTCCCCATCCAAATGATCTGCCTTGGAAATTGGAAATCTGGAATTGCCTTGAAGCATGACTGCGCTGAGATTCACAAATTCTTTCATCCTTGCCTTTCATCCTCTCCATTTTTTTCTGATTATTTCCTTGATTGCTGCTTCATTTTTTGTGGTCGGGGGGCGTCGCCAGCACTAGCTGGATCGAATGGTCCTCCTGGAGTGCTCCCTGTATCCCTCGGCGTCGCAAAAGCATTTCTTCAATGGAGGGCTGTTCTAATATTTCTTTCTACACTAGTTGTTTATTCCTTCTTCTTTCTTCCTCTTCCTTTTTATCAATAATTTTCTTCATACCCTTTTCTACAACCTTCCAGTCTTCATCACTCCTCAGCATGAGTGCCGTCAGGTTCCTGTTGGTTAAGGTCTCTCCTGCGTGTACCTCCATCTCAAGTATTCCGCTTGTCCAGCAGGGGCAGTGGAAAGCGGTATGTTCCACTGTGTCTGCCTCCCCACAGTGCAGTCTTCCGATTCCTGCAGATAGAACCGTTTGAGGTAGGCTACAAAACAGCCATGACCACCCAGAATTTGTGTATTGTGGTATCCCACCTCTCCATGTTTCCTGCTTGTCCATGGAGAGGTGGGATACCATGGAGGGGTGATTTCTCCTTCTATTGCATCCCTTTAACTTAGATGATTGGTGAGTTGTTCCCCTATTTTGTCTATGGCTTCTTCTCTTATAATGTGCCTCCTGTAGCACTCCTCGTTGTCGCAATATCTACATTTTTCGCTTGTGACTATTTTAAATCTAAATAGATAACTATTAAAACAGCCATACCCGCTAAGGAACTGGGTCCAACTTCTCCGTGTTCCCTTTGAATCCATTGCATTAATTCAGGAATTAGTTTCTTCGTCCACTTAGCGGTAATGCTATCTTGCGACCATTCCTCTTCCCACTTGTTTAAGGTAGCTTCCTTAGCCCTTAGTCTTTGTTCTCTTTTGTTCTCTGCTTTATTGTAGGTGCGCTCTGACACCAGCAGATGGAGGGATCTTTTCTGGTCTTGACGGGTACTGTACGGCTTTGTCTGATTCTCTAAAGTCTCTTCGTCATTATTTGATCTTATCTGATCTTGTCTGGCCTTGTGTGGTCTTCTTTAGTCTTTTCTGTTTTGACCTGATATGTTCTGGTGTTATCTAGTCTTGCCTGGTCTCATCTAGTCTTGTGTGGTCTTGTCTGATGATATTCGGGCATGTCGGGTCTTCTCTAGTCTTGTCTGGTTTTGGCTGGCCTTGTCTGGTCTTGTTTGGTTTATCTGTTTGTGTCCAGTCTTCTCTACTCTTGTCTAGTCTTATCTGGTCATATCTGGTCTTCTTCTGCCTTGTCTTGTATGGTTGTGTTTGGCCTTGTTTAGTCTTCTCTGGTTGTGTCTGGTATTGTCTGGTCTTGTTAGTTCTTATCTGGTCTTGTCTGGTCTTGTTTGATTTTGTGGTACCTTGTCCGGTCTTGTCTGGCCTTGACTGGTATTGTTTAGACATGTCTGGTCTTGTCTGAACTTATCTGGTCTTGTCTGGTTTTGTCTAGTCTTGCTTGGTCCTGTTTGGTCTTGTCTATCCTTTCCTAGCCGTATCTTATCTTGACTAGTCCTGTGCACTCTTGTCTAGTCTTGTCTCTTCTTGTCAGAACTTATCTGGTTCTGTCTGGTCTCGACTGGCCTTGTTTCGTCTCATATAATATCTTCTGGTCTTGTCTGGTCTTGTCTGGTCTTGTCTGGTCTTGTCTGGTCTTGTCTGGTCTTGTATGGTCTTGTCTGGTCTTGTCTGGTCTTGTCTGGTCTTGTCTGGTCTTGTCTGGTCTTATCTGGTGTTGTCTGGTCTTGTCTGGTCTTCTTTGTTCTTGTCTGATCTTCACTGGTCTTGTCTGGTTTTGTCTGGTCTTATCTGGTCTTGTCTGGTCTTGACCGGTCTTATCTGGTCTTGTCTGACCTTGTCTGGTCTTGTCTGGTTTTGTCTGATCCTGTCTGGTCTCGTTTAGCCTTGCTTGGTCTTGTCTGGTCTTGTTTATCTTGTCTAGCCTCCGTGTCTAGCTTTATCCAGTCTTGTATGGTGTTATATATATTTTTTTTTCTAATCCTGTCTAGACTAGTCCAGTTTTGTAAAATCTTATCGAATCTTGTCGAATCTTTTTTAGTCTTGTATAGTCTTGTCTGGTTCCTGTTGAATTGCCATAATTAAACATACAACCAGCATAATTTATTAAGTATTTCATGTATTTGTTCCAGACATAATCTTAATAATAATCATCTGCCTGAGCGTGTTGATCGTAATCGTGTCGACAGTTTTGTGCGTCTTAAAGAATAAACATATCTCGTATTCGCCAGTGGTGAAGAAACCGATCGGCCACTGCGAACTGCAACAGATCCGAACGGAAAAGGGCCAATTCAAGTAAGGAAGAGAAAAACTGGAATTGAAATGAGAAAGGCGAGAAATCTGTGTGAAACACGGAGTAAAATAATATTAAATTTTTAATAATTTAGTTGATGATGTATGTGATATCATTGTGTTTTATATAATAATATGGAATATGTTGAAAGCGCAAAAGAAATGAGACAATTGATTTTAAGGTTGTTTTGCGCTTATTGTGAATAATGTATATATACAGGGGGATTTTCTGTATATTTTTATTTTGGGATTTTTTTTTATTTTGATCCTGTGTATGTTTAGTTTTTGACTGCGACTAGTTAAGGATGAAGACAATAACAATTTTTTAAAATATATAGTTGGTAGATTTGTATTTTTTATTTAATTTATTTTTGTATAGACTTGTTTTTTCTTTGTGTAGGTTTTAGGAGTGTCTTCGGTTGTCCAGGGTTTTCATTTAGTTTATTTCGCACGAAAATTTTATAACTAGATTAACGAAATTCTAATTTGTATATAAAGGAAGATTAATGTTGTTTTTGTTTTGTATTTCGATTGGTGTAGAGTTTGATCTCCTTTTTTCGTTTATAATTTTTAATTTAAATTTTATCATTCAATATTATTTTCATGTAAATTTTTTCGAATGAACGAGCAACTTTTCTGTTTTATAAAAACCTAAAATGCATGTTAAACTTGTAAGAAACAAAAGAAAAACATAAATATTTATTTATTATTCAACTGTTTTTTTTTTATAGATTTTTTAGTTTTTGATTAAAAAATTTTTTTTTAAATTGAAATTGCGATAAAAAAACATAAATTTTAAAACTTTTTCACTCATTTTAACATTTTTGGATTACTTGTATCTTATTGTACTACCTTACTTTGCATCATTGGAACTTAGATAGACATCGTTGCACCTTATTTTGACATCTTTGTCCATTTCTTGACATTGTTCCTCCTGAATTTAACTTATTGCAGCTTATATTATTGCACACTTATTATTGCACACCTATTATTGCACACCTAGTTGTCTTTTGGCTCACGGGTGGCGCTAAGCGCGGTTATGGACGGAATGAATTATGGCATCCTAGCGGCTTATTATAACATCATTGAAGTATATTTTGTATTTATTCATTCAGCAGTCAGAATACTTACTCCTGGACGTTACAACCCTTCGTTAGTCTTGGCCTCATGGAAGATCCTCCACTTGAGACACGGACAGACTAACAGAAGGGGTATTTAGTGACCAAGAAGGGCAACGTTATTTCCGGTGCGAAGATCCCATTCGAGCTGCTCAACGAAGGAATCGGCAAGTTCTACTTCGACTCCTGCCTGAAACACAAAAATAAAATATGCCAAATTCGCGCGGAAACTGATGCCAGGACACCTTCACCACTTTCCTGAAGAAAGCGATCCGTGTCGCGATAGCTATGAAAGCCCGAGGATACGGTAAATCTGATATGATCATGCACTGTTCGCCCAACCCTTTGGAAGCAAGGTTGCCGATGGCTGCTGGGACATTCCTGGGAGCGATCTCTTCCACTCTAGATCCAACGTTATCCTCGAAAGACTGCGCACATCTGTTGGATTTGATCCAACCTAAGATGATGTTTGAGTGCATGAGGATTCCGTTGGTTTATTTGAGGAGACGTTGGAGATGACACAGTAGAGTGAGGTTGAGATTGTTGTATTACCTAGGAGCAAGAGGAAGTACTTGAGTTTCGACAGCTTTTTGGAGAAGAGTCAGGAAGAGGACACGGACAGAACGGGTATTTAGTGACCAGGATGGGCAACGTTATTTCCGGTCCGAAGATCCCATTCTAGCTGCTCAAAGGAGGAATCGGCAAGTTCTACTTCGACTCCTGCCTGAAACACAAAGATAAAATATGCCAAATTCGCGCGGAAACTGGTGCCAAGGACACCTTTACCACTTTCCTGAAGAAAGCGATCCGCGTCGCGATCGCTATGACGGCCTGAGGCATTGCTAAATCTGATATGATCATGCACTGTTCGCCCAACACTTTGGAGGCAGGGTTGCTGCTGGGACATTCCTGGAAGCGATCTCTTCCACTCTGGATTCAACGTTATCCTCGAAAGACTGCGCACATCTGTTGGATTTGATCGAACCTAAGATGATGTTTGTGCATGAGGATTCCGTTGTTTTAATTGAGGAGACGTTGGAGTTGACCCAGTAGAATGAGGTTGTGATTGTGATGTTGCTTAAGAGCAAGGGAAAGTACTTGAGTTTCGACAGGTTTTTGGGGAAGAGTGAGGAAGAGGACACGAACATAACGGATTAGTGACCAGTACGGGCAACGTCATTTCCGGTCCGAAGATCCTATTCGAGCTGTTCAAAGGAGGAATCGGCAAGTTCTACTTCGACTCCTGCCTGAAATACAAAGATAAAATATGCCAAATTCACGCGGAAACTGGTGCTAAGGACACCTTCACCACATTCCTGAAGAAAGCGATCCGCGTCGCGATCGCTATGACGGCCTAAGGCATTGGTAAATCTGATATGATCATGCACTGTTCGCCCAGCACTTTGAAAACTGGTGCCAAGGACACCTTCACTACTTTTCTGAACAAAGCGATCCGTGTCCCGATCGCTATGACGGCCTGGTGCATTGATAAATCTGATATGATCATGCACTGTTCGCTCAACACTTTGGAGGCAGGGTTGCTGCTGTGACATTCCTGGGAGCGATTTCTTCCTCGCTGGCTCCAACGTTATCCTCAATGACTGCGCACATCTACTGGATTTGATCCAACCTAGGATAATATTTGTGCATTAGGATTCCTTTGGTTTAATTGAGGAGGCATTGGAGATGACACAGTTGAGTGAGGTTGAGATTGTGGTGTTGCCTAAGAGCAAGGGCCTAACGTGAGGAAGAGGAAACGTTTCGGCCGATATATGTGAAGGATTGTGAGGTGACGATTTTCAACTTGTTCAGTAGCGGAACGACGGGGCTTCCTAAAGGCATTTGCCTAAGCCATCAGGCCATCAGGTCTGAGAACATCTGGGCAATAACAACCGATATGATAACAAACATCATGACCTTGAAAAAGCAGAACGAGAGGAAACAGCTCCAAGTCGAAAGCAACAAGAAACTGAACCTGAACCCCTAATCACTAGACGTGGAAGGCGGATGTAAGGCGAAACTAATACAACGACATCTTGACGTTATGCGTGAAGCGGTTCCAAGATGCTCGAGTTCAGGGGGCCACTTGACAAGTTGACCAATGATGCTTGCTACGTCCCGTTAAAAAAAGCCATCAGACCTACTATGTAGATAATAGCTGTTTGATGCACTTCGCCACCTTCTACTGGATCTCCGCCTTAATGCTCTTTAACTGCACATTCAGGAAAGGCAATGTGGGTGGTACACGCAGTAGAATAATGTATCACTCACGGTTTGCAGAGGAATTTATTTACATGGATATATACAAATGTTCAAGAGATACAAACACTGTTGAGAGACTGAGTGGAGCTGGACTCTCTGAACTGGACTCGACTGGTCTGGTTGACCGACTGCTGGTTGCGTCTGGTTGACTGGGTCCACTGGCTGGACCGGTGTGTCTGAGTCCACTGGCTGAACTAGTGTCACTTCGCTGACTGAGTCCACTGGCTGGACTGACTGGACTTTGTTGGTTGGTTGCGCCTATTGGTTGAACTGAACAGGAGTCGACTTGCTGACTGTCTTGCGACTGATTGTCGTGTTTATTCGGGGGTCCAGGTATTTATACTATGTCCAGGTATATTGGTCCCTCACCTGGGGTGATTATTCGGCAATTTTTTATTTGGGCGATTACCGATTCTCGGGAAAAACATCTTGTCGTAATTTCCCCGGGGATTACACCATTGACCCTAATAACGGTAATGCCTTCGGTACGGTAACGGTACTCCCCGTAACGGTAATCCCCGTAATGCCTTCGTAAAACTAAAAATACAAATATTTCTTAATTTGGTGGGGGATTACATTACCGACCCTAATAAAATTTTTTCGGAAATTGTCCGAAAATATTTAGGTAATTATTGTAATGCCCTCGTAAACTAAGAAATAAAAATGTAGCGGCTTGTTGCCGCTACAGCAACAAAAGGCTACTGATCACTGGATTCGACACCGACAAGACCCTCAAAGCCGTGGACAAATACCGGGTCAGCCATATTTTTATGGCCTCATCCTGCGTCCACCAAGATACCTCGAACCAGAACCTTCACAAGCTAGACCTGAGCTGTCTGAAACACTTGATCCTACGTGGTATCCCAGTGAGCACGGACCAAATTATTAAACTCAGGAAAACTTCACCTGACACCTACTCCGCTTTTGGATATGGAATGCCAGAAACAAGGTGTTGCATAACCATCTTTGCCCGACAAGGCCCTGTCCACTTTGGAACCCAATTCGTGCGGTAGACCCGCCTATGGGATCATAATTAAGGTGGTTGATGTGTAGACAGGAGACGTATTGGGTGAGAACGAATCGGGCGAAATTCGTCTCAAATACGCCCACAAGTTGAACGGCTACCACAGACAAGACTCCTCCTCTATTCGACGAGGAGGGCTTTATCAAAACTGAGGACGTCGGCCACTATGAAGGATATCTCTGCCTCAACGTCTACGACCGCATCAAGTAGATGTTCAAGTATCAGAGCTGGCTTCATACTCAAGGAGCACCCCGAAGTGGCCCAAGTCGTCGTCTTTGGGATACCTGATGAGGTGGATGTGGACATAGCAGCTGTCGTTGTAGTTTTGGTGTATGGGGCCAAGAGCAGTGAGACGGATATTGAAGAGTTTATATATGTATGTTTATATATATTGTTCCGAAACCATTTCTTTGACGTCTTTATTAAATCGTCGCCTATGGCGGGGGCCACATTGGCCTAACCTAGTTACGCCTCTGCGATACCCTATGTGGTCTGTTAGAAAAGTATCCTACCTTTAGCCGGTAAAAAAAACTGGCAAACCTGAAGCGTTGCAAACTAGCGAAGCCGTATCCATCAAGCCGTACTTTCGCGTGATCGCGTTCCTTTCAATGGCCTTTTGACTTTGGGGAATAGCCAGAAGTCGCAGGGGGGCATATCGGGAGAGTAAGGAGCCTGTCGAACCAGAGGAGAGTCTGGTTTTTCGCCAAAAAATTGTTGGAGCATTGTCGTGATGGAGTCGCCAATTTCCTGATGACCACAACTCCAGTCGCTTGCGCCGCACAGCATCACGTAGGCGACGTTGGACATCCATATAGTACTCCCTATAGTCGTTCCGTCATTTTACTTGCATTGAAAAACCGACGAGAGCGCACTCGAACATTGCTCGACAGCAACTGACGCGGGAAATCTACAGGCGGGAAAAAAATCACGCATGCGCACGAAGGTTCTAGGTCGGCTCATGCAAGCGCGCTTGATTCAAATCCATCAGGTTTTCAAAATAAAAAATAAGGTCGGATACTTTTCTAACAAACCACGTATATGACGACCATGACGAATATGACTAATCATCCCATATCACCTCATTTCTTTTCAAATTATGTATGACATAAACGGATTGTACTCTCTGGCAGAAGAGCCTTGTGGTAGATAGCCATTTGTTACTGTTGGTGACGATGTAGATTATTATTATTCTTATTAAAAGGTACATTACAAACAATGCATACAAATTTTTATATTTAAGTTTTCATATTTTTTAATTATTTAAAATCTGTTAAAATAATTTTCTTAAGAAACCAGAACTTCCTTATTAACAAATTATTGGAGAATTCCTTAACAAAAAATTTTATTTTTTTATCGCAATTTTCAAAACCTTATAAACTTTATTTTTCAAAAAGTAGACAAATAGATAACGTTCCTATATTTAAGACTTAAAACAAACACCGACTATTTCAGTTTCCTTGATTACTTTACAATTAACAGTATTCAACTAAAAGAAAAAGAAAAAAACTAACTAAAACAAATAAATTCGGTATTTTCATAAATAAAAAAAACAAAAAAAAACTAAAATAAACACGACAAAAAAAAAAACCTTTCTTATTGTAAATAATCCTTCATAAACTAAAACGAATATTTTTCATCTAAATAAAACAAGAAATAATAATTACATTATATCAAATATGACCTGCTTTTATATGTATTAATGGTATTTAAAATAAAGTGATTTAGATTAAGATTAAGTAACAACTAATTAATGAAATAAAATAAACAGAAACATAATAATTAGACTATTTACCTTATTTATTGCTTCATGGAAAATATTGTATGTTTATATGTATATAATATAATACAGATAATTCTAAAATAAATACTACAAAGTATGCAATAAAAACGCAATTGTTTGTTTTATTTAAGGTTTTCTCGCAACAGAAAATAATTATCATTCAGTGAAATTTGTTTTATTTCTTGTCAAAATTTTTTGACAACCATGGCATCTGTACAGTATTTGTTTGGCTTCACCAATGCGTACAGAAATGAGCTCATTACGACTCAATGGTAAGTACTCAAGAAATGGGCAGACCAAATAAAACCACACAAGAGCAGACGAGACCAAACAAGAATAAACAAGACCAGATAAGACCAAACAAAACCTGAGATTAGAGTTAATTGTTTTAGCCTTAACTATATGAAACGACATTTTAAATTATTTGAATAAAACTAATTTTGTGATTTGTTTCATGCGATTGTTTATTTATGACTACAGTTTCACTAACACAGTGGTATCTTCAGATTGGTCTGAACATCAATCATGTGATCATCACCGTTCGTGAACTGAACATGCACTAGGACATCAAACTGTAGATACAACTATATAGTCATAAATAAACAATCACATGAAACAAATCACAAAATTAGTTTTATTCAAATAATTTAAAGCCTGAGAAGACCAAACAAGACCATTCAAAACCAAACAAGACCAGACAAGACCAAATAAGCCTAGACAAAACCAATGAGGCAACACAAGCCTTGAACATAAAAGATCAGACAACACCAAACAAGAGGGGACAACTTATGTTAGAACTAGACAATACTAGACTAGGTTAGACAAAACTAGTTAATTTCTTAACTATATTACTCAATATTTATATTGTAGTCTTCTTGATGAAGTGACTAAATCTCGAGCAATCAGTGCGATTATAATCCAGAAGAGATGGAGGACCTACTCCATGAGGACGAAGTATTTGACGATCAGGAAGGCGATAATCACGATCCAAAGCTACAATCGTGGATGGAACGTGCGCAAGCGGCGAGAGGAGTTCCTTAGAATGCACGAACGGGACATGCACGACCTGTTCTTGAACAAGATGGCCACTAGGATCCAAGCCGCATGGAGAGGATACATTGTAGTTACCATGTTTACATAATGTTGGCAGATCTAAACTGACAAATCTAGATACAACACCAGACAGACAAAACAAGACAAGCGCATAGCAACCCCTCGTCCCGCCTTCCGCTTTCATCCTTCTCCTTTCACCTCATTATTATATCCAATCATACCAGTCAGCACGCCACATCCATACTCACTGCGGAGCATGATTCTCACCATACTCTCCTTATTTACATTCTCTCCCACCTTGCATTCTGCTGAACTCTCCCATCTCGTACTCAAAGTTGTTATGGTCCTCAGTCGCTCCACAATACCTACAGTGTACCTCGACCAGTTTTCCGATGCGCACCAGGTAAGACCAAAAGCATCCATGCCCCGTAAGCGACTGGGTGAAGTGATAATTCGCCTCCCCGTGCCTGGTTGACCCATTGATCGATAGTCGGAATCAGTTGCCTGGTTTAGGCTTCCTTTTCCGACACCTCAAATAGCTCTTGCCATACACGCATAGTTTTTTACCTTTCCGTTCTAGGGTCATTACCTTTCCAAGCTCTCACGCTTTCATGCGCCAAAAGTTCTAACGGGATAACTCCAGCAACGACCGCCACGGCGTCGCCAGAAACACACACGCAGCAGTATACACCTTTGCACTATCATCGGTTTCGCTCTAAAACAATCAATCCTGAACTCATTTATACATACCGGCACCCCATACAGGAGAATGGAATGCACGACCGCATTCATAACCCTCCTCTTGGATGCCAACGGCTCACCTATGTTGGGCATCAGCCGTCCATGCTCCCACACTTGCTGTAGCCTTGCTCACCACCCGGGTGACCTGATCGGACACCCTGAGATTTCGCTGAAGCTCTATCCCAAGGTATCTTACAGATTCCCGAGCTGGTACGGTTTCGCACGATCAGTTCACGCAGCTTTCTTCTCCCAATTAACAGCACCATGTCTTGATCAATTTTGTGTTTTCTGGTTCAATCTGGTCAGCTCTTGTTAGGTCCTGTAAAAAGAACCTGCGCCAAGAAAGGAAGAGGAGCGACAGAAGAAATAGGAAGAAGCAGAACGGTGCATACGATGGGTTAGCGGCGGCCTATAAGGCCGAAAAGTAAAAATTTCGGACACTCATAGCGCGGGCCAACGAAGCCAAGTGGAAAAAAATCTGCCAGAACTTCTTCAAAGGGACGTTTGGGGGCTTGTTTGCAAAATCGTGGTGGATAAACTGAAAAATCCACAGTTACAACTGGAGCCAGAATTCAAGAAAAGGGTGGTAAGCCTTTTCGTGACACACGAGAAAACCGAGTGGACGCGAGCGCGACAATACGACGCGCAGGAAAGTATGCTAGAGGAATTAGAAAAAGCAGCGGCTAAAATGAAAACAAAAGAAGCGCCGGGCCCCGACTACATTCCGCTGGAAGTCGTAAAGCTTATGTGCAAGTACTTCCCCGAAAACGTGCAGCACGTACTGAACAAAGAACTGAAGAACACAACGTTCCCGAAAAGGTGGAAAGAAGCAAGACTGGCGCTCATCCCGAAACCCAATAAACCACCGACGAGTCCAGATGCCTATCGACCGATATGTATGCTGGACAGTTTTGTAATCTGTTCGAGAATCCTGGTTAAACTGGTCCTGAAAATCCTGGTACTGGAAACAGAATCACAAAGGTAAGTATCGGGGAATGTGGAATTCCCGGCGAGGTAGCACGGCTTTAGGAAAGGAAAGTCAACGGTCACGGCCACAAGACATATCCTAAACCGGACGGATGAAGAAAGAAAAAAATCATAAAAAATGTTATTTCTGTGATAGGCTGCTATCGGTAGAGGAACAGGACAAAATAGAAGTCACTGCCGGGGTTCGCCAAGGGTCCGTGCTGGGACCGCCTTTGTGGAACCTATTGTACGGCGGCGTTCTGAACGTGACAATACCGGACGGTGCGGAGACCGTTGCTTACGCGGACGACCTGACCCTAGTGGTCGCAACAAAAGGAGAGGGCGCGCTAGAGAGTAAAACCAATACGGCACTAGAGCTATCCAAAAGTGGATGGGCACGAACAGCTTAGAAGTATTACCGTACAAAACAGAGGCAGTACTCTTAATTGGGAGGAAGAAATGCGGCCTGGTGGAATTTGCACTGGATGGTAGAACAATACGCTCACAGAAGCACTTGAGAATACCTCAAGAAATACCTGAGAATCGTTTTCGACGAAAAGCTAACTTTCGAGAGGCACATAGAAGAGGCGGGTGCCAAAGCGTACAACAGAATAAAGAACCTATTGAGAATACTCCCGAGAGCCGGTGGTGCATCGGAAAATAAAGGAAGAGTACTGACATCCATCGTGAAGAACGTTATTCTGTATGGGGCACCGGTGTGGGCCGGCTGCACCAAGGTCCAAAGGGAAGCCCTGAAAATGATGCAAATGAGGATTGCCATCAGGGTAGTTTGCGCATACAGAACTGTCGGGACTGAGGCGGTGCGGGTGCTGGCAAGGCTGATCCCGATGGAGCTGCTGGCGGAGGACAGAGCCTGCACGGCAAGGAGGAAAATTATGCACGGAATATAAAAGAAGAAGAAAGGCGTAGAGCGATCCAAAAGGGGCAGCAGTCGTGGAGAAAAGACTGGTCTAAATGGACTTACCGGCTGATAACACGCTAAGCCCTGGCTGGAGAGGAAACATGGGCTGACCTATCACCTGACAATGGCACTGACGGGCTATGGTTGTTTCCAAAGCTATCGGAAAAGGATAGACAAAACGACGGCGGAAAATTGTCCGTATTGTAACAAGCAACTAGAAACGGCCGAGCATACCTTGTTCAGTTGCAACAAGTGGGTAAGCCAGAGGACGAACTTAGAAGCGAGTAATCGAGTAAATGAGTAAATCGAAAGCGCTAATCGGTTCGATGCTGGAAAGCGAGGAGCAGTGGAACGACATCGGTCTCATCGTCAAGGAAATTATGCAACAAAAAGAGAAAGACGAGAGGGAATGGCAGAAGGAAGGAACAAACTACTAAATATGTAGAGCCCGAACCCACAACTTTATGTTATGCATTACTGCGGTGCCAGGTGGTACGGGGCTAAAAACGTCTCTACCAATAGGTGCTCTCTACTAACACTACCAATAGGTGCCTATAAAAAGTTTCCCCTTCCTCCGAAAAAAAAGGTTTTGTCAGGTCTACTCATTTCTAGTTCATTCTAGTCATGCCTAGTTCAGTCTAGGCATATCTAGTTCATTCTAGCCATATCTACTTCAGTTATGTCTTGTCATGTCTACTACAGTCTAGTCATGTCTAGTTCAGTCTAGTCAGAACTAGTTTAGTCTAGTCATGTATAGGTCATTCTAGTCAAGTCTACTTCAGTCTTGTCATGTTTAGTTCAGTCGACTCTTGTGAACTCTTGTCAAAAACTGTCTAAAATCTTATCCAATTGAATTAAGTCTAAACGAGTAAACTAACAAATCTGGTTAACAATGTTTTGTGGAGAGCCAGAGCAAGCCCTTTTCCCCCCATCCACCGATCAATCCCACTAATTGCTTCATTCATATTCAGACTTTTTTACGTTCTTGCGACAGCGACCTCCGCTAAGTGATCAACGTACCCGACGAGTGGAACCCCGTCTGACAATCTCAATCTCAAAACCTCATCATAAAATATGTTCCACAGTATCGGCCCATGAACCGCACCCTGTGGAACACACGCACTCATTTTGAAGATTTTACGTTCCACAGTCACTATCTCCCGCTCATTCAAGTAGCTCCCCACCATCTTTCGAATGTAGGCAGCTACTCCCTTTAGTTCCAAAGCCTCCATTATTCCGCCCCATGGGACTGAATTGAAAGCATTTTTCACGTCTAGGGTTACAAGCACGCAGTAGCTACGGGTACGTCATGTACTCGTATTGGCTACCCTTATCTCTCTCTCTATCTTTGGCTCTCTCTATCACACGCATCATTGCGGTCACCGTAGTGCGGCCGCCTCTGAACCCATACTGTTCCTCTGAAAAAAAAACCTGCCCTCTCGAGATCCTCATTTATCCTAGCTCCGATCATACGCTCAAACATCTTCGCTACCCCATTCAGTAGGCAGATTGGCCTGTATTTGGCTTCCACTCCTTCCTTTCGCTCTTTTTCAATCATCACCAGTCTCGCTCTCTTCCACTCCTTGGGGAAACTGCCATTCATCAACAATTCATTCATCATGCTCAAGCAGAGGTCCTCGCACACATGGCCAAACACCTTGCACGCTTCGGGGCGAAAACCATCATGACCCGGCGCTTTTCCCTCCTTCATCCGGCCAACTGCACTCTGCAGCCCAAAAGGGGCACCGATCTACATCCCACGGGTACCAATCTGTTCATTCGCTCATCTACTGGGAACGGCTTTATGACTTCCGTCATTAGATTATCCTCCCGGAGAGTATTAACCCTTTGAGAAATTTTCCAGGTAACGATCTTATAGCCGTCACCCCAGATGTTATTATTCACCTCTTCGCAGAGCACTCTGCAAGCTTCTTGCTTGGAGTTCGTGATGGCTCTGCGAAGTTCCCTGAGCGCCAGGTTATACCTACTTTGGTTATACCTCATTTGCACGCCTATTACTCTTAACCATGCGTCTCCTTTCACGCAAACAGGTTTAACGCCTCTCAGCTACCTGCTCATTCATTCCCCTAGTAAGCTGCCTTCCTGTCTCTGACGACCCTCCGTTTTCTCTGAAACACCGCATCTCAGGCCCCATGAAGAACTGCTTCGCATGAGATCCGCAGTCCATTTTCGGGGCCTGTCCTTTCAGCCAGCTCTTTCATTACTTCTCCCCATCTTTCTAGTAGATTCTTGTCCACTCTCCATCCATTCGTACTAATTCCAACCGGTCCCTCAGAAACATCCTCTCGTACGTTGAAGAGAATATCCTGGTGATCACTCAGATTCTCTCCCTCTCTGACACGCCACTCTTTCACCCTGTATGCAATACGTGGTTTTAAAAGTGCTGTCTATGATAGACATATTTTCGCTGAGCACGAAGGTTGGCACATTCCCACGATTGTGAACCACCAGGTCCTCCTCTGCCAGCCACTCTTCCATCATTCTTCCTCTCTCATCTCTATCCTCTAGACAGGCAAGACTAGACAGACAAGACTAGACAGGCAAGGCCAGGCAGAGAAGACTAGACAGACAAGACTAGTCAGGCAAGACTAGACACACAAGACTAGACAAACAATACTAGACAGACAAGACTAGACAGACAAGACTAGACAGACAAGACTAGACAGACAAGACTAGACAGACAAGACTAGACAGACAAGACTAGACAGACAAGACTAGACAGACAAGACTAGACAGACAAGACTAGACAGACAAGACTAGACAGACAAGACTAGACAGACAAGACTAGACAGACAAGACTAGACAGACAAGACTAGACAGACAAGACTAGACAGACAAGATTGGACAAACAAGACTAGACAGACAAGACTAGACAGACATGACTAGACAGGCAAGACTAGACAAACATTACTATACAGACATTACTAGACAGACATTACTAGACAGACAAGACTGGACAGTCAACACTATACAGACTAGACAGACAAGACTAGACAGACAAGACGGGAAAGAAAAGACTAGACAGACATGATATAACAGACATGCTAGACATGCAATGCTGGACAAGCAATACCTGTGGAGTATGCAAGACTATTTCACAAGTTATCTAATTTATTTTGTTTGGTTTTAGGCAAGAAAGTATATGCGGGATAGATTGCCCAAGAAGCTAATAGAAAACCGAAAGCGGATGTTGGCGGCCAACGCCAAAACACAGGCCGAGTTCAAGGAGTTGTTCCGTTTGAACAAGCTCAAAGACGCAGAAGCAGAGGAAGAGCACTACAGGAACATGGTTCTCTACATCCTCTTCAAGTGCCATCACACACTTCGGACAACCCACCTGGAAGGCATTTATTCAATCCACAAATCAAAGTAATAGATTCGACTGATTTTTTATTTGTGGTGTCTGCCTAAGTTTTTCCATCTAGTCTTGTCTATCTAGTCTTAGCTATCTAGTCTTCTCAACATAGTTTTGTCTTTCTATTCTTGTCCGTATAGTTCTGCCTGTTCTTCTTAAATATTCAATCAAATCTCTCTGGTTATATCTGTTTACTAATGTTTGATTATTTTGTCTTATTTCATTATTAAATGACTGTTTCAGTGAGTTGTCGCTGATAGAGCAATTGATGAAGACGTTGCCGCTGCAGGGGTACATGAAGGAGCTGAGGAAAATCTATAATGAGGGGAAAGCTCAGCCCAAGACGCGATCTTATATCTTCGATGACGATAATTTTAGGAAGTTCGAGGATTTGCTTAGACTGAGGGACAAAAGTCGCGACGTCAAGCCTGTCAAGGACATTGATCATTCATGCGACAACAAAAGGTTATTCAATCGATGATCTACTCTACACAGACTAGACTAGATTAGAAAGATAAGACTCCACGGTGTTTAGTTGTCCGTATTTGAAAAACTGACGCATATTTCTTAACTGAAACTAATACGTACGTACCTCGGCGGGCCCCTTGCCCCTCATACCTCGGCGCATTACAGCTGCATTCTCTCGCCGGCCCGAGTATAGAGTGACAAACAAAACTAGACTTAGACACATTATACATACTTAACAGAAATGATTACACAGACAAGATTAGATAAATAAGTCTAAACAGACAAATCTCGATAGTTTATCTAAATCTCCACACATTGTTTTAGGTTTAACTTTGCATGGAGGGTGGAAAGAAAGCCATATGAAAGGGATATGCTGAAGACGGAGGATTATCGTGCTCCGGTGATTTGTGTAGAGCACAATGTTCAGGACAAGGCAAAGAATCTTTGTGCGAAGGACTTCTTGCTCTTCGACAAGCTGGACGCCCTCGCCGACAAGAACATCGCCTACCACATTGACTTCTGGGAGAAGAACATCTGTAGAATTCATAATACTGAACCTTGTGAATAATAAAGAGAAATTACACATTTTTATTTAGTCCTGCGAGTTAGTATAATATTATGTGTCTAGTCTTGCTTGTTCAGTCTTTGTCTGTCTATTATTTCCAAACAGATTTTTCATTTAGAGATTTTTCCAAACAGATTTTTCTATTATTTCATTTCATTCACCAAACACCATTTCTCGATGGTCTAGAAGTTTGTCTACCCACGACAGCCAAAACTAGTCACGCAAGAGCACACAAGTCTACTCTTGTGTGTTATCTACTCTTGTTTGTTTAGTCTTGTCTCTTTAGTCTTGTCTAATTTTGTCAGTCTGGGTTTGCCTGTCTTGTGTTGCTTGTCCAGCCCTGTCCGTCTAGTCTTATTTATCCAGTCTTGTCTGTTTATTCTTGTCCATCTAGTCTTCTGTGTCTACATAGTCTTATCTGTCCAGTCTTGTGTACCCAGTCTTATCTGTCTAGTCTTGCCTGTCTACTTTAGCCTGTCTAGTGTTTTTCTAGTGTTCCCTGCCTAGTCTTGTCTGTCTAGTCTTGTTTAGTTTTATACGTTAATTATTTAGTAATTGTTTAGTCTTATACGTTCAGTTTTGTCTGTACGTTCTTGTTTGTCTTGTGTGGACAGTCTTGTCTGTCCATTCTTGTCTGATCAGTTTTGTCTGTCCAGTCATGTCTGTGTGAGCATGGGAGGTGGTGGATGCTCTATTCCCCATAGATATGGAACGAAGCCGAAACTGGCCATAACTTACCACCCCTACATCAACCGAAGAGTTTACTCTCCCGGAATTGGGGAGGGCAAGCAGAAGGCTATGCAACGGCAGGGCTCGAGGTCCCAAGTGTATCCCTTTGGAAGCCATCAATATTGCCGTGCAAAACCATCCCAGAATGCATCCTTGCAGTAATGAACAAAGTGCTGGGAGATGGAGTCTTCCCTGATTGCTGGAAAATAGAAAATCTGCTGCTGCTCCAAAAGGAAGATGAGCCCACCCAAAACCCATACTCATAAAGACCTATATGCCTCCTGAACTGTTCCAGAAAACTACTAGTACACTTGGTACTCGACCGTATGAAAAGTAAACTCCGGAAAGGATCCAATCTTTCCGAAAAACAATATGGTTTCCGCGAAGGAAGATCATCTATCCATGAAGGCCATCATGAAGGTACCAGACCGGCAGGTACCAGAAGAACCAGGAAAATGGTGGGCCTGATCACACTCAATGTTCGTAGCGCCTTTAACATCGCAGCGTTGCACAACATAATCGATGAGATCGTACAAAGACACTTTCCAGCTTACCCGGTTAAAATAATTTCTAGCTACTTGTCGAATCGGAAAATACAACTCGATGATGACATGTATTGTCCCGCAGGGATCATTTATGGGCACTACCCTAAACATTATTTATCATGGTGTCCTAAGACTAGATTTGGCAGAAGGTGTGAAGA
The DNA here is from genome assembly GCA_944588485.1 of Phosphuga atrata. Lineage (NCBI taxonomy): Eukaryota > Metazoa > Arthropoda > Insecta > Coleoptera > Silphidae > Phosphuga > Phosphuga atrata. The sequence continues at coordinate 26,020,721 of OX155905.1, read as the reverse complement.
TGGTTATAATATTGCTTTATTGTCAATAGAAATACATGATTTCTGTGGACAAGGCACAGGCAAAATAAATAAATAAGTCACTTAAAAACTAAAACAAAACATATCAAAAAAGTACATACATACATAAATACATATATATCGTAAAATTTTTTTTTAAGAAATTAAGAAATACATAAAGAAAAAATAAATAAACAATTAAATAAATAACAATAATTTTAAAGAGGCTAATAGGTATGTGTGCAGTCCAAAAACTAAGGTAAGGTCGTTCTAGGAAATATGACTTGACGGCGGAACGAAATTTGGAGTTATTGGTGATAGATTTTAGGTGAATAGGTAAATGATTGAACATTTTTTTTTTTGCGGGTAAGGGGTTACGGCAATAATCACCAAGTAAGTCCGACCCAAATGTCAACCTCTCCTGCACGCGGTGCCCGCTGCTAGCTAACGAACGAGGCTCTGGCGACCGAGTCATGGCGGTATAACCATCCCAACGAGAATAAAGGAAATGTATTCTCACAACAGCCCCAGAACGGCGGACCGAAGTGCTACCGGGATAAGTTGCAAGCATTAACTAGCCAACAGCTATGGGTGGAAGAGCTAGAAAATGTTAGGGCACTCTTTTGTCCAAGAGTTGAGAAACCAATTCTGAAGGCGGATGAACTGCTGAAGCGGTCAACGGCATAAGAATGCAAAAAGCAAGGAGAAACTATTGCATTAAAGATCCTCGTGGATATCTCTAGAATCACCATTATGACGATGAAATTCACAGCAAATTATTCCGGAGTAAAAAGTCTCCCAATCGGATCTCCGGGGGGAGGCGGTTTAGAATGAGGTCGTGGAAAAAAGAGTGTCATTGAGATCAGACTCGTTAAGAGTAGGCACATGGAATGCAAGAAGTCTATACTCGCCAGGAAGATTAGACAACATAGTACTTGAGATGAAAAGACTAAAAGTGGACTTACTTGGGGTAAGCGATGTAAGATGGGCAGGAATAGGCTCGATAAATACAGATAATGGAATGCTATACTACTCAGGAAACAATGACCCAAAACATCAGTACGGAGTAGGAATAATCCTAAACAAAAAGTTAAACAGGTCAGTTACAAACTTTACTCCCTATTCAGATAGAGTAGTAATGATACAATTAAAGACAAATACTGGAATTATGAACGTGATCCAAATATACGCACCAACTACAGATAAAGAAGATGAGGAAGTTGAAGAATTCTATACACAACTAAATGCAGTACTAAGAAGTATAAATCGTTGCGAAGTGACCATAGTGATGGGCGATTTTAACGCAAAGGTAGGAAAAACAAAGGTAATTGGCTGCACTGGTGAATTTGGCCTCGGGGATCGGAACGAGCGCGGTGACCGTCTGATTCAGTTCTGTCAAGATGAGAATTTTATAATCACCAACACACTCTTTCAGCTCCCTAAAAGAAGGCTGTATACCTGGACATCTCCAGTCCATACAAAGGAGAAAATCATACGAAATCAAATAGATTATGTGCTCATCAGAAATAGATATAAAATGCCGTAAAAGCAGTGAAAACTTACCCTGGAGCTGACATCCACTCAGATCACAATCCTGTAATAGCAAAGGTACAAGTTAAACTAAAGAAGATCATAAAGAAACAGAACAACAACATAGATATTCAACTTCTTAAGGATAAAAAGATACACGAAGTTGTAGTTGACCAGATAAAGCAAAATGTAACAACAGCAATGAAAGAAAATGAACTACATCAAGATGTCGACATAAGATGGAATCGAGCTCAAACAGTTCTGACAGCAGTAGTAAAAGAAAACCTAACTAGGAAATCAACAAAAAGGAAATATTGGATGACTGAGAAAATCATAGAGCTCATTGATGAACGCCGGACCCATAAGAACCAAAATGAAAAACAGTATAAAATCTTACATAAAACGATTCAAACAGAAATAAAAAAGGCAAAATCAGAGTGGATCTCTAAACAATATGAAGAAATAGAAATGCACGAAAGAAACTATGACAGCTTTCATATGCACAAAAAAATCAAAGAGATGACAGGAGCTAGAAAAACATTCCAAGCTAACCATGTGATCAAGAGCGCGGATGGCCGCATAATAACAGATGTGAAAGAAAAAGTAACGAGATGGGAAATCTACGTGCGGGAACTCTTTAATGATGAAAGACCAACACAAGTACCAATAAGAGTAGAAGACGAAGAACCTAAAATAATGAAACATGAACTCGAATATGCCCTCAACAGTATCAAGCCAAGAAAGGCTACGGGGCCGGATCAAATACCAGCTGAGATATTAAAATTATTCGATGAACACCTAATAGATAGTCTCCTAGACCTGTTTAACACAATATATGACACAGGCATCATACCGAAACAATGGCTTTTATCGACATTTGTATTGATCCCTAAAAAAGCAAATGCTAGAGAGTGCACAGATTATAGGACTATTGCACTGATGAGCCATGCACTAAAAATCTTTCTAAAAATCATCCATAAAAGAATTTATCGAAAACTAGAAGAGGACATAAGTGATAGCCAATTTGGATTTAGAGAAGGGCTTGGAACAAGAGAAGCACTCTTCGGAATAAACATTCTTTTTCAAAGATTCCTAGACATAAATCAAGACCTGTTTGTGTGCTTCATCGATTTCCAAAAGGCTTTCGATAAAGTTCAGCATGACAAATTACAACAACTAATACTTAGAAAGAATTTAGACCGGAAAGACGTCAGGATAATTACCAACCTATATTGGGGACAAAGTGCAGTTGTAAAAATCGAAAATGAACTGACAGACGAAATAGAAATACGCCACGGAGTTAGACAAGGCTGCATCCTATCCCCGCTATTATTCAACATATACAGTGAAGCTATATTTGAAGAAGCTTTGTTAGGAGAACCAATAGGTATAAACATAAACGGAGAGGTAATAAATAACATCAGATATGCCGACGATACGGTATTATTGGCAGGTAGCGAAGCAGAACTACAACACATACTCGAAAGAGTAATCCACCAATGTGAAGCTTATGGACTTCAAATGAATCTTTCAAAAACTAAGTGTATGGTAGTTTCTAAGGCACATAACCAACAAGTGCAACTAAATATCAACAATACCATAATTGAAAGAGTAGATTCCTACAAATATCTTGGAACCGTGCTAGACAAAACAAGCGACCAAGCAGGTGAGATACGAAGAAGGGTGGAGATAGCAAGATCAGCGTTTATGAAAATGAAAAAGTTTATTTGTAACAGAGACACTAATATAGAATTACGAATTAGAATACTACGCTGTTATGTGTTCTCTACCCTGCTATACGGAGTTGAAGCCTGGACTCTAAAGAAACCTGAACTAAAACGGTTGGAAGCGTTCGAGATGTGGTGTTATCGCAGAATGTTTAGAATATCCTGGAAAGATAAAGTCACCAACAAACAGGCACTTGAAAAGGTAAAAAAGGAATGCGAAGTCGTGCTGACCATTAAGAAAAGGAAACTAGAGTATCTAGGCCATGTCATGAGAGGCCCCAAATATAGTCTTCTAAGACTTATTATGCAGGGAAAAATTAAAGGAACCAGGAGTATTGGTAGGCGTAGAGTATCCTGGCTGAAGAACCTGCGCGAGTGGTTCAGCTGTAGCAGCACGGAACTGTTCAGAGCAGCGGTGAACAGGATAAGAATAGTCATGATGGTGTCCAACCTCCGGTAGGAGAAGGACTGCAAGAAGAATAAGGTGATAGATTTTAGGTGGATAGGTAAATGATTGAACATTTTTTTTGCGTTGTAGAATATAGATTTTTTGATCAGTTCTGATCTAGGTAAGGGTAGATAAATATCCTGATACTATTCCTTGTACTGTGTTTGTGTTGTGGTCTCTCCAGTAGAGCACGAAAGTGTTTATGCATTAAGCTAACGGATTCCAGGATAAATAATGAAGGGAGAGTTAAAATTTTGAAATTCTTAAAGTAGAGTTGACAATGGGCTCTACTACTCAAACCAAACATATAGCGAATAGCTCTCTTTTGTAGCTTTAATAAAGATTCAAGTTGGAGGAGGTTGGAGTGACCCCAGAACGGAAGGCCATATCGCAGGTGAGATTCGAAAAGAGCGAAATAAGCAGATCTGGAAGTATGGAGATTTAGCTCTCTGGAAATAGACCTAATTGCGCAGCAACCAGAAGACAGCTTATATCGTTGATGAATACTAGGAAGAGAATTGGACCTAGAACGGAACCTTGAGGGACACCAACATCCACCGCTCTGCAGTAGGAAGAGTAGTCATTTACCCTGACGAACTGCCTTCTATTGCCAAGATAGGATTTGAACCATTCCTGACTTCCCCGAATTCCATAAATGCATTATTTTGTAGAATCTCCTGGTTCACACAATCGAAGGCTTTGGCAATGTCACAAAAAACTGTTGCTGTGAAAAGCTTGTTGTTAAGATTGTGGTAGATATAACTAAGAACAGAGAATATGGCATCACTCGAACTTTTACTTTATAAGAATCCGAACTGATTCGATGTTATGATGCTATATTTGGTAAGGAAAGCCATCAATCGTACCTTGACGAGCCTCTCTATTATCTTTGATAGAGCAGGTAGTAAGGCGATTGGTCTGTAGTTGCAGCAGCTGTCCTTATCACCACTTTTATGTAGAGGGATAATGATTGCTGTCTTGAGGCACTTGGGGAAAAACCCTTTTCGAAAGATTGGTTGATTAGATGGGACAGGGCGTTCAAGAGGAAGGTTTAGAAATACTTTAACCGGTAGACCATCAGTGCTGCATGTAGACTTACTTTTTATAGCTGTAATGGCTTGTGATAGTTCCGAGTTGTCAACAGGACTTAAAAAGAAACTACTAGAATTCAAATTAGAGGCAGGGAGGAAGGAAAGAGGGTCGCAATTTGAACATATATTAGTTGTTATATTTTTGGCTACATTTACGAAATAATTCTTCAAATCATTTGGATCAGGATAAGTTTGGTTAGGTGAACGAGGTTTATTTCTCAGATCATTCACTATTGACCAGGCCTGTCTAGCGACATTACTAGTAGTTGAGAGACGATTTTGAAAGGAAACTTTTTTGCCAGTTTGATGATTTTAAAGTGTAAAGTACGGTATTGCGACATATACTTAAGGACCTTAGGGTTGACCGTGAACTTTTTAATGTACATCAAGGAGCGCATGTTTTTTGAAGCTGCTCTAATTCCCACTGTAGTCCAAGGTTTATGACGCTTGGGCTTAATGGGAGTTAGGGGAAACGCTGAATTACTGGCACAAGAAACTTTCATTCAAAAATCTGAGAAGTTAAGGTCTACCTCTCCGGAAGGAAAGATCCAATCAATGGATTTACAATTATTTCGAAAATTTATAAAGTTCTTCGTTGAATAAATTCTACCCAGGCGGTGGGATGTGGGTTTTGGTTTCTTTCCTAGAGAAAAGTTGGTCAAAATTGCTTCATGATCCGAGAGGCCAGAGCAAATAAATAGATTCTACATCGTTAGGTGGTAGGTCAGACACAACGTAGTCAATGGTGCTAGCTGTTGTTTTTGAAATTCTGGTCGGTGACTCGACATGCAATTGCCCAAAATTTTTTAAGCCCAAAGGAATCAAAAATGTATATCAAAGATTTTTGAACAGCACACACATTAGCGAAGTCAATGTTAAAATCGCCACATCAAATTTTTCTGCTTTTAATAGGTAAAATCGAGCAAGCTTAGAAGGTTAAAAAGGTTAAGGTAAAAAAGATGAACTATCTGAACTAGGTGATCTATAAATACATATTATATAGAGATCGAAACGTAGGCTGTGCACTAGCAAAAATTCAAAGACTTTCTCAACTAATAGGGGGTCAAAGTTCGAAATCGGAGAAAAATCACCCCTAGTTGAAAGTATTAAAATGCCTCCATGAGCTGAGTCTCTTCTATTAAACCGAGCAACAGTGATGTACTTTTCAATAAATACCGGTTCGCCTACTTTTAACCAATGTTCAGTTATACATACTATTTGAGGAATGCACATTTCTTCTAATAACAGAAACAGTTAATCTGTTTTGTATCTTAAAGATTGTATATTTAAGAGAACCATGCTAAGCTTGCTGTTGTTAGGTTTGGAAAACGTTTGGTCTTCCGAACACGTCAAATTATTATTTAAAAATTTCTTTTCGGCGAGTTACAGGAAAAATATTTTTTTTACTATCCCTGACTTTTTGGAGGTGTATGATTCTTTCGGAAGAGACGTAGGACCTATAGGCGGAGAGGTCGGCTTCCACATCGGAGGTAGAAATAGCCATAAGCTTCGTGAAAACTAAAGAAGATTTCACGAAGGGCTTTTAGTTCTATGGGGAGGCCTTCTGACGCTTTTATGCTGGTGTTGGTGAATCTATCGTAACACACAGTGGCGGGTTGGTCATAAAGGTACGCAAGGTATAACTTAACTGTTCTCATGATGACAGGTTACCTCAGTCTTGACAAGGTGTATCGATTATCTCCACTAGATTTTTTTGTTAACCGAACTACTGGTTTGTGGGTCACTAGGCCTAATAGGGCTGGAAATTATTATCGAGGAACTGTTAGCTAGGACATTTAATTTGCTAGCGGCAATAGCCTGCTTGTCAGATGTGATCGTAGTAACAGTCTCGGTGGCACGTTTGTTGTTGTAGGAGATGGTCCCTGTAGAGTTCACTGGAGTGACGGGATTGCCTTAGGTAGTGAAAATACCCTGCCTAGTCTGGTGGGAGTCAACTTCAGGATTACGCTGAGATGGCAATTGAGTCCGAGATGGTAATTGCGGCGTAGAAGGTAATTTCGACGGAGATGCTGCAGACCAATTTACGAGAACTCCAGTAGGCCAGAGGTTGCTTTCGAATAAGCCGTAGATTATGCTTTTTTTCCTCACGCCAATTTTAAACGACAGGTTAGAGGGGTTGTAACGTTCTTTTGTTAGAGGGTAACATCTTATAAAGTCTGAAGTTGGCTTCTCCGATTACATTGCCATCGTCATCTCTGCTAAAACCGAAATCGGCCTAACGAACCAACCAAAGAAGCCCATTGAATCTATAGACGGCTGGATAGCTTTAAAGAAGCTTAGTCTCGCCTATGAAAAGACAGAGGCGGTACTTCTAACGGGTAAAAGGAAGGTCGGGCCCGTACAATTAAAAGTAAGAAATGAACAAATCGTCCCAAAGGATGCCATTAAATACCTGGGAGTAATGATTGACCGAAAGCTAAGCTTCAACCAGCACACGGAAAGAGTAACCACGAAAGACGGCTAATGCCAAATGTGGGTGCCTCCCTAAACAGTAATAGAAGATTACTGAGTAGTTTTGTCCATTCGACGCTTCTATACGCCGCTCCCATCTGGAGCCCATCCCCGCTGAGAGCCAATCAAAGAAGCAGGCTAGCCAGGGTCAAATAAAAGCAAATAAAAAGACTATGCAGAAGAGATAAAAATACATATTTACAAATCATATGTACCGAAGCACAACATCATGCTGAACACAACAACACTAGAGGCTTATTCCAATCGGTAAAGAAAATAAACCACCAATTCTCTCCAAGATTATGGGTCATAATGAGGGAAACCGGAGAAATAGTCACAGATCTAGATGCAGTTCTAGAAACCTGGAGAAAATATTGTGAAAGTCTGTTCCAAGATGGAAACACCAGCAACAGAACTAAGCAAACAGAGGCAATGGATGAACCTTCCATTCTAAAAGCAGAAATAGAACTAGTGATCAAGAAACTTAAACCAAACAAGGCACCAGGCTGCGACGGCATCCCAGCAAAAATAATACAAGCCATGGGAGTGAGAGGTGTTGACATTTTTCACACCCTGTGCCAAAAAATTTGGTCCACAATAACATGGAGAGGAGTGGGTGACATCTATATTTATGCCTCTAAATAAAAAAGGTGTGAAAACCTTGTGTGACAACTAGCCCCTGATATCGCTGGTTTCACACGCTAGTAAAATAATGCTCTCTATAATACATGAAGAATTAAAAACGTATCTAGAATGGCAAATCCCACCAGAGCAGACAGGATTTGTTCGCAGTCGTGGTACTAAAGAACAAATATTGAATCTTCGCCAAGTCATTGAAAAGTATCGCGAATTCAACAGACCACTATAGCGTTAATTGGAACTGGCTCTGAATAATCCTGAAGGAAATGGGAGTTCCGGATCATCTGTCACTTTTAATTCAGAAACTGTACATAAACAGTAAGGCAGTCGTAAGAGTTGACAATCAACTATCTGATCCCTGTAAAATAGAAAAAGGAGTTCGTCAAGGATGTATCCTGTCGCCTCTTCTATTTTACATCTATGGAGAATATATTCTGAGAAGGGTGACCGACGGATGGAAAGGCGGAACTGCAGTTGGTGGAATAAAGATATCTAATCTTCGTTATGTGGTGGTGTCTTCGTCAAGAGGAACTTCTGGATATCATGCCTAAACTGGAAATGGAAAGTAATAACCTTGGCTTGGCCATCAACTACTCAAAGACCAAAGTTATGATCATCGACAGGGTCCAGAATAATATGCCAGGCATCCTTCACCTGGGTAAATTCCGTGAGCCAATATATCTATCTGGGAGCACTGATTTCAAATGAAGGTGGCTGTTCTCAGGAAATCATTCGTAGATGCGAAATCGCTAGACGGACAGTAAAAAGCCTCCAAATAACATGGAAAGATAGTGCTATCACTTTAAACACAAAAAAAACTATCATTAAAATACTGATATTCCCGGTACTTATATACGGAGCAGAAACATGGACGATGAAGGCTGTCGATCGCAGGAAGATCGACGTGTTTGAACTATAGTACTGGAGAAGAATCCTACAAGTTCCCTGGACAGCAAGAAGAACTAATGCGTCCATCATCCAAGAAGTAAACGAACCGCAAAGGTTATGCAGAATAGTGCAAGCTCGAATCCTTAGATACTTCGGGCACATTCAGAGAAGAGACGAGGACAACTTGGAGCGACTAATAGTTCAGGGTCAGGTAGAAGGTACTAGGTTTCTAGGTAGGTCTCCTACGCGCTGAACTGATCAAATAAGGGCATCCACGGACTTAACAATCAACCAAGCAGCACTCAGCGCCTACAACCGTGGAAAATGGAGAGAATTTGTAAAGCGAGTAACGAAGTAATACGAAGCTTGATCACGACTCTTCTGTCAAGAGGAAAGCGAAGAAGAAGAAGAAGCCAGGGTACAAAGGACATTGGCCCTGAGAGCCAACAGCGCGTATAGGACAGTGTCAAGGAACGCAGTACTGGTAATTGGCAGCATTGCTCCAATAGAGCTCTTGGCTGAGGAAAGGACCCTAGTCTACGGGGATAAAAACAAATCGGTTGGGCTCAAAAAGGCTCAAATAAAAAAACATACAAGAGGAAAGCTGCTGTAGAAGTGGAAGAGCAGCTGGGACGCAGCATCAAAATGGAGGTGGACCTACAAAATGATACCTGCTATAGTCCTGTGGGTTACACGGAACCACGGTGAGATAAATTACTATTTCACCCAGGTGCTAAGATAATAATATAATAATAATGTTTATTTCCCCTACACGGTTTCTTTATCCTTACAACCATATTTACAATATTTACAATTTCCTATTCAACCCTTCTCTCCTCTTCCATACTTCTTTCATCCACTGCATCTCTCTTCCGTCTTCATTCTGTGTTTCTTCTCGTTTCTTTCTATTATCTCGACACATTCATTCCACATATGCTCCACTGTCTCTCTCTCCTGATCAGCACATCCTACAGAATTTTATTCTTCTTCCATCCAATATCTACTCCCTCTCTCCTCGTTTCCACATCTGAACCTTGCCATTATCTTCCTTTCTCTCACACTTTCTCTTCCCAGGTACTTCGGGATCTCTTCTATCATACATCTCTCATACTTCATATTGTACCTGGCTTCCCTTATTCTTTCTCTTCCTTTCTGCATGCTTACATCCTTGTCTGTTTCACTCGTTTCTCCATTCATCCTCCTGCCTTCCGCTCTTAACCTCTCTACTTCTTTACTCGCAGATCCATTTCTTCGATAATATTCCTCTCTTCCATTCATTTCTATATCCTCTTTTTTACATTTCCAGCATTCGGTCAGTAACTTTCAATCTTCCCTTCCTTTCATTATAACTGCAAAATTTAGTGGCTTTCTTCCCCGCTTTCACTTTCAGTTTTCTTCTCTTTCTCACATTTCTCTCTCACTATGTAACCCGACGTCTCTCTGTCTACTCCTAGCACACATCTCAGATATTTCTCTTGCAATCTCTCCACCTCCTCCTGTTCTTTCCAACCCCATACTTCTGCCTCATACATTAATACACTTTCTATCAAACTTTCAAACATCAGCATTCTCCTCCTAAAGGCGATTCCCCATTTTCTCTTTCCTATCCCCCAGATATACCCCCTTATCTTATTCGCTTTCCTGGGTAGATCTCTCACATGCGGTTTATCCGATGCCCTTTCTACTTACTCGTTCTATTGCTCCTCCTTCGCACTTCCATTCCCTCTCCTCATTCTTTCTCCTCATGAACACCATTATCGTTTTCTCCACATTCACCTCTAAGTCTTTCTTTCTTACATATCTCCCTAGACTTTTCATCATTTCTTTCAATTCCCCTTCGCTATTGCTACCATTACCACATCTTGCGCAAGCGTCAAGCTCCATATTTTCTCTCTACCTATTACACAACCTCCCGCTTGCGCCCTCTTAAACGTTTCTTCCATATCTGCCACGTATATCGTAAAACATTAGGGGGACAGGCTGTTTTACATCATAATAATATATAACAAGGCTGTTTTACATCATAATCCAAGGAAGGCCGATCGGGGAGAAGTCTAAATTACAGAAATACATAGATAACATAAGGGAGATTATGAGAACGTATATCGTAATCGAGCAAAACTTGATGAAATCACCAAGTAATAGAACCTCTGCGTGAGCACCTTGGAGAAGTTCTTGTGGCAAGATCACGGCACATCCATGGGGTTACTGCGACAGTGCGAAATCGAAGCCAACAAGTCCTTCAAGAAGTACGATCAGTACCGAATCATGGCCGAAGAGTTCGGGACCTTAAAGACCGAAGTCAACAATCTAGAAGAGAAGTGGTGAAACTGCAAGATGTACCAAAAGTTCTTGTACCTTGTTAGTCCGATACACTAAAGAAAAATCCATGACCACTACTACATAAGCGACAGAGGTTCGACGGACAATGAAGAATCCGAAGAGACTCACTCGGCGGGGTTCGAACACACCACCTCGGTCGTCGGGGAAGTCAAGTCGTTGGACGACATCATTCAAAATTTCAACGAGGACTGCAAGAACGCGCAAGAACCGCTGCTCTAGTTCCAAAATCCGAAGGAGCTGCTCAAGGTGTTTTGGTTCATAGATCTGCAAAATTTTAATTCGTTCTTGCGTTCCGAGGAATAGGCGCTCCCGCTCGATAATATCAAAAAAAAACTATGTCTACCGCCCAAGCCAACTACGAGAGTCAAATCAATGATCTTGGCTGTAAAAAAAATTGGCTGCAAATCAAAGATTGATTGAAATCAATCAATTTGATAAATTAAATCAAATCTTGGATCAAAGCAAAAATGTTGGAACAGCATGTTAAAGAGCTGATCAACGACGAGTTTAAAAAGTTGATTTGCGACGACACTACGTTGAACCTGAGCGTGATTGTTGAGGACGTGTATGACAGCAGGGTGGCGGCTAACGACGCTAACCTAAGTATCTACGACACGATGAAAGCCATCGAGATGAATTACAGGTTCTTCCTCAAACTCGACTATCTGCTTCGTGATAAGGTCCACAAGGCCGAGATCGAATGCAACAACGATCAGACAAAGGTCAGGAAGGTAGTCGTCGAGGCCGCGAGAAAAGTTATTCAGATTGAGCGATTGGTGAATAGGTTGCGTCGACGTTCACATCAAACCATTGAAGAATAGTACTCGATTTCCACGGAAGCGGCCGATATTTGTACCTCTACTGATTTCTGCAAGGAGGAGGACGATATTAAGACGAATTGTAATATTAGGAAAACGAGCTTTTGATTGAAGAACAGGTTATTAATGAACAAGAGCAAGCTGAATAAACTGTAATTGACAAGATTAGACAGACAAGACTAGACAGACAATACTAGACAAACAAGACTAGACAGACAAGATGTATAATATCGTAATAATAATGGACAGCCTTGTCTAACTCCTTTTGTCGTTTTGCACCAATCGCTCTATATCTCTCCCACTCTCACTTTATTTCTTGTTCTTGCATAAATCTTTTCCACCCTTTCCACCAACAAGCCGTCTATTCCGCTTTCTCTCATACACCCATACATTTACTCTCTATCCAGTCTGTCGAACGCTGCTTTGAAATCAATGAACAATGCGTACACCCTCCCTCTCTTCTGTTTTAGTTCACTCTTCGTTAGATAATCCAGGATGTATACATTGTCCATAGTTCCTCTCGCTTCTCTGAATCCTGCCTGGCCGTCACCCAGGTGCTAAGAGGACACGGGTGCTTTAAGGAATACCTGTTCCGCATAGGCAGAGCCGAAGATGACATATGCGATACATTGTCGGTACCCCCATAATATTTGCATACGAGAGATGGACTGACGAACGGAACATATGGACCAACAAAATAAAAACAACACAAATCGAATACTCACTGATAACGGAACTGCTGCAGGAACAGGGGAGCTGGACTGTCACCGACAACTTTATAAGACCCATTATAATGGCTCGCGTACGGATAAACCGTCATCGGCCGAAGTTTGCTCGGGCGACGACGGCGATTGAATCAAACACTTGTAAAAGAACAACTGTCATCGTCCGATGACGCCCGAAAACGGCCGATCATCACGATGATCCGAACTTGTTGGCATTTCTCACCGGACTGCCGGCGTCTACAGTGCAAATTGAGTGTATTTCTAGTTAAATTTTGTTGTTATCTACCTAAACGACTGTGATATTGAAAAATGTTAGTGTTAGGGGTTGGTCTATTATAATCACAACTTATATGGGATAAACATTAAAAATATTACAATAATCGACAGGATAGCTCTGTTTGTAACACTGGTGGTAACAATGGTGATAAAACTGTTGCACTGTTGCAGTGTAAGCACATACACGTCGGATTAACTGGTCCGGGTAGTTCTGTCCGCCATCGGCCGACAAAATCGGTTTTGGTGTACGCTTAGCACAAGACAAAAATATCAAGTACAAGTTTGGTAAACTGAAACCCCCTGAACCCCCAAGCACATAGTGAACGAGAGATGTAAGCTGTGGTGTGATGGGAACCTGTTAACAATTGGCTCGCTGCTCGACGACTGCGACCTTGGTGAGGGGAGCGATTTTTTTTTTAATTTCAAGGTACTTCCTGACTCCTGATACACATTGGATAGACGCCTAGACACGACCAATAAGGGCCTTTCTGCTCTTATTTGCTTGTACCTTGTCCACCAGTGTATGTAAGCAAATTAGTTCTATTACGTTTTTTATGAGAAAGGATGGCAAATTATTGTTTGTATAGTTTACGTGAAAGTATAAACACTAAATATAAATTCTTAAATAAAAACGATAACAAAGCTTGTTCTATGTTTTTATTATTCAATGTATGTACAGTGTATTTGAGGAAGAACTTCCTAGTTTTAAGTATAAATTTAATGTTGAAATATAATGAAAAACTACATCAAGGAGTACATACAACAAAAGAAAGTTTCAAGTTTTGTTGCGGAGTACCCATTGCGCTGCAATGCATGCCTTAACTGAATCAAAGAGGATAGGTTAGGTTAGGTTTTGGAAAAACCACAGACAGGGCGTGCCTGCTGCAGGGGAGCAAAACTTGGACAGTTGATGAATCAAACATCACAAACTAGAATAGTGTGTAACACTTTGAACAGTTTCTATGACACAATAAAACTAGGGAGTTCTTTTTCAAACGCAGTGTACATACATATATTAGCATAGTGTAAACTATGCAAACCTAATTTTCAAAAAAAAATAACAAAGGGCTCACAGATTTATAAAAAAAAATAACAATGGACTCGCCAATTTATACAAAATTTAACGTTGGGAACGTGCGAGTCCACCCGAGCCCGCTCTAGCACACCACTGGATGTATATAAGGGATAATGCAAATAAGAAATTGAGATTTTAACGAGTACAACGATAGAGAGTACAACAGTACAACGACATCACGAAGATATGCGAGAAGCTGTTCCGGGATGTACGTGAAATTCAGGGGGGGGCGGCACTTGTCAAGTTAACGATAGTGTTTGCAACGTACCCTTCTAAAAAAAAGTCGAGCAAGAGCAGACACACCCTTCTCTCACTAGTCTTATATGTCTACTCTTCTATGTCTAGTCTTGTTTGGTTAGTCTTGTCTTGTCTAGTCTTGTCAGTCTAGCTTTGACTGTCTAGTGTTGTCTGTCTAGCCCAGTCTGCCTAGTCTTATTTAACCAGTCTTGTCTGGTCAGCCCTGTCTGTTCATACTTGTTTCTCTAGTCTTTTGTGTCTAGTCTTGTCTGTCCAGTTTTGTCTGCCCAGTCTTATTTTCTCTCTTGTCTGTCTAATCTTGTCCGTCTAGTCTTATCTGTCGAATTTCATCTCTCTAGTCTTGTCTGGGCAGTGTTGTCTTTCTAGTTTTGTATGACTAGTCTGGTGTGCCTAATCTTTTCAGTCTAATTTCAGCCGTGTAGTTTTGTGTTTGTAGTCTGAACTACATAATCATATCTAGTAAATAAAAGTTCAATTAATTTTTTTTTAGTGTTGAATAAAATTCTTTTAATTGGAAGAACAAATCTTGCGAATTTACAAACTGTTTGTAGATTTTTGGCTTCCTTTGATTCAATTGATAAACTAACTTATACTAAAGCTATACACATAGTAAGGACGTATTTTTGTCAAATAGTACACAAAAAACTCTCTCGTTTCTCAAATATAGTACAAATTTTTATAATTTACATAAAACAAAAGTAAAACTTTCTTTTCATAATGTTTCCGTTTCCTGTTTGGTCGGAAAATTCGTTGGAATTTTCCTCCGGGACAATTTTATGTTGCTCTTCTAACTTGCTCTTGTATTGTTATTGCCTCGCAAGTATTCAGCTTCTTGTTTGCGTATTTTCTTCCTATTTTTTTAGGGAACTTGGTATTCGCCGTATACACCGCAAGAAGTATCGAACAACTTCGTTGCCGCCTGAAACGCTGCCATATCAATTCCACTCTGGTGATTCCCCAACATGTTGTTTTGATTCATTGACATGTTACCCAAAAGAAGTTCCCTACAAAACAACAAAACATATATAAGCATTTAAAACAATGAACAGTTTAATTCAAATATAACAGATTAGACAGTGGGTACATGAGAAACAAGACTTCACAAAAAAAATTAGATAGAACCAAAAATAGGGAAAGATCCTATGTTCTAAAACCTCCTCACTCCTCGCCCCACACCACCATCCCCACCACACAAGACTAGACAGAGCAGATTAGTCAGGCAATACTAGACAGACAAGACTAGACAGCCAAAACTAGACATACAAGACTAGACAGACAAGACTAGCCATACAAGACTAGACAGACAAGACTAGACAGACAAGACTAGACAGACAAGACTAGACAGACAAGACTAGACAGACAAGACTAGACAGACAAGACTAGACAGACAAGACTAGACAGACAAGACTAGACAGACAAGACTAGACAGACAAGACTAGACAGACAAGACTAGACAGACAAGACTAGACAGACAAGACTAGACAGACAAGACTAGACAGACAAGACTAGACAGACAAGACTAGACAGACAAGACTAGACAGACAAGACTAGACAGACAAGACTAGACAGACAAGACTAGACAGACAAGACTAGACAGACAAGACTAGACAGACAAGACTAGACAGACAAGACTAGACAGACAAGACTAGACAGACAAGACTAGACAGACAAGACTAGACAGACAAGACTAGACAGACAAGACTAGACAGACAAGACTAGACAGACAAGACTAGACAGACAAGACTAGACAGACAAGACTAGACAGACAAGACTAGACAGACAAGACTAGACAGACAAGACTAGACAGACAAGACTAGACAGACAAGACTAGACAGACAAGACTAGACAGACAAGACTAGACAGACAAGACTAGACAGACAAGACTAGACAGACAAGACTAGACAGACAAGACTAGACAGACAAGACTAGACAGACAAGACTAGACAGACAAGACTAGACAGACAAGACTAGACAGACAAGACTAGACAGACAAGACTAGACAGACAAGACTAGACAGACAAGACTAGACAGACAAGACTAGACAGACAAGACTAGACAGACAAGACTAGACAGACAAGACTAGACAGACAAGACTAGACAGACAAGACTAGACAGACAAGACTAGACAGACAAGACTAGACAGACAAGACTAGACAGACAAGACTAGACAGACAAGACTAGACAGACAAGACTAGACAGACAAGACTAGACAGACAAGACTAGACAGACAAGACTAGACAGACAAGACTAGACAGACAAGACTAGACAGACAAGACTAGACAGACAAGACTAGACAGACAAGACTAGACAGACAAGACTAGACAGACAAGACTAGACAGACAAGACTAGACAGACAAGACTAGACAGACAAGACTAGACAGACAAGACTAGACAGACAAGACTAGACAGACAAGACTAGACAGACAAGACTAGACAGACAAGACTAGACAGACAAGACTAGACAGACAAGACTAGACAGACAAGACTAGACAGACAAGACTAGACAGACAAGACTAGACAGACAAGACTAGACAGACAAGACTAGACAGACAAGACTAGACAGACAAGACTAGACAGACAAGACTAGACAGACAAGACTAGACAGACAAGACTAGACAGACAAGACTAGACAGACAAGACTAGACAGACAAGACTAGACAGACAAGACTAGACAGACAAGACTAGACAGACAAGACTAGACAGACAAGACTAGACAGACAAGACTAGACAGACAAGACTAGACAGACAAGACTAGACAGACAAGACTAGACAGACAAGACTAGACAGACAAGACTAGACAGACAAGACTAGACAGACAAGACTAGACAGACAAGACTAGACAGACAAGACTAGACAGACAAGACTAGACAGACAAGACTAGACAGACAAGACTAGACAGACAAGACTAGACAGACAAGACTAGACAGACAAGACTAGACAGACAAGACTAGACAGACAAGACTAGACAGACAAGACTAGACAGACAAGACTAGACAGACAAGACTAGACAGACAAGACTAGACAGACAAGACTAGACAGACAAGACTAGACAGACAAGACTAGACAGACAAGACTAGACAGACAAGACTAGACAGACAAGACTAGACAGACAAGACTAGACAGACAAGACTAGACAGACAAGACTAGACAGACAAGACTAGACAGACAAGACTAGACAGACAAGACTAGACAGACAAGACTAGACAGACAAGACTAGACAGACAAGACTAGACAGACAAGACTAGACAGACAAGACTAGACAGACAAGACTAGACAGACAAGACTAGACAGACAAGACTAGACAGACAAGACTAGACAGACAAGACTAGACAGACAAGACTAGACAGACAAGACTAGACAGACAAGACTAGACAGACAAGACTAGACAGACAAGACTAGACAGACAAGACTAGACAGACAAGACTAGACAGACAAGAGTAGACAGACAAGACTAGACAGACAAGACTAGATAGACAAGACTAGACAGACAAGACTAGACAGACAAGATTAGACAGACAAGACAAGACAGACAAGAGTAGACAGACAGCTTACTTACTAAATTAAGCTACTAATTTTCAAACAGGATTAGACAATAGGGAGTAGATACATAGATATATACCTAGAGATTAAAAACTAAAGGAACGGGACAAGCCAGTAAAGAGGCAGATAATCCGAGGCAGATTGAACTACATGGAGAAGACTAAAGACATAGAAATACATAGCTATTATTCTAACAATTTTTATCGCGAATATATTATCAGAGAAGACTTGATATTCAGAACTAGAGGAAGTAGGCACCTACACAAGATTGAACTAATATGACATTATGTTTCGCTCTTAGATCGCACATTGCAATTACATTTGAAGACATTGTGGCATTTTCCAAATTTGCGGTGGAGTAATATTCTGTGTTGCATGTTACATGTAATTACATAGATTCTAGATGCGTCTCTATATATACACACTCGCAAGCCGCTTAATTAACACGACACGAGTCTCATTTCACTAAATCGGAAAACAGACACACAAAGTTAACTAGTCTGTGTGGGCTTTTCGGTATACCCTTTTTATTTTTTTATGTCTTGTCGTATATAGCATTCCTGTTTTCTTAGTTTTGTCCATCTGGTTTTATTGTTTAATATTGGCTGCATAGAGAAATAACACTAAAAGTGAAAATTTTCGAGATGATTGATGATTTTCTTGCTAATAAATCTTGGTTCTAGATTTAGCTTTCAAGATTTTTCAGTTTATTCCTCATTTATGGCTCGGTCTGTATATTACATATGTTACAATCCTGCAGCACAAGTTGCCTAATTAAACTAGGCAAGTATGAAATTTCCTTTCATTAAATTATAATGTGGGAAATTATAATCGTGTCATGGGAAATAATACAAGTATATCGAAGATCAATTAGACAAGACAAAATATGACCGGACAAGATCAGACAAGACCCGTCAAGGCCAGACAATGCTAGACCAGACAAGATCAGAGAAGACCAGTCGAGATTAGACCAGACTAGACCAGTACAGACCAGGTAAGACTAGACAATACCAGATAAAATAAACATAATTGTACGAAATATAGCCTGAATATAATAAATATTCAACCTGTTCGATAATCTATAAAATTAAGTCTTACTAAGACTTAGACAAATGTCTTACTGAAACACCTTCTTCCCTGGCAAATACCACGCAGGATATTGGACAATATCCTGCGTGGTATTTGCCAGGTAAGTAGTTGTTTCAGTAAGACATTTGTCTAAGTCTTAGTAAGACTTAATTTTATAGTTTATCGAGCAGGTTGAATATTTTTATATTCAGGCTATATTTCGTACTATTATGTTTATTTTAAATATAACTACAACTAGTGTTGCCCCCTCAATTTTTATTAATACCAGATAAGACCAGACAAGACCAGACAAAACCAGACAAGACTAGACAAGACCAGACAAAACCCGACAAGACCAGACAAGACTAGAGCAAACCAGACAAGACCAGACAAAATCAGACAAGACCAGACAAGAGCGGACAAGACCAGACACGACCAGCATTCTGCACTTTTTCTTCCATACTGATCGATCTTCTGCATGTATAGTTGTGGCATTTACTAGTTCTATGTCCTCCCGCATAGTATCCAGCCAGCGATTTCTTGGTCTCCCTCGTGATCGTAGGCCTTTTGGACTGATGTCAAGTGCAGTTCCCGCGACTGAAGAGTGATTGCTCGCGGTATATGACCATACCAACGTAGACAGTTCTCCCTCATTTTTCCAGGGATTGGAGCCACACTAAATGTAGCCCGAACAAACATTATCATTCCTGATGCGGTCCAGTCTAGTAAGTCCCTGTGTCCAGCGAATCATCTTCATCTCCATGACATGTAGTTGTTGTTCATGTCGCTTCGTCACTGGCCAGCATTCAGTACCATACAGTGCTACTGGTCGTACGATGGTTCTGTAAATTTTTAACTTCAGATATAGTGGCACATTCCGGTCAAAAAGGAGTCTTGAGACTTGGCTCCATTTCAGCCATGTTGCGTTGACTCTATTTCGGGCATCTGGTAGTGTTTGACCATTTTAACAGATTAGCGTACCCAAGTATTTGAATACATATGATTTTCGGAGTTCTGTGCCATCAATGTAAATAGATCCTTTACTTGGCACTCCACACTCCATACACTCAGTCTTCCCAGTGTTAAGTCGTAGGGTGTCTAGTGCAGTATTCCAACATTGAACATGTTGTTCCAATTCTTGGCGAGACTTGGCAGGCTACAATGATATGGTCAGCATAGAGCAAGGTCCAGGGATGTGGTTGCAGTATTTCGGCTGCGACAGTGCCAACACAGATGATGAACAGGAGCGGGACCCCTGACGCTGACCCCTGATAAACACCATCTCTGATGGGAAAAGTTGCAGAGTTTCCTTGAGCACATCGGACATAGCTGGTGACATTCCGATAGAGAAGCTGAACCCATTGAACATATGCTTCTGGTACCCCATGCTCGCCCCCGTGGTGCATACAATTTATTACCATACCAGCGTTGACCAGACAAGACAAGAAATGAACAGAAAAAACCAGATAAAAACAGACCATATGAGACCAGAAAAGACCAGCCAAGATCAGACAAGACTAGTCAAGACCAGACAAAACCGGACAAGACCAGACAAGACCAGACAAGGCCAGACAAGACCCAGCAAGACCAGACAATAGTAGACAAGACCAGACCAAGCCAAACAAGACCAGATAAGACTAGACTAGACCAGGCAAGATCAGAATAGACCAGACCAGACTAGACAAGACAAGACCAAACTAGACCAAACAAGACCAAACAAGACCACACAAGACCATACAAGACTAGACAAGATCAGACAAGACCAGACAAAACCAGACTAGACGAGACAAGATCAGACAAGACCATACAAGACCAGACTAGACCAGGCAGGACCAGACAGGACCAGACTGGACTAGACAGGACTAGATAGGACCAGAGAGGACAGCAGAAATCAAATAACGTGCTAGTGGATCATCATCAGGTAACTCGGAACCTTTTCCAAGTTTGTGTTTCTCATGTATTTTCAAGAGCAAATGCATTAAATTACTGGCATTAGTCATAAACTTGTCAGGTCCGACAGCAAGACCAATAGATCTTTTCATAGTTGAAATTTTTTTGTGCGCATGTGTCAATTTCAGCCATGTTATACGTCACAAGATGCCCGAACTTTTTAACGTATAACTAAACATGTGCCCGAAACTTTCATATTCCCGCCATTCAAACATGCGCGGTTGCGCATGCGCAAACTAACGGTGGAAAGAGCTATTAAGTAAACACACTAATCATCTTTCCTCTAAGAAATTGTAATTCTTCTTTATTAGCATTTTGGTATTGCAGACAAGGCATTAAACGGTCATAATAGGCAATAAATTCCTTCTCTGCTGTATCTGCCACACTTCCAATTGTTGTTACAACTTGCTCTAATACAAGCTTTATGCCTTTTTCAACAAGTTCTTTGAGTTTTGCTGGAAGGATTTCTTCTAAACGAGCCATACCATGTAAGTAAGCAGTTAAAATGTGGCAACAAGCAGACTAGTTAAAATTATACTTAACCCTTTACTGCGCAATTTTTTTAATTTTCCCGACAAAAATGTATATTAAGTAAATTGATGCACAGAATTCGAAAAAAATATAAAAAAAACCTATTGTTTAAATTTTGTTGGTTTATTCTCAATTTTTTTAAGGATGCACTTATGCATCATTTTGCATATACCCTGAAAATACAAAATGTTGCATATATGCTACAACACATGCTACCGGATGGCTTTGTTTTTGTAATTTGTAATTTTGTAATTCCTACTCAAGATTTAATCTTCGTCCTCGTTATTTTGTAACTTCTAAGCCCGCCAATCCTTGGTCCATAGCAACTTCAACTCGAAAATTTGATAATGTTAGTATCTTTGATGTGATTTTTTTGTTGTGCATGTACGCGCTTGTACAGTAGCCAAGCATTTACCAATGACACATCTAAAAGGTGGTAAAACATTCGAAAATACCACTTCTTTGATTTTATTGTCTGCCAATAAGACTATCTGTTAGGTCAACCCCACCCATGTCGATTGTATTCCCTTTGCCAAGATACAATCTACTGAAATATTTTTCCCTAGCTGTTTATCATATCGTTGGACCTGTTGTACTCGTAACACTCTACAAAAGTTTGACAGAAGTGTTACGACTTTGTTGTCTTTCCAGACAACAGATGTTATATAAATACTGTCAACTGTAGTTATGTACTCATATATACTTCCTCTTGGTGATTTTTCAATGTCTGGTAATTTACAATTTGGTAGTCTGATTCTGCGAACTGAGCGTAAGGATTCAATACTTTTTAGAGCAAGATATACCATAAGAGGAGTGTAGTGCAGTAATTGTCAAAGTAAACTCGATGGTTAACTTTTTGAGGTAATTTTTGTCATCGGAATTTTCTTGACCAGTATAAACTTCAAAATTATATGTATATCCCGAATCTCCTGATAAAAAAAACTTGTAACCCCATTTATTGGGTTTTGCAGGCATATATTGCTTCAAATAACTTCTTGCCTTAGTTGAACAAATTTGCTCATCAACTGATAAGTCACGTTCCAATCAGGTAACAGACAGTTTGAAATCGCTCCAATAAATAGTTTATAAGTGGGCGCAATTGGAGTGAAATTCATTTCAATTATCATCAGAAATATTTCCAATTTCAAGAGAAAAATGGTCATTTTCAAGAATCTTGTTCATCTGAAAATATATCAAGATCATCCTCACTTTTGGTCGCAATTGCGTCAATTAATTCTTTTTGTGTAAGGAGCCTACGTTTTTCATATTGCCTACACAAAGACGTTGTATGTGTGTTCCTAAAAATAATTATTTTCCCATATGATATTGCATATTATATCATATCATTTTGTTTGTTGAGCCTATTGGTTTATTATAGTCTATATGCAAAATTGTGCATATATGCACCACAAATTAAAAACAGTTTTGCACATTTACTACTACTTTGATAAAGAGAAATGAATTGAAACAAAACAATTAAATATATACGTTACCTGATAATAATTTTTTACAGTCACAATATTGATAAATTAAATAGTTTTGCTGCAACTCAAAGGAAGCGAAACCGTCTATATAGGCACAACCACTTTAGCAGATGATTGCCACTGAATAGTACGTAAAATATTATGTCCGTTACTCCCACCACTTGAAATAATGTAAACGATGGTGTTGCCTGTACGTACCATAGCGTCTTTCATTATTTTGAATATTCAATAGATTTTTAATGCAAAATGTATTTACTGTTGCACATATGCGTCAAAATGCAGTAAAGGGATAAAGCGATAGACACAGGGACAACATGTAATGAGACTTTTTTCGATCTTTCCAAGGTTTTTGACACCGTCAATGTGGATTTTATTTTCTCCAAGCGTAGAGGACAATTTTTATTTTTTTTTTGCAAAGCAACTACCAAACTACCAAGACATTTTCAACTTATTATTGACGACAAAGGGTACAACCTGAACAAAGGGTAACCTGGCAACATCTACTAATTTCTTAGAGGTGCGGATAGACTACACACTTAGCTGGTCATATCACGTCAAGCATGTATGCATAACTAGCAAGTGCATACTTCGCCATTCTCCAATTATAAAAATCATTGGACAAAGAAGCAGTAATAAGTTTGTACTATGGCTTGGTTTATTCACATATTTCTGTCCACGTTTTCATACATACCATTCCACAATATCATACAAGACCAAACAGTGCCAGACAAGACCAGACAAGACGAATAAAGGCAAGGCTAATATACATTCTTATGCGATGTGTTTTTCAAAATCTAATACATTATTGATTGGTATAACTTAATTTGATATGGGGGACAGTCGAAATATTTTTCCTAAATTCTTTCCAATTTTTGCCATTTTGCCAATGAAAGATTCACACAGTATATCGAAATTTACAGCAGCCTTGTGAAAATTTCCTTTATTCGATTTGTCGCCAGACAATGTGTATCAAGTGACAAAGTAAGACAGGACGTGACTAGACAAATCGAAACACTGATAATAGAAAATAAGACATGGGCATGACTTGGGAGGACTAGATTAGACAACACAAAACCAGGCAGGAGCAGACAAGACCAGGCAAGATTAGACAATACGAGACCGCATAAGATTAGACAAGTTCAAACAGGACCAGACAAGATGCAATATTGATCTAATGCAGAATGTGCTACATTCAGTTTACATACATTTTAAATTACAGATAGTTTGATTTCATGTGCAAGATGTAATTGATGGAATGTATTTAGGTTTTATCCAACTTTTTCCAAAAATCATTGTTACTCCAACTATGTTTAATCCCCAAATATTACAGAATTGGTACAAAACTGGTAAATTATCAAATTATTTTCCATTATTCCGATAGGGGATTTTAACCGGATAACCACCCGGCAGCTCACCACTAATTAAACCAGGCCATACAAACAATATTACATGCACACAGACAAGTTTCCAACGCAACTTAGATTTAGAAATTCGAACAGAAATCCAGATGACAAAACCAGCATCTGTTATCGACTCGCAATTAATTTCGGATCGTAAATGGGAACGTGATGTAAATGCGTGCCGCGAGTTATTCTCGGTGTGTTTTACGGAATTAATGGCAGTTGGCAATTGCGGTGGCCGGCCGGCAGGAATCGAAATGCTTCTCGGTCCGTCGCGGCGAGCAATCGCCTGGACGATTCGTCCGTCGCACCAGTCATAACACCCTACTAGGTTTTAATAGGTCCAGTTTAATAGGCCAGTTTCGTAGAAAACGAATCTCACTCACGGCTTCTCACCACAATGGAAATAAATTATTCGCATTCGAAACTTACTAGTTTAGTTTAGACTATTTAGCATAGTTATTATCCTAGTCTAGAATAGATGATTATCCTAGTCTTGTCCAATATTTGCAAGTCTTGTCTAGTCTGGTGTAGTCTACTTTGGTTTTGTCTTCTCTAGTCCAGTGCATGGAGATTAAAACCAAATGTTAACTACTCAGGATCAAATTAGTCTATCCGAAGGCACGATCAATGCGAAATATTGCTTTTTCAAGACTGAACTTAGAGGGGATCAACTGCTAATTTTATGATTGCAGGACCAAGAGCATAAAACAAATTTGGTTGGTACTTAGATACTAACGCCACCGCAACTACAGATTTGAACAAAATGGAAGGATCGATTAGGTTATTGTTATACATATCGCGCGGTAGCGCGACCTCTCGATCAGAAATAAGAAAAAATATTGGATAAGGGTTAGATTAGGTTATATTTGATCAGATAAATCCAGATCACATATCGAGCGGTAGCGCGACCTCTTGCAACGGTGACGTTAATACGTAAGTACCATTTGAATTATACAGAGCTAATATCAAAAACCAACTTTTGCCCAAACAATATGAAGATCAAATTTAGAAGTCTTCTAATCCATTCATTGTCAGATTTTCCCCACATAATCTAACTAAAATCAAGATCACCTAATTTCGAGCGTCAAAAGTCAAAAATTTCAAAAGTCAAAATCAATACTTAATTAGGTTCGTCCAAGATGAAGAACAATAATCAACTTACACAAGACCAAAATCAAAACCAAACTTTATATACTCAATAAGATCTTAAATCTGTTCTTAATTTACTCGAATTTTCCCTACCTTGTCTAACTAAAATCAAGATCAACACCTAATTTCGAGCGTCCAAGACCAAGAACAAAAATCAAATTTGGTTTAAACAAGCCCAAGATCAAGAACAAGCTTTGTCCACCCTACAAGAACATCAAGCTTACATCTCTTCTTAATCTACTTAGATTTTCCCCATCTAGGCTAAATAAAATCAAGATCAACACATAATATCGACCGTTTAAGGCCAAGAACAACAGTCAAATTTGGTTTACAGAATACCAAAATCTAGAATAAGCCTTGTCCACCCAATAAAAAGATCTAGCTTAAATCTTTTCTTAATCTACTCAGATTTTCCACACCTAGTTTAACTAAAATCACGATCAACACCTAATTTCGAGCGTGCAAGAGCAAGAACAAAAATCAAATTTGGTGTACAGCCCAAAATCAAGAACAAGCTTTGTCCAAACAACAAGAACATCAAGCTTACATCTCTTCTTAAGCCACTTAGATTTTCCCCGTTCAATCTAAATAAAATCAAGATCAACACCTAATATCGACCGTTTAAGACCAAGAACAAAAGTCAAATTTGATTTACATATGACCAAAATCAAGAATAAGCCTTGTCCACCCAATATGAACACCTAGTTTCGTGCAAGACCAAGAACAAAAGTCAAATTTGGTTTACACAAGCCCAAAATCAAGAACAAGTTTTGTCCAAAGAACAAGAACATCAAGCTTACATCTCTTCTTAATCTACTTAGATTTTCTCCATCTTGTCTAAATAAAATCAAGATCAACACCTAATATCGATCGTTTAAGACCAAGAACAAAAGTCAAATTTGGTTTACATAAGACCAAAATCAAGAATAAGCTTTGTCCATCCAATAAGAAGATCAAGCTTAGATCTATTCTCAATCTATGTGATTTCTCCTAGCTAGTCTAACTAATCATCAATCCTCATCAACGTCCTTCGACGTCCACTGCTGGACATAGTCCTCTCTCAGGGCTTTCCATTGTTGTCTGTCTTGACCCGCCTGAATCCAGTTGGTTTCAATTCCTTTTAGGTCGTCGGTCCAGCGTGTAGGTGGTGTTCCTCTGTTTCGCTTATCAGCGCGTGGTCTCCATTGCAACAATCTTTTCGTCCATCTGTCGTCCTTATTCGGGCCACGTGACCGGCCCAATTTCATTTTGATGTCTCTATTCTTTTGATAATGTCTGTCACCCCGGTCCTCTGTCGTAAGCCTTGATTCATAACGTGGTCTCTTAAACGTAAACTTAGCATTGAAGGCTCCATTTTCCGTTGTGCCACTCTATGCTTCCTGGCTGATGATATCGTTAGGGCTAAGGTCTCCGCTCCATACATGAGTACCGGCAAAACACACTGGTCGAACACTCTTCTCTTTAGGCAGATGGGAAGATCGCTTTTAAAGACATGTTTTAATTTTCCGTAGACTGCCCATCCAAGGTTGATTCCTCTATGTAATTCGCATGTCTGGTTGTTCTTTGATATTCGTATTTCATTTCAGGTATATATATATATATATATATATATATATATATATATATATATATATATATGTATATATATATATATATAGTATATATGTATATATATATATATATATATATATATATATATATATATATATATATATGTATATATATATATTTCTGAACCATTTCAAGTGTGGTGTTTTCGATCTTTATGCACTCACTCAAAACAAGATTTTCATGATCTTAGTCTTGGAACAGTTCATTTTCAGCCCAACACCAGAGCATGCTTCTTCCAATTCATGGAGCGTTTGTTTCGCCTCTCCTAGATTGTCGGTTGTTAGGACAATGTCATTTGGGAAGCGAAGATGACTGAGTTTACGACCGTCTATGTTTATACCCCTAGTCTCCCAATCGAGTTTCTAGAAAGCGTATTCTAGGACTGTTATGAATAGTTTTGGAGACATAGTGTCTCCCTATCTCGCAAACCCTCTTCCGACTTTAATACGGTTGCTATTGTCATGTAATTTGAGCGACATGTTAGCGTTCTTGTATATGTTATAGATCAGTTTTGAGTATCTATAGTCCACTCGACATTCTGTCAGGTTGCTTTCAATTCGATGGTGTCAAATGCCTTATGGAAGTCCGAAACCCGATCAGAATCCGGCTTGCTCTCTTGGTTGGTAACGCTCAAGTTTGTTCTCCAGTCTTGATAGGATTGGTAAACAGTTTATTTAGATGGCTAAGGAGAGTTTTAGAGCGGTAATTTTCGAGGTTTGCTTTGTCTCCCTTTTTATGGAGCAAGATGGTGGTCGCTCCATCCCACTTCTCCAGAATAGTGTTCTCCTGCAGGCAAAGGTTAAAGAGTCCTTGTATTTTCTTCAACAAGAGAAAGCCTCCAGCGTTAATTGCTTCTGCAACCACTTTATCTTCTCCAGCTGCTTTTTTGTTTTTCATTATTGACAAGGTTCCTTCAATTTCCTCGATGGTGATTTCTGGCATTTAATCGGATCCCTGGTTTTCGACACCTCGTTCCCGTGTTAGTGTAATAGGATTCAGATGTTCCTGTTGCCGGCTTTTGTATAATTCGTAAAAGAAATTTTCGACAATGCTCAGAATTTCCTCTCGATTTGAAGTAATGTTATCCTGCTTGTTCTTATTTTGGTTATTTCAGTTTTACCTTCAGTAAGACGGGAGTAGGCAAAGATGATATCTTCTGAAACCACCTCCACCTACGACCTTGATCTGACTTTCGCCTGACCCTTGACCTTGGCCTTGACTATTCCGGTTTCTGGTTTCCTGCGCAGGGAAATTCAAAATTTGGCGCGGGAAAATTAAAAATGAGATGTATTGATAAGAACCGCCGAGCCGGCATTTTACTGTTTCAACCTGTCCGTGAACGCGCGCGAGTATGGAATGTCTGAATCGTGAGATAATTGATAAGAAACGCTGCGTAATTAGTTTCAAATTGTCTGGATGGGTCATATTTCTTGGAATTGTTCTGTTTATTCTAATAAGCATATTGAGAGTTTGACCTTGTTTCGCGGTTCGGAGAAATTTAGATGAGTCATAAAACACGTGCGAGTATGTTATGTATGAATTGTGAAAAAAGAGATAAGAGATAAGATACGTTGCGCAATCAGTTTCAACTTGTCTGGATGAGTAATATTTCTTGGAATTGCTCAGTTTACCCAAGGGCGTACCCAGAGAGGGGCAGGGGGGGCAGCTGTTCCCCTCCTAGAAGCCACCCCGCCGCACAGAAATACCTATAACAATATTAAATCCTCACGCTTGCGTCTTGCAAAGAACACGGCCAAGCAGTTCTGAAATTGTACGACAGATGTATACTTCATTTCATAATGCATAATTCATTTCATAATCCTTGAAACATGAGCTGACCCCCCGCCGCCCCCACCCTAGTTCTGATCCTGGGTACGCCCTTGTGTTTACCTTAATAAGCATATTGAGAGTTTGACCTTGTTTTGTGATTCTGAGAAATTTGGATGAGTCATTGAACACACGCGAGTATGGAATTGTTAAATAGTTGATAAGAACCGCCGAGTCAGCATCTTTCGTGTGAATAAATTCCTGTGTGCGCAATGTTTTAAACTTGCTTGAACTTGTTACGTTTGAAACAGAGAAATTTGGATGAGTCATTGAATACGTGCAAGTATGAGATGTCTGAATTGTGGAATAATAGATAAGAAACGCTGCGTAATTAGTTTTGTGCTTGAACTTATCTGGATGAGTCATATTTCTTGGAATTGATCTGCTTATCCTAATAAGCATATTGCGAGTTTGAACTTGTTTGGCGTATTCTGATTGGTTTATTGAATGTTCGATTGGGTATAAATACTTAAAATACTAAAATTGAATTAGTAATATCAACGCAATGTCATTGACAAGATCACCAACGAAAACCATACCAGATTCGGGTACAAATTCACCTACTTTCTTATTACGAGACTTATTACAAGAGTTCGATGAAGAGATTAAAAGTGAATGTCGTTTCATTAACGAAGTAAGTTACTATGTTAGCAAGTCATTATCAGTTTCAACGGGGTTCAGCGCAGTTCGACGATATTATCAGTGTGTTCGAATATTATATTTAAAAAAACAGTCTAACATTAATCCCAATTGAATGGTCTGTATTAAAAAAAAAACGGCCAAGTGCGAGTTGTGACTCGCGCACCGAGGGTTCCGTACAAACTTGTAAGTAAGGTATCTTTTTTTTGTGGAGGACGTAGCAAGCACATTCAGTTAACTTGACAAGTGGCCCTCCTGAAATCACGACCATCTTAGTACCTGAAAGAGATCGCAGACCCGAGTATTTGATACAAATTTCAACTTCCTGAGAAAAATGGTCTTGACAGACAGAGAGACAGACAGACAAACAGACAGACAGACGGACGGACAACAAAGCGATCCTATTAGGGTTCCGTTTTCGGTACGGAACCCTAAAAATCAATGGCAGAAGGTTTTACAACTAAGCGACAAAGAGAACAGAATCCCTCAATTTACTAATAAAGCTAACTATATTTATCCCTCAACCATTAATTCTATAACTTGCCACCCTTTTCTTGAAACTGGAACAGACTTCGGTTACATCTTGTTGAAACGGCTTAACTGCTGTTTTTCAATTCATTCAAAAATTTTCATTCAAATTTTACAGAAGTAAGAAGGGGTCGACGCTCCAACTTTGTCTTCTTGGGGTGGAGGGTGAATCCTTAGTATTTAGAATCCGCTTCTTTGCAGTCGTATTATTGATGTTATGATGCCCATTTGAGGTGGAGGTCGCATCGTTATTGTTGCTTCTTGTGGCGTTTGTTGGAGGCATGAGGTTTATTGGGCATTGCGAACGCCGCATTGATAATATATTTTATCCTTACCACAGGTTTTCAAATGTCTGGAAAGGACATCCTTTCTTCCAAAAACTTTTTCGCATTGATTGCAGGTAAACATTTTTATTTTATTGATATAAGACGGAGTGTTGTTAAAAACTGACGATTTAGTGCTTATATACGTGTCGGATGCGATAAAATTAAACAAGTTGAAACTCGAAAATGCTGACTCGGCGATTCTTATCAACTATTTCACAATTCAATACTCGCGCGTGTTCAATGACTCATCCAAATTTTTCAGAATCACAAAACAAGGTCAAACTCTCAATATACTTATTAAGATAAACAGAGCAATTCCAAGAAATACGACTCATCCAGACAAGTTGAAACTGATTCGCAACGTATCTTATCTCTTTTTTCACAATGCATACATCCCATACTCGCGCGTGTTCAACGACTCATCTAAATTTCTCAGAATCACAAAACAAGCTCAAACTCTCAATATGCTTATTAGGATAAACATAACAATCCCAAGAAATATGACCCATCCAGAAAACTGAATACGCAGCGTTTCTTATCAATTATCTCACGATTCAGACATTCCTTACCCGCGCGCGTTCACGGACAGGTTGAAACAGTAAAATGTCGGCTCGGCGGTTGTTTGGACCGTGTCTCACGAAAACCAAAAGTTTCAATCAAGATACAGGGCTGGTCTAATCACTTACATGTTAGGGCTGCTCGCGTCTCCGCCAAGTGTGGATCGTCCTTCCGGCGCCTATTTTAAGGGAGGAATAGAGGATAATGGGTGGATTAAAATTGTTGTCTTCCAGACGTTGGATGCCGCTTCAGCCCTTTGGGCTCGTGATCACACCCCTGGTTAATTTTACTTGAAACTGAATAACGCGAGCACGTGCCGGTCGAACTTGGCTTCACGCTTCGATCTCGTTCTACACGCTTAGCACATTCAAAGCGTACTGCTCGACTAATATAAATTCGCGAAAAATTGATAAGTAAATCGCGCGATTTTGGTCCAAGTCGATACACCTTTCCCCTTCTGTTAATCGGTGCCGAAATCGATTCAAATGTTTGAATTAAAATATAGATTTATTAAAATTGGCGCGAACAGCGGTTCTTATGAATACATCTCATTTTGATTTATCCCGCCCGCGCTGAATTTTGAATTTTCCCGCGCAGGAAACCGGAAGTGTCAAGATCAATGGCAAAGTCAAAATCAATACCAAGGTCAACGGTCAGGTCAAGTTCAAGTCAAGGACGTAGGTGGAGGTAGTTCCACAACATATCATCTTTCCCAACTGACGGATACGCAGTACCGCTTTTATTATTTTCTATTGTTTCTTTAATTTTCTTACTGCGGTTGGTTCTGATGCCCCTTCTAGTTGCTTTTTAGATTTTCTTGTTTTTCGCTTTTAACTCTGCGCTGGTAATATGTCTATTGCTTCTCATCTGGATGCGTTCGAGTAACAGATTTTTTGTGATCTGACTGATTCTATCTTCTCCGTTAGTATTGGCGCGAAATGTCCGTTGGCTTTCCTGTAGGGTCCCGGTTATGGAGCTGTTTTTGGGCTATTAATATTTGTCTCTGAGTAATCACTGTTCTGTAGTGTGTTGTTAACATGGGTTTCAAATCTATGGATATCTCGTGGTGTTATCCATGATTGTTTCGGCGTTTTCTTTATCAATTTAAATCTTTCTCTGTAAAGTTGTATTTGTACTTTGCATCGTACCATTCGATGGTCGCTGCTTGTCCTACAGTTGTTAAGTACTGTTACGACTTTTACAATTGATAATTTGTCTGTGATTATAAAATCGATCGTTACGAGTTCTACCATCTGGGCTCTCCCATGTCCACCTCCTGTGACGTTTTTTTGTAGAAGAAGCTGTTCATTTGGTACAGATTATATTGTAGCAGAAAAGCCAGCATGGCTTCCCTCCGCGCATTTCTTCCTTCTGATCCAAACTAGCCCAGGCATGTTTCAGATTTGTTTGTTTTTAGACCAATTTTAGCGTTAAAAGGGAGTTATTTTTTAATTATTATTATTTTGTTTAGGGCTGCTGTTATATCTTCATAGAATATGTTCCGTCTAACTAAAGTCCTTCTAAAATCATGATGAACACCTAATTTAGTCTGTCCAAAACCAGGAACAAAACTCAAATTTGATTTATACAAGACCATAATCACGTACAAACTACGTTGTAATAAAAAAAAGGACTGGACATCTGTGTCATTAGCGCACATTCCATAACGTGCCCTTTGTCCCACGTTTTGGATAAATGCAATTGTTCTATCGTTTTATAGTTTGTCCAAAAACTAAGGGTTTTAATTAACACGCTAAAATCTACCTCCCCCAAACATATTAGTGCGAAGGCAATGTTGTGAGGCTGCCACCAATGTTGTGAAGGGGGTTATGGTGTGAACCTCCGCCGACTTCAATGTCGAGAGGGAAGGACTGCTGGCCAACAATTCTTCGGACTCTAAGATATATCTAAATATCTCGGGATCTTGTAATGTAATGTTCACCGAGATTCGCAAGACACGTAGTTTGTCGAATAATAGTCGAGTTGGTTTTAACAGTTTAATTAAACAATATTACCACGAAATAACTTAAGACATAAGAACTTATAGCTTACCACTCTACTCACTTTTCTCTTACTTCTTACTGACAACTGGGGAATTATACCATTCCTAGTATAATATATCTGTAAGAGGGGTTAAATCATCCCTCTAATTCAAATAAGGGAATAAGGGAATAATAATTGAATTTTCTTGGCTCCTCCCATGAACAATCGAGGCTTAAATTCTCTAAATCCCTGAAAGTGTCTGGTCCTCTGGTTAATCTCTATAAGAAGGTTTTCATAGGCCTTCGCACGTTTTCTAATATGTTTGGGGGAGGTAGATTTAGCGTGGCAATACAAACCCTTAGTTTCTGGACAAACTATAAAACTATAAAACAATTGCATTTATACAAAACGTGGGACAAAGGGCACGTTTTGGAATGTGCGCTAATGGCTTAGATGTCCAGTCCTGGTTTTTATTACAACACTCTGTTCATCCAATGGGAAGATGAAGCATAAATCTCCTTTTAATATACTCTTATCTAACTATATTGGTGTCAAAATTAAGTGCACTATCAAAATCAAAACTCGACTGTCCTTGACTGTTCTAGATTAAGACAAAATGTCGACTGCATTGCTAAGCAGGAGCGTAAGTGCGGTTCTGTTACCACTTCAAAACCTTGACCATTGTAGTTAATTAAATACCAAATTAAGTACGAATGTTGACTGACTAAGAGAAAAGACTAACATCAAGACCAAAAACAATACCAAGATCAAGCTTAAATCCATTCAGATGTAACCCACCCAGTCTAATTAATTCCTAATGAATTTCCAAACTAATTTACTTACGGTCTGGGTTGTGGTGTTCTGTCCCTTTGCCTCCGATTTTTGAACCAATTGGAGACCTGCGTCAAAGTGAGTCCAGTTCGCTTGGCCAAAGCTCGCTTCTCATCTGGGGTTGGATATCGGTTCCTGGAGTAGCATTCCTTCAAGGCGTTCCGACTCCGCTCCTTAAAGCAATACACCGTCTCTTCCCCATCCCAGATTGTTTTCGGCAGCGGGTATTTCTTCCTTAATCTATATTTATCTACAGCACCTACAAATGAAAAGAATCTCATTAAATGAAGAGTACGAGCAGAAGCAAATTTGAACCTGGTCAATACCTAAATCAAGTCCAAATTATAAATTTACACCAAGACCAAGAGCAGGATCAATATCAAGATCAACAACAGAATCTAAACAAAAATCTTAAACAGGGCCAAGACCAATACCAAGAACAATACGAGCACCAGAAACAAGGCAAAGAATCAAGATTACGGTTTGTTCTTGATATTCCTCTATAGCTCCTAGGAATGAAAAGAATAATTCAAAGAAGAAGTAAAAGTAGCATGAGGAACAAGACTGGTCTGTATAAAACGAAAAAGTTCAAAGAATAACCAAAACTTGACTGTCTTCAATATCAAATGTAAGACAAAGTTTGAACTGTAAAGGTTTAAGAATTAGCGGAATATCAAGACTTGATTCTCCTTGAATGTGCAATATATGGACAAAATTTTGACTATGCTAATCTAAGAGCAAGTTCAGACCTTGACTGTCGTCGAAGAATGTTCAAGATAAGAAGCGAATATTGACTATATAATATAACGACTTAGGGGCCGTTTAAGTATTACGTAATTTATGCAATTATTAAACCCCGCACCCGAACCCCAAGTCAGCCAAAGTAAGCAAAGCTCTTATTACCCCGCCCATGCTTACGTGTTGATTCCTGCAGCTGTTAGGTATAAGCTTAGAATAAAGGAATTTAAAGCACATAATATTTATTGAAGCAAATTTTTAATATGGTATTCAATTATTTTCTCCTATTATTATATTCAATCTTTATTCATATTCATTTGTTTTGTTCTTTTAAAATTTTGATATATAAAGTCAAATTAGCACTCCTCAGTCCATGACACATGAATCCATGACTCAATCCAGGACATGACTCTCTCATTTGATGTTTGTTGCTCGATGTTCTGTGTTTGCTCACTTTCGTCTGATTTTGGAATATCGACACTGTTCTCTTCGAGCCTTTCAACATCCTGGCACTCGTCTAAATCTTGTATTATACGCATCAATTCGGTAGCACGACGAGCAGCTACTCTTAAAGGCCTTACTTTCGTTGCGGTGTACGTGTTTATTTTTATGGATCTCCTCGACGTGGCGATTTAATGACTTGACTAAAGCATAATAAAGGCCACAAATTTTGCATGTTCGACTTGATAGTTTCAATTTTACCGTCGCGTCGGACAAAAATAATTGTAGGGCATTTGCAGAAAATTTTTGAGTGAAGAATTCAAATGTAGAGCTAAATGGACTGGTCATTGGACTGATCAGCCAAACCCAATTTATCAACTGTCTGTTTTACTTATACTGGTGGTAGGAGAAACCTGTTGTTTAGTAATCTAAATAAACCACTTCTTTGACGACAGCATTCTGTGTTTCTACATTTTACAATTTGAAGCAAGTATTAGGTTTCACGCACATGTTCTGAAAACTGATAAACTGAAAAAAAAAAAATTGAAAATAGGGAAGATCTGGTTCGCCCTACCCAACATATTTTGCAGTAAAATGATAACCATCAATTTCCATTGAACTCCATACCTCTGCTAATACATTTTCAGCAAACTCAAAATTTAATCTTTCTAAATGTTCATTAATTGTAATGCCACGGTCATCCAAATGGGACCCAAAATGGTCATGAGGCAATATCAGCCCAGCCAGTTCCCGACTAAGAGGAGCCATTCTGCGCTCTACTCGGTTATACGCACTTCTACCAGTTGCATTTGCAGCTATAAACAATGCATCGAGATCGTGTCGCTTAAAATGTTGTATAGCAAACCATGTATTTTATGTAATTCTTGTGTAAGGTTGTCAAGAGTTTTTACACTACGTATAGATTCCGTTCATCTTCTATTATCCGCTGCACTGCCAAATAAAGCAATATCCTTTTAGTATAACTTGGATTTGTCTATATTAAACGACATTTTTAACCATTCACCTTTGACGAAGGTGCATCCGATGGTAAAACAAAAACTATGCAATTTTATTCGCTTTCGAGCATGGACAACTAGTATTGCCATATATATGTTTAGATCAAAAAAACTAAATTTTGTAGAAAATCCGAAAAAGTAAAAAAATATTCCTGACGTAATCACCATCCAAATCCCCAACCCCCATGTCATCAAAAATAAGAAAAGGAAAGACACCACCGTCCCCCTGTAATGCTTATGTAATACTTGAATGGCCCCTTAGACCAAGAGCAGCACCAAGATAATGACCAAGACCAAGATTAAAACCAAGATCAAGTCAAGGATCAAAAGACCAAAACAAGAAGCAAGACTAGAAACAAGACGAAGACCAAGAGTTTGGCCTTTGCCGACATTTATCCATAGCACCTAGAAGTGAAAATGATTAAACATTAAAACAAAATTTTGACTATACATATCAAAGAGCAATTTGGATATTTAACTGTCGTCATTGAATGTTAAATTAAGATTAAATGTTGACTATGTTAACCTGGGCAGTGCTTCAGGCGATGGATAGTTCTGGTATAGACTCTAAATACTCAAACTTGATTCAATATATCTACGAACATGAGTAGCGAAAGTTGATATGTTCTGGCCCAGCCTCCAGCCTCTGACCTTGACCTCGGAGATTTACGCCAAAAGAAATTTCAATCAAATCATTCCGTGTGAGCGATGTAGACACCTACTTATTCAAACCATCAACGCCATTCAGATCTCTTAACACATCAGATAATCAAGCTCGATGGTTGGAGAATTATCACCACGGACTTACAGCGCTGGAAATTTATCGCCAAACCCGATTCAAAATAGGGTATTTTAATAGAAATCAATAAAACCATAAATTGTTTGTAAAGTTTTCATTATTTAACATTATTTCATTATTGGAGCCGGCAGCTGATAAGTTGGCACAGAAAAACATCGATTCGGTGGTTCTTATCTATACATCTCTCTCCATGTTTTTTCCTCGTCGCACTCATTTACTCTTATGGGGCAGTCAACATCACAAGTATGCAATACCCCCTCATATGCAACCAACTATACACCCCTGGTGCTTAGGCAACTCAGAGTTTTCACATGGAATCTTCTCAGCCCTTCACAAACACCCTCCTCACACCAAATTGTGAATTTTCCCGCGCGAAACCGGAAGTGGCTACCGGAAGTGGGAACCGGAAATGGATACCATAAGTGGGGACCGTAAGTGGGGACCGCAAATGAGGACCGTAAGTGGGGACTGAGAGTGGTCAAGGTCACCGGAAGTGGCCTAGGTCAAGGTCAGAGGCTGGAGGCTGGAGGCTGGGCTAGAACATGACATCTTTTCTTATTAACATGCTACCTTGCATGTCAAGCTGGAAGAGGATGTAACCCAATCCTCTTCCAGCTTGACATACTGCGAGAAATACCGATCAGGATGGGCGTCCGACAAGGCGATGATACCATCTCACCGAAACTTTTTACCCTAGCGTTGGGGAACGTATTTAAAAATCTTTCTTTGGAGCCAAAGGGAGTTGACATAGATGGAATCCGTCTTAATCGCCTACGCTTTACCGACGATATTGTACTTACCAGCGACCCAAATACTATTCTACGTGAACTACAGATTCTACGTAAGTCTCCCAAGCGATGGGACCGAAAATGAATCTTGAGAAAATTAAAATCATGAGTGCGAGCAGTATAATGGTCACCATCGGTAATCATACTCTTGAGAAAGTCGATGAGTATGTATAACTGGGACACTCAAGTTGGGAAAACACAATCAGACAGCCGAAAGCACCAGACGTATCGGCTTGATATGGGCGGCGTTTGGCAGGTTCAGCTACATTCTTCGAGAACCACGCATCCCTATAAACCTCAAGAAGAAGGTTTTTGACTCATGCATCCTGCTGGTCGAAAGCAAATCGACTTCCGAGTCTGCCAGCGAGCGAAGGAGTGAGCGATGCTGGGACAAAATTCTAAATGATGAAATCAGGAGAACAGGGGTCGTGGATGTTGTGGAGCGAGTGGTGTGTCTTAAGTGGCAATGAGCGGGTCAAATAACAAGAGACAACATCAAGTGGACTAAAGTCCTATTACAATGGAGGCCGCAAAGATCGAAGAGAAGGAAAGATCGATATGAAAAAATTTGAAAGACACCTATGTTGAGGAATGGACGGAAACAGGCTTAAAAAAAGGTGACTATATAAATCAAATTCGAAGACCTTGACCAAGACGAAGAGCAGCCTCAAGATCGAAAGTCCCCAAGATCAAGACCAGAACTTTGTCTAAGACAAAGACCAAGACCAGGAACAAGACGAAGATCAGGACAAAGGTTTGGTCTTGATATTTATTTATAGCTTCTAGAAATTAGAGGGATTAAATTAAAGGTATCGGTAAAAGAAGAAGAAAGATTATAAGATAAAAGAAGAGTATAAAAGAAGAAAGACACGAAGAATTTTGGTCTGTTCAAACTCAAAATGAAGATCAGGTCTAAACTTAAACCAAAAGTTAGCCGTATTCAATATCCAAGCTTAAGACTAAGTTTCAACTGTAAACGTCCAATATATAGAGTACCATATCCAAGTCCAAGACAAATACAAAGAGCAGTACCAGTAGCCAGAACTAAGAGGTTTATTATTCTCAATATTTATCTTTCGCACCCACTACAGTGGACCCAAAGAGGATTATTCTTAATATTTGTAAGCTGTAGTACCCATATATAAGGATTAGGTATATTAAAGGAATATATAAAAAAGAAAGAAAAATCAAACCCAAAACGAATATACCTTGACTTTACAATATAGGAATAAGACGAAAACGAGGACCAAGAACAAAAACAAAACCAAGGCGAAGCCCAAAAGCAAGACCAAGACCAAGAATAAGACCCCTAGGTCTTATTCTTGGTTGAAAACCAAGGCGAAGATCAAGACAATGACGAATACCAAGAACTAAGACAAATGTGAATATCAAAACCAAGATCATAACAAAAACAGCACAGTCTATGAAAACGAAGCACAGTCTATGAAAGAAGACCAAGGCGATGACCAAGACAAAGACCAGCACCAAGAAGTACAACAAATGTGAATATCAAAACCAAGACCAAAACAAAGACAGCACAGTCTATGAAAATTTCTTAAGCTTCTCTATTGTTCCTTTCACATTTACCTAATGGTCTTCCGCGGACCTTTTCCGCCTCCCTGTAATGCGCCTTGAACCACAGCGTCTGCAAATCCGGATGCCAGCGTGGATGAAACGCGTGCGACTCCAGAATCGCGTAGAGCTCGTGGTAGGACCCCCGGTGGAACGCCACCGCTGCCCTCGCCCTCAAGATGCTCTCGTTGCCGCGCAGCAGCTCCGACGGTGGAAGAGACCACAGGAACGTCGCCAAGCGTTCTATATCGCCTCGCTGATGAAGAGCTTCACACATACATTGCACCTAAAAATATAAACAAAAAGAATTAGTAAAAACCATCCTATCTTGTCTGTCTGGTCCAATCCGTCTAGTTCTGTCTGTCTAGTAGTGTCTGTCTGTCTAGTCCTGTGTGTCTAGTCCTGTGTGTCTAGTCCTCTCGGTCTAGTACGGTCTGTCTAGTCGTGACTGTCTTTCTTCTGTCTGTCTAGTCCGTCTAGTCTTGTCTATCTAGTTCTGTCCGTTTAGTCCTGACAGTCTAGGCCTGTTTATCTAGTCCTGTGAGTCTAGTCCTCTCTGTCTAGTGCTCTCTGTCTAGTACGGTATGTCTAGTCTAGTTTTTATAGTCCTTTCTGTCTAGTCCTGTCTGTGAGGTCCTGCCTGTCCAGTCCGGTCTGTCTAGTCCCATCTATATAGTCGTGCCTGTTTAGTACTGTCTGTCTAGCCCTTTCTGCCTATTCCTGTCTATTTGGTCCTG
This sequence comes from Phosphuga atrata, assembly GCA_944588485.1. NCBI lineage: Eukaryota > Metazoa > Arthropoda > Insecta > Coleoptera > Silphidae > Phosphuga > Phosphuga atrata. Next base: position 25,980,915 of record OX155905.1, on the reverse strand, counting down.
TCTGTCTTTGTCCTGTTTGTCTCGTCCTGCCTGTCTACTCCTGTCTGTCTAGTCCTAATTATCTAGTTCTGTCGATCTAGTCCTATATGACTACTCCTGTCTGTCTAGTTCTGACTGTCTACTCCTGTCTAATTAGACCTGTCTGTCTAGTCCTGTCTGTCTAGTACTGCCTGTTTAATCCTGTCGGTCTAGTGCTGTCTGTCTATTCCTGCTTGCATAGTCCCATCTGTATTTGTCTTGTCTGCCTAGTCCTGTCTATCTAGTCCTGTCTGTCTAGTTTTGTATGTCTAGTCCTGTCTGTATAATCCTGTGTGTCTAGTCCTGTCTGTCTAGATCTGTCTGTCTAGTCCTGTCTCTCTAGTAATGTTTGGGTGAGCCCGTCTGTCTAGTCCTGTCTTTCATATCCTGTCTGTGTAGTCCTGTCTGTCCAGTCTATCTTGTCCTATCTATCTAGTACTGACTATCTAGTCATGTCTATCTAGTCCTATATGTGAAGTCAGGCCTGTCCAGTCATGTTTATCTAGTCATGACTGTCAAGTCATGTCTGTCGAATCTGGTCCTGCCTGTTTACTCCTGTCTGTCTAGACATGTCTGCAAACTTGTGTTTCTAGTCCTGTCTGTATATCTAATTACTTCAATTTAAACTCGCCTGTGTAGTTTACAATATTACGTAGTATTACTACATATTACAACTAAACAAAATAAATAATAATTCGTTTTGTGTGAAAAATGTGCTGATAAATCAAATGAACGCGAAAGGATTTTTGTTTATGTAACCGAATCGGCCGATTGTGCCGGCTCGAATTACGTGGAAATTTATTTACAAACAATGAACGCTCGCCGTTATCGGCTCGTTTGCGGCGCATACTTGGACATCTCTCAATGAAAACATCCTCGCAATTCCTTTATCTCTCCATTGATAAACTATTTTAATTGATAAAATCCAACATCATCAACATTTATTCCAAATAGGTTGTTAATTCTAATTTTATATCATTTTAGCTTACTTACGCTTCATATCTACTCTTATCTAGATAGATTATATTATTTAATAGATAAGGCTAGATATGCAAGGCAGACAAAACTAAACAAATAAGATTAAGTTTAAACTGTGCTAGTCAGACAAGGTCTTGTCTTGTTAGTATCATGTATTATTAGTTGTTAATATTCATGGCTTCTTCAATAATTGTTTTAATATAAGATTAATTGTTTTGTTCCTGTTAAAATATTTGCAAAACAAACGGAGATTTGGAAAAAATGTAAATTTGTAATTGGATATTTGTAAATGTTTACAAAAGTTTTCAATTGCAAGAGATAATAAGCTATCGAATTACGCTAGAATTCAATGAATCAATTTTGTATTTTCCTGAATGAATAAATGGAAGGATACAATTAAATGGATAAAGATTAATAAGCTTTGCAGTTTGAATTGAGATTGGTTTAACATTCAAGCAGTTTCCGAAATATTTGTCAGAGCAATAACAAAAATCTTGTCTTCGTACTGTACAGGAGATATGTGTTTTCAAATGTAATATAGATCAAAGATAAGTGAAAGAAACTTTTTTTTACAAATCTCTTTTTCTATAAAATTATCAGTTTACAAAATCCAAGCAGCATTTCCATTTTACCTGGAAACATAAAACACACAAAAAGAAACTATGTTCAACTAAACAAAGAGATTTTAACATTTTAAGTTTACACAAATCTTAATCCTTTCTCACTAAACATCAACAAATCTCTCACTTAAAATCAACAAAACTCTTTAGTAATTTTTTGTGGATGAACCAGGGCAGACAAATAGATTGATAATTGATATATAAAACAGAAGCACAATAGACAAACACAAAACTTTGTTGACAAAATTTAAAATGAGAAAGGTTTCCCTTAAGAAAATGCATTAGGAGAAAGAGATAAAGTCTAATAAAATAATGTAAAAAAAATCCATCGTTCTGATCAGGATCAGGAAAAAGGTGCGTTTTCGGATCTCTGAAACTACAAATCCCTGCGAAATAATTTTCCGCACATTGAAACTAGTCGACAAGACGAGCAAATCGATTATAAATTATTTGGAACAATTCAAGTTTTTATTGCAAAATTCTGATTTTTTTTTCAAATTTTCGGAAATTTCGACGACACAAGTCCGTATGTCGAGAGCAACGGGCGATAATTAAAAAGTAATTGTGGCGTTCTTAAAAATATCAAGCACTTTCCTAGTTTAGTGCTCGGGCGACCAAATTTCGCGAAATTTCGCTCGATTTAGCCAATTTCATCAAGTCATATCTCGCGAACGGAAGCGGCTAGCGAAATACAATTTGCATATTTACAACCAGCAAAATTTCAAAATGTGTCTGAAAGTGTTTGGTCTACACTTTGAAATTTTCCATTCACTTGATATATAACGATTTTTAGGAAATTCATTTTCTCGCATTTTCCGCGGATTACACAATGTAAATAACTTTCGAACGGCTTTTCGCAGAAACTTCTAGTTTGCGCCAATCGAATCAGCGTCCCAAAATTAGTTAAACCAAGAAAACATGTATAATATCTCTGAGTTCCATTTCATTAAAAAATTCCACAGAACCACCTATTGATCCGCTGGAGGATTCTTACATTTTAATTTACTTCTCGGTCAATTTTCAACCGATTTTCACAAATTTAGTCTCGAAAGATGCATAAGAGATTGGGCTAAATTATTCCGCAGGATAAAGTTGAATGAATTGTCTATATCTAAAATAATTTTAGATATATCAGCAAAATAAACTCGTAAATCGTGTTCAGCACTTCGGATGAACTGCAGCAACACCATCGGATGAACTACACAAGAAGAGTTCAGCACTTCAATTGCCTTCGGATGAACTACTTGTCCAAGAACCAGCGGATGTGCTACATAAAAAGAGTTCTGCACTTCAATTTCCTTCGGATGAACTGCACAAGAAGAGTTCTGCATCAGCAACAACATAAATACCAAAGGGTTCATTTGGTTAATTCATGGTTCAAAAAAACCACAAACTGTATTTAAGACGAAACACCTCCATCGACGCAACTTGAGAGCAACTGAGACATTTTTAACTCTGCCTGCTGAAGAGGATTGGTGGATTGAGTAGCTACTCCTCCGAGGCCGCCGGTCCCAAGTCCGGGTAAAAGAGGAGGGTTTGGCGGTGGACCAGTAAGCCGCCCCTGGAAAAACAAAAACACTACGAAACCCTTAAAAACGTGTAGCGGCAACGAGCCGTTCCATTTTTGTTTATTAGTTTACGAGGGCATTACGGTGATTACCCAAATATTTTCAGACGCATTTCCGAAAATATTTTATTAGGGTCAATGGTATAATCCCCGGGGAAATTACGACAAGATGTTTTTTCCGAGAATCGGTAATCGCCAAAACAACAAATTGCCGAATATAGAAAAACAATCACCCCCAGATGAGAGGCCAGTTACCTGGACATAATATAAATACCTGGACCCCCGAATAAACAAGACAGTGAAGTAACACAGTCAGGCGCAACCAACCAAAGAGTCCAGTTCAGTCCAGCCAGTGGACACAGTCAGTGACATCAGTCAAGCCCGTGGACTCAGACAAATCAGTACAGACAGTTAGCGAAGAGACTCCAGTCAGTCCAGCCAGTGGACTCATTCAACCAGACTACATTATTCAACGGCGTATAAACGGCACCATAAACGCCTCGAACATAACCTAAAACAACGACATCAGCAAACGGACAAGGAATTTTCTTTTGCAACCTTTAATGTACGAACGCTCAATAAACCAGCAGGACATAGAGCGCTCGTAGAAGAAATCAATAAATACGATCTTGCAATTAAAGCCGTCCACGAGACCAGATGGATAAGCACTATCTAGACTACTACAAATCATATACGATATGTTACAGTGGAAAAACAGATGGGAACAAAGAACTGGGAGTAGCATTCATCATAAACAAAGCAATGAAATCAGCAATCATTGACTTCCAACCTGTCAGTGCAAGAATATGTAAACTACGAATCCGTACACGTCACACGAATGCAACGATCATCAATGTTCGTTACCCCACGTAGGAAAAAAACGATGACACAAAGATAAGGCTCTATAATGAGGTAGAAAGAGTTTATGACTCTACGCCATCTAATGACGTTAAAATTATTTTAGGGGCCATGAACGCCAAAATTGAAACATAAATAAAGTATAGAGGAACAAGCATAGTCTGCCTGAATGAACCAACAACAATTTAACACTAGTAACACCATTAAGACAAACAGAGCTACTGTCAATGGAGGAAGACAGCGAACACACGACGGTACCAACTATAGAAGAAGTTGTAACAGCAATCAACACGCTAAAGGCTAATAAATCTCCAGGCATCGACAAAATACAAGGCGAAATACTGAAACATGGCGGCGAAAAGCTAGCATGCTATTTACACCATCTCCTAATGGAAATATAGAAGAAATCGTTCCGGGATTTATATATCCCGCAAGAATGGCGATAGGATGCCATGCTCAAATCACATAGGAGTATCACTGGTGTGCAACGGATACAAAATATTCAAGGCCATACAAGCACAAGACAACTTGGAACAAGTAAACGACTTCAAGCATCTGGGCGCAAACATCAATAGTAAAGGCCTGGAAGACGCGGAAATTAGAGCCAGAGTGATGATGGCAAAAAAGCGTATTTCTCATTGGCGAATGTACTTAAGTCCGATGTGATACACAGAGACACAAAAAATAAGGTGTACAAAACAATCATGCGACCAATACTCACGTACGGCTGTGAAGTGTGGATCGTACCCGTATAGAATGAAGAAAAAATCGATGCGTTCGAGAGGAAAATATTAAGAAGGATCCTAGGACCAGTACGGAAAAATGAAGAATATAGGAGGCGATACAACAAGGAAGTATATCAGGCCCTTAAAGACCAATCAGTGTCGATGTACGTGAAACTGGAGTGGCCGAATGGATGGGAAGAGGCCAAGAAAAAGATGGGAGGATGAAGTAGACCAAGACGCGGACGAATTCTTAAACTAGGAAGATGGAAGGAAGTGATCCGTGAAAGAGAGGAATGGAGGAAGAAGCTAGGGGTGGCGGCCAAGGCTCAAGTTGGGCTGTAGCGCCAGAAGAAGAAGAGGAGAAGAGATTTTTTTACTGTAGGAAATGACGTTTTAACGGAACTGTACGGAACGGGACGGTACAATACGGTTAAACATTTTTTTATGAGATTAGGTTAGATTAGACTCTTTTGTGAAGTGTTAGGTTAGAATAAATAGTTATTCCTATAGGTTAGGTTAGATTAGATAGAAACTAACCTAACCTGATCAGTTAAGAATTGTATGTATAAACTATATTAAATATTATAATATAATCTATACTTGTTATTTAGAATTTATGGTTTCAGTCTGGTTTGAAATGCTTGTCTCTATAAGTTTGAGCGGTTCTAACTTGGAAACTATTGAGAATAGAAAGTATTAGTTCACATATTTGGATGCATTAGAGTTTGTTTATCTATAAGAAGATGAAGGACATCAAAGTGAATGTATAGTAGTTACACCGCAATATTTACAAACTTGAAAGAATGGTTGGGTAGAAACTAAGAAAACTGGGTATTTTGAATGGCTGTAACTTTGAAACAAATCACGATATGAACTTCCAGATCGCAAATATGGATTCCTTGATGCTTTTCCTATAAGGCCCAGATGTAAATTTAAATAGAAAATTATTTGCTAGACAACGATATCTAAAACCCAGGGGTTTAACAATTTCTAGACAATTGCAAAAATATCAAATTAAGGAATACCAACTTATTACAGCGGAACACAGTTTAAATATATAAATATATTCAACCTTAAGCCGAAGCACTATAATATCATTTAAGGCTTTTTAAGTCTTATAATATCATTAAGTCAGATATTTGTGTTATTCTCTAGGACTCAGTTCACTTCCGTGACACTAAAACGAGACACTAGATAAATAACATTGTTTTTTAAGATTTTTAAAGATCTTTCTATTTAACAAAAAGTGAATAGCCATCTGCAGTTGCGTTTCGAGATCTATCTCTCATCAGTGCTGCTTTGCTCTTTTGAATTATAAAATGGAATACACTTACATTCGTTTGAAAACCATGTGCTGGGCTGTCGAGGATAGGTTATGTTTCGACAGGTGTGTGGAATTCCTGAACTTAGTTTCAGTTATTGCTTTATATGATAATTGAATATAGGGTGAAACTAAACCAGGGATGGGCAAATTTCTTGGCTGTCGGGCCACATTACGCATGAAAATATGACGGCGGGCCGCATTGTTTTTTTTTAATAGTTCGCCTGGACAGAACAATATTGTTAGGTTCTCTTTTGTAGAACGAAATATATTCAGAGAATCTCGTAAATGAGCAGTGTGTATAAAATAGTGACTGTTAGATAAGAAAGTAAACATCAGGTCTACTAAACATAATGAGCATGTCATAGGCATGAAATTAAAGTAATTTACAAAATGCTTAACGGGCCGCATATTAGGCCGACGCGGACCGCATGTGGCCCGCTGTCCGCCATTTGCCCAGGTCTGAACTAAACTAATAATATATATATATATATATATATATATATATATATATATATATATATATATATACAGGGTGCTTCAAAAAAATGTATACACACTTTAAACTATTGTAGTTTTCCCGCTCTACAAGGCTAATGTTATATTTCTTCGCCAGGTGCCAGCATAATCGTCCCTCTATGTTATATTATCAGTTGGAATTTGTAATATCAACATGGGGGACGTACGTTTGAGTATTGAAGAACGTAAGCAGGTTATTAAGTGGTACTGGAAGTTTGAGAATGTAAATGAAGTTCAAAGACAGTGGAGAAGGGAGTATGATACAGAACCACCTTCAAGATTAACAATTACACGCATACGAGACAAATTCGAAGTTCATGGAACAGTGTGTGATGTGCATAAAGGTCATTCAGGTCGGCCTCGAACAGCTACAAGTGATGAGTCATCAACGGCAGTCTTGGAACTGTTTCAACGCTCTCCTAACAAATCTTCAAGGCAAGGGGCACGTGAAAGTGATGTAAGTGCTAGCAGCGTGCTACGCATTCTGAAGAGAGGCAAGTATCGTGTTTACATTCCAAGGCTGGTGCAACAGCTAAATGACGACGATCCAGATCGAAGGTTGCAATTTTGTGAATGGATTCAGGAGATGGTGATACGTGAACCGGGATTTATGGGTAGCATCATTTGGTCGGATGAAGCCCAATTCAAACTTAATGGAACTGTCAATAGGCACAATTGTGTTTACTGGGGTAAAGAAAATCCTCACATTACAATTGAAAAAGCTGTAAATTTGCCTGGTGTAAATGTGTGGTGCGGTTTGTCTTCAAGGGGACTCATTGGACCTTTTCGATTTGAAGGCACTGTAACTGGTATTAATTACCTAACAATGCTTGCTGATTCCATATTTCCTGCCATTCGTGCATTATACGGTAATGATGATTTTTATTTTCAACAAGATGGTGCTCCGCCGCACTATGACAGGGACGTACGAGCTTACCTGGATCAAAATTTGTCGGGACAGTGGATAGGACGCAGGGGGCCAATCGAGTTTCCAGCACGCTCTCCAGACCTTACACCACTGGATTTCTTCTTGTGGGGCACAGTAAAAGATGAGGTGTACAAACGTAAACCACGTAACCTAGACATTCTTTGGAATGAGATTCAAGCAGTGTGTAGAGAAATCTCATTGGACGTTTTGATACGATGTACAGAATCAGTGGTGACTCGTACTCACCAGAGGACTCACAGAATTGTATTGATGCTGCAGGTCACCAATTTGAACAGTATTAACATTTGTTATTTATGTTTCATTTACATTGGACTTTCAGCTTTCTATTTTCCTGAAATTTAACTTTGTAGAACGGTAAATAAATTTTCTATGGAAGTTCAAAGTGTGTATACATTTTTTTGAAGCACCCTGTATATGTATATATATATATATATATATATATATATATATATATATATATAACCTAAACAGCACAGCACTTGGTTTTCTAACTAATTTAAGTGTATTCCATTTTATAATTCAAAAGAGCAAAGTTGCAATGTTGTGAGACAGATCTTGAAACGCGTCTGCAGATGGCTATTCACCTTGGGTTAAATAGAAAGTTCTGATCTTAAAAACAATGTTATTTATCTAGTGTCTTGTTTTAGTGTCACAGAAGTGAACTGAGTAATAGTGAATAACACAAATATCTGTTGTCTTTCAAAATGAGATTTGTTTTATTGTCCTAAAAAGACTTAATGATATTATAGAGCTTCGGAAAGGTTGAATATATTTATATATTCAACCAATAATTAGTTTAGGTTAGGTATATATTCAAGCTATAATTAGTTTAGTTTCACCCTATATTAAATTAAGGAATATTTGGGAAAAGTATATCAGGTTTGAATGACCGTAACTTAGAAACAAAATATGATAGGAACTTCCGGTTTGCAAATTTGGATTGCTTGGATTTTTTAGATAAACAACGACAAATATAAACTTGAAGAAATTGTTGAGAAGAAATTAGGAAAATTGCGTCTAGTTTCAAATAGCTGTAACTTGGATACAAATCACTGAATGGACAACTGGTTTGCAAATTTTGATTTTTTGTTGAGTTTTTCCTAGGATCCTCAGTTGAGAATTTAAATGGAAAATGATTAGTTTCAGCAGCGCATGAAATCTTGAGGAACTGACATTTTCTAGACAATTGTAGAAACATCAAATGAAGGAGTAATTAGAAAAACTATATCATGTTTAAATGGCAGTAACATATTTGGATGCCTTAAAGTTTTTCCCATGGGAAAATGATGAAAATCTATGTAAATGTTAGACAGCAATAGATGAAAACTTGAAAGAATTGCCGAGAAAAAAATAAAAAAACAGTGTCTGTTTTGAACACAGATAACTTGGAAACGAAACACGATATGAACTTCCGGTTTGTAAATTTGGATTCCTTTGTTTCTTATGAGAAAATGATGGATGATGTCTAGATGAATGTTTAATAGTTAGACAGCGATAGATGTTAATTGGGAAAACTATACACGGAAAAAAGTACACTTTAAAAATTACAGTTTAAATAGTAGTAGCGGCCTTACGAATACAAATTTGTAAAGATTGCAGTCGCACACTGTAATTTTTACAATTTATTTACTAATAATATCGGAAACTGTAATTTCAACAAAAGCAATTTGTAGTTTTCACAGTTTCAAAATCGTAAGGCCGCAGCTACTATTTGAAACTGTAATTTTTAATGTGTACTTTTGTCCGTGTATCACGTTAGAATGACTGCAACTTAGAAACAAAAGATGATCGGAGCTTCCGATTTGCAAGTTTGGAGTCTTTGGGTTTTTTCATGTAATAAAATGATGGATGATGTCTAGATGAATGTTTAATAGCTAGACAGAGATAGATGAAAACTTATATGATTGAAGAAATTGTTGAGAAGAAATTAGGAAAACTGCGTCTGGCTTCAAACGGCTGTAGCATCACGATATGTAAGAAACAAATCACGATATGAACATCCGGTCCGCAAAATTTTGATTCGTTTTTTCTGTTATACTAACAATCAGTTGAAAATGTAATTGGAAAATGATTAGTTAGGACTATTGTAAGCACATTAAATTAAGGAGTAATTAGGAAAACTATAACATGTTTAAATGGCTATAACTTAAGAACAAAAGATAATAGGAACTTCCAGTTTGAAAATTTGGATTCCTTGAAGTTTTTACATTGAGAAAATGATGGAAATCTATGTTAATGCAAGACAACAATAGATAAAAACTTGAAGATATTGGTTAGTAAAAATTATAAAAACCGCGTCTGGTTTGAATGCTGATAACTGGGAAACAAAACATGATATCAAATTAGATTATCAAATAAGATTTCAAATTTGGATTCCATGGAGTCTTTCTTAAGAGAAAATGATGTATGATTTCTAGTAGGGCATCCAAACCGGTTAAGATCGAACGCGGTTAACCGGGTTCTCTGTTAAAATTTACGAAACCGTAAAACCGGGTTTTTTCCGAATAACCGAAAGTCGTTTTTTTTTCTTCAAGCGGAAACTAATTTTATTTTTCTATTGTTATTCATGAAGTATTATATTGTCGATATATTTGTACTCAAATAAAACGTAAGTGCAGTAAATATGTAGTCAAATAAATGTTCGCAGATTTAGAGTGCTCATAATCTTAATCCTAAATAAATGTAAATACTATGGTTAATTCAATATGGTTAATAATATGATTAATCTATGGTTATTCATTAAATATATTGTGGATTTATTTGTACTCAAATAAAACGTAAGAGTAGTAAATACGTGAAATAACGAATCGCAGATTTAGAGTGCGCATAATCTTGATCCTGAAAATCTTGATCCTATTCTTACATTTTAGTTTAGTTTCTTACTTTGATAAATATATATATATATATATATATATATATATATATATATATATATATATATATATATATGTATATATATATATATATATATATATATATATATATATATATATATATATATATATATACATTTATAGTTATCTCTACGTAAAGAATTTATTCTAACAACAATATCTTTTTTCTTTACGTAAATATAATGAAATAATACATTTTTTTTATTTATTAAATAATTATAAAGGGTAAATAAATATTTATTTTATTCGGTTGCAGCTGTTCTATTTTTGGAATAAGTTTTAAAAGGTAAATACTCAATTTATTTATTTTTATACTTAAAACCAGGTTTTAACCGGTTAACCGGTTTTTTACTTTACGAAAACCCGGTTTTTGAAATTTCATTGGTGTTTTGGATACCCTAATTTCTAGTTGAAAGTTTAATAGTTAGACAGCGTTAGATGTTAATTGGGAAAACTATATCATGTTAAAATGACTGTAACTTAGAACCAAAAATGATAGGAGCTTCCGGTTTGCAAGTTTGAATTCCATGGAATTCTTTCCGTAATAAAATGATGGATGATGTCTAGATAGAAGGATGTTTAATAGCTAAACAACGATAAATGAAAACTTGAAGAAATTGTTGAGAAGAAATTAGGAAAACTGCGTTTGGTTTCAAATGGCTGTCACATGGAAACAAATCACGATATGAACATCCGGTTCGCAAATTTTGATTCCTTTGAGTTTTTCCTTTGATCCTCAGTTGAGAATTTAAATGCAAAATGATAAGTTAGGCAGCGATGGATGAAATCTTGAGGAACTACCTTTTTCTAGACTATTGTAAAAACATCAAATTAAGGAGTAATTAGAAAAACTACTATACTATCAAATATACTAACTATCAAGTTCAAATGGCTGTAACTAAGGCTGGAATCAAAGATGATAAGAACTTCCGGTTTGCAAATTCGGATTTCTTGAAGTTGTTCCTATGAGAAACTGATGGAAATCTATGTAAATATTAGACAGCAATAGATGAAAACTAGAAGGAATTGCCGAGAAAAAAATTAATAATGGAAAATGATTAGTTAGAGAGCGATGGATGAAATCTTAGGAACTAACTTTTTCCAGAAAATTGTAAAAACATCAAATTAAGAAGTAATTAGGAAAACTATATCAAGTTTAAGTGGCAGTAGCTTCCGGTTTGCAAATTTGGATTCCTTGAAGTTTTTCCAATGAGAAAATGATGGAAATCTATGTTAATGCTAGACAACAATAGATGAAAGCTTGAAGATGCTGAGTAAAAATTTAAAAAACCGCGTCTGGTTTGATTGCTGATAACTTGGAAAGAAAACACAAGATGAACTTTCAGATTTCAAATTTGGATTTCTTAGAGTTTTCCTTAAAAAAATGATGATTTCCAGATAAATGTATAATAGTTAGACAGCGATAGATGTTAATTGGGAAAACTATATTATGTTTAAATGACTGTAACTTAGAAACAAAAGATGTTAGGAGCTTCCGGATTGCAAGTTTGAACTCTTTGGAGTTTTTCCTCTAGTAAAATGATGGATCATGTCTTGATGAATGTTTAATAGCTATACAGCGATAGATGAAAACTTAAAGAAATTGTTGAGAAGCAATTAGGAAAACTGCGTCTGGTTTGAAATGGTCGTAATTTGAAAAAAAATCATGATATGAACATACTAGGGTTTGACGGTTCTTCAAACCCGGTTTAAAAAAACCGTTTTTTTTTAAATTGTTACATTCGAAAACCGGTTTACACATTAAGAAAACCGGTATAATAAATTAAATTAGGTATTAGGTAAAAATTATTTTTAATCTTTGATTTGATTTGCTATTCATTCTAAGCAAGGAGTTGGGTTGGCCAGTGGTTGTGCGATGTGCATATTAACAAGTTAAGATATATTTGAATTTCTGTTAAAAGAACTAAAAAAATGAAACACTGAAACAAGTTTGAAATTATTATATGCTTTATAAGAACGAATTCAAGAAAGAAGACAAGTAGAATAAGCAACTATTTTGATGCATTTGCAAAATCCACAAAACATTTCCAGTTTAGCAAAGAAATCTAGTGTACTACTTTCTTTAGCTTAAAAAACCGAAATTATTAAGTTAGCTAGAAAAATATTGCCTAGAATATTTCCAAATTCTTATGTGGAAACTGATTCTTATGAAGAGCAAACCGTAGTAACTACTCATAAGAGTAATGCATTTTAAAGGAAGCCATGAAACAATCTATTCATAACTTTCTTGAAGACCCTAGTTTTCGTTATTTTGTGTAAGTAATATTTAATCATTTTTTTTTAATTTTCACTTTGATATTGATTTTGTTTTTTGTTTATATAAATTAAATAAAATATTTTTCACTTCTATTTTTTTCTATTTTTATTATTATTATATTTATTTTATTATATCTATTTTTTTGACCAAAATTCGATGGAGTATTTCCTATGGGGCACAGTTGTAAATTTAAATGGAGAATTATTAGACAGCGATGTATAAAATCTTAACTTTTTGTAGACAATTGCAAAAACATCAAATTAAGGAATATTTGCAAAACTATGTCATATATAAACGGTTGTAACTTTGGAACAAAAGACAACAGGAACTTCCTGTTTGCAAATTTGGATTCCTTGGAGTTTTTCCTATGGGGCTGGTTGTAAATTTAAATGGAAAATTATAAATTAAAAATCAAATTACAGGATAATAGAGAAAACTGTCACGTTTGAAAGGAGGTCACTTAGAAACAAATGACTGATTGCTAATTCCCTATTAGGAATAGTTGGAAATATACATAGAAATTTAGTAGTTTTTTAGTAGTTTAGGAAGAAATAAATTAAACTTCAAAGAAGTAACGTTTGGAAAATTGAAAAGTTGGTAACAAATTGCAAAAACTACTAAGCCTATAATTTTGTCAACGGCTATAACTTTGAAACCATAGATTATAGGAACTTCCGGTATACAAATTTAGGTTATTTAAAGCTTTCCTATTGATACCAATTACAAATTTAAGTGTAAAGTTAGTAGTTAGGCAGCGATATATAAAATCTTGTGGGATAGACAATTGTAAAAACAAACTAAGGAATAATTCTAAAAACTATGTCATGTTTTAAAGACGAAAAGAACTTGCGGTTTGCAAATGTTGGAGCTTTTTGTTTCCCTGGTATTTTTCCTATTAGAAACCGTTGAAAATATACATGCAAATTTAGTAAATAGACAGCCATAAATTAATTTTACCTTTATTGGTAATTGTAAAAAACCATGTTGAGGAATAAAAAACTACGTCAAGTTTAACAAATATCACCTAGAAACAAGATATGATAGGAACTTCCGGTTTGCAACTTTGATTCCTTGTGGCTTTTCCTATAGAATACACATAGAAATCTAGCTGAATATTTAGAAGTACGGTGCGTAGATGAAAACATGAAGGAATAACTTTTTTGAGAAATTGTTCAAATTATGAATAATGCGTCTATACGTCTAATAATCTTTGAATCGCTGTAACTTAGAAACAAAAGACGATGGGAACGTACAGTATGCACATTTAGAGATCTTTCAGTTTTTGAAATTAGTATTAGTTGAAAATGTAAATGTAAACTTATATTGGGATTTTTAAAAATGTTGAGAAAGAATATTGAATTCTACAACAGATATTTGTATGTTATTACTAGCCCCAGTCCACTCTCGTGGCACTAAACGAGTACTAGATAAATAACATTGTTTTTAAAATCATATATTTCTATTAAACTTAAGTGAATAGCCATCTGCAAGTGGCTAGCCGTTTGCACATGGCTATTCACTTAAGTTAAATAGAAAGATATGATCTTAAAAACAATGTTATTTATTTAGTACTCGTTTAATGCTACGAAAGTGAACTGGCGTCTAGTAATAATATACAAATATCTATTATATAATTCAATATCCCTTGTGCTATTAGCAAGTGAGCCAGTTGTTTCAAGATTTGTTTTGTAGTCTTAAAAAGACTTAATTTTATAGAGCTACAAACAGATTGAATATATTTATATATTCAGGCTATATTTCGCGTTTAATAAGTTTGGCTGTAACTTAGTTATAATCGAGAAAGCAGGGGCGGATGGGCAACATCTTAGCGGCCCGGGAAATAATATTTGTCGGCCCTGCGGATACGGCTAAAATATACAATTACTGGGTGTTACGCATTTTTCCTTTAAAATTAAATAGAGCATAAGTTTATTACTGATATTTGAATCAGATTACTATAAAAAAAAACATTCTTTTAGTTAAAAATGCCGGACTCCCAGTCAACTGCATATACAGAAACATGCAACAAAATAAAAGTAAATCAAAGTCTTTTTATTCCAAGTGTAGAAATTAGGTTTGTTATAAACGATTAAAGAACTTACAACTTCATAAAAATTCTTTAAACACATGAATGTAAGAAAAAATTATTATATAAAAACTTTACACTTATTTAATAACTTGCTTTGCTGCATGAGCATATCTATAATGTTATCAGATTCAATATTATATAAAATATAATTTTCGCAAGCCATTGACATAAAAGCACCCAAATTATTATTCGACATTGAATTCCGCAATCTATTTTTAATGTATATTAACTTGGAAAAACTTCTTTCACATTGCACATGATTTATTGATAACGTTAATAAATATTTGTAAGCATTTCCTTGCACAAAATATGACTCACTGTACATATTGTACTTTTGAATGACAGAATAACAGCAAAAATTACAACATTTAAGACAAGATTTACATTTGTAACATCAAAACCACCATCTCTTTCAAAATCATCGTTGTCTTCTTCATCAGTTTCATCTGTTTCTATAATTGGTACATTACTCTGAAATTGTTGAATACTCTCCGCATTTGTTGTTGATGAAACTTTAAATTTATCCCAATTTTTCGCGAAACTAACCAATTCTTCTTTTTTCAGATTTTCTTTTGTAATATTTGGTTACTAGTTTTCTAGCAGTTCACACAATTTTTTAAAGCTATTTGATGGTACTTCTTGTTTAACTTCATCCAAATTTGTTGGTGACAATAAGACAATATAATAATAAAGTTCACCATTATTCTTAAATCTACATTCTATAGAATTTATAATTTTATAATCTAAAATTCTATTTCAACTTCATAGTTTTTTCGGCTATCTTTTATGAGATCATCTTTCGCCAATTATCCAGCCATTTTCTTTCGTTTTCTTATTCCCTTTTCGAGAAAGGAAATTGGTATGTCGGTCTTGATTTTTTCACGGCTGTCAATTTCATCTTGTGCCCATGCGATGAACGTTTGCGTGAATGTTTCAATATCACTCATTTCGCGACTTACGGACTTTAATTGTGATGTACAATTGATAATCATTTCGTGGCATCTTAGTAAGTCTAATCCGCAAGTTTGAAAATATTTCGAGACAGAAATTTTACCAAACAAACAATCGCAAGAATTTCAAAAATATTTGATTTGGTTTTGAATTTGTCAACAGACAAATTTTCTTACGAATTTTACAACAACAAACCAATTTAAGTACTTGAGTAGTTAAGTACTTAAGTACCAATTTAAGTAAGTTGCGGTGAAAAACTTTCGTGTCCTAATTATGGTGCCTTGAAGAACTAAGACAATACTTTTGCGTAATAATACAATAAATTCGCGTTTCAAAATCGTGTCCTAAGTTGTGGTGTCTTGACGTACCAATACAGAATTTTGAAAATACGCGTTTTAAAATTGTATCTTAGTAGATTCCTTGAGGAATCAAAACAAAATTTTGAAAATACGCGTTTCAAAATCGTGTCATAATAATGGAACCTTGAGGAACCAAGATATAATTTTGAAAAATCGTGTCCTAATTATGGAGCCTTGAGGAACCAAGACATAATTTAGAAAATTCGCGACTTAAAATCGTGTCATAATTATGGAGCCTTGAGGAACCAAGGAATAATATGCTCAAAAACATAGATTTTGAAGAAGTGATTAACGATTTTGCCCAACTCAAATCTAGAAGGGTACCGCTTCAATCACCATAGACTTTTAAGCACTAACCTGTGAATTCTAAAAGAGTTACTATTGTGGATTATATTATATCTACTCATTTAATGTGACTATAAAGAAATTAGAAAAATCTGAAATTCTGTTTATCTAACAAAATAGTGCTTTGTCAAGGTCATATGGGCCCCATTATCGTAATGTGCTCAGAGCGTCCCATAGGTTAAAGACGGCCCTGTGTATAAGTACATGTTTATGAATTACATGTTAAGGTAGATCACGTAGCTACCGGCCCTGCGGGCTTCTAAACAGCCGGCCCACCGGGAAATTTCCCGGTTCGTCTTATGGCCCATCCGCTCCTGCCTATAAGAGACTATAGGAATCTCCGGTTTGCAAATCTGGATTCTTTGAATAATCGACTCTAAGGGAAAATTGCAAATCTAAGTGAAAATTTAGTTACGCAGCAATAAATGAAACCTTGAATGAATAACTTTTTGAAAACTCGAAAAATTATGAAAACCATCAAATTTGAACAGCTGTAATCTGAAGACAAAAGATAGTAACTTCGCGTTGACATATTTGTGTGTCTTGGAGTCTTTCCCATAAGGCACAGTTACAAAACTAGGTATAAATTTAGTACTTGCACAGAATTAGTACGATTGATGAAACTTTTTTGAGAAGTGGTAAAAACATTGTGAAACATTTCATTGGGTTTGAACAATTTAAAGTTAAAAAGAAGAGAATAGAAATTTTCAGTTTGCATATTTGAATTCCCTGTAGTTTTTCCTACAAAAAGCAAATTGAAAATCTTACTAGACATGTAGTCTGGTCTGTCTAGCCTCGTTTGTCTATCTACCTTTTTGGTATCCTCTGTCAAATCTTGTCTGTCTACTTTTATCTCAGGTCATTTTATCAAAGATCATTTCAAAGGCGGTCAGGTTTATCAGATTAGAGGATTGGGCATTATGATCGAAGCTTTATTGTTCAGCCATAGTCTTGTATATAAGTTGGCATTTGACACGCCTGGTGGCCGCTTATTATCTGCAGGTTTATTGAAAATGATTATTCTGACAATCTAATCGTTAGCCAGGTCTTACTTTCTAGATCGCAGAGCAATAATCAGCGAACCTGGTTTATACTTAGAAAGAAGCATCGGCAAAGGTTGTCCACAGGGTTCAAAGTCAGGTCCAGGTTTCTGGAATATATTATATGGCACCGTTTACGAAAGAGATCTGTCTGAAGATTGCGAGATTATTGCTTATACGGATGATACATTTCTACTCTGCAAAAGCAAAACCATCACGGGCTTAAAGGAGAAAACTGATCGGTCTCTAGATAATCTTTGCCAGTGGGCAATTGAAACTAGACTTAATTTTAATGCCCAAAAGACCGAGACCCTTTTCTTCGGCAGATCTTCGAACCAAAGGAATCCCGTATTCACGGGAATACAAAAATTAGATGCCAACAACACCTACGGTACTTAGGTGTCATAATTGACAGATTCCTGAACTTCAGAGAACACATGAAGCAGGCTTGTGGTAGGGTAAAACGGTTCAGCATAAAGCTGGGTATCGCTGCGAGAAAGGAGTGGGGTCTGTAGAACCCCCACTATTAAAACTCCAATATAGCAGAGGTCGTGTGGCGTGAATGGAGGCCTAAAGCTTTTGAGCGTATAACGCATCAGCACTGTCCGTGCTGCAAAAGCACGGTCTCCTCTGAGACAGCTTGTGTGATTACGGGTCTCCTTCCAGCCGACATCCGTTACAAGCAGCTGACCCTCCATAAGATCGCAGACGATACGCTTATTAGAGATATAATGGGCTTACCAGTTGCACTGAGCGAGCTCGAACTGTCCGTAAATACGCAAGAACTAATTCACCCTTCACAATTGTCGCTGGTTACATACCATTTGACACTGAGTAATATATTTCAACTCCGGGTGTGCACTGGCAATTCGAGTTCGATCAGATGTACGGGAGCTGCATTCGTCGCCTACTTTCAAGACGAGGAAGTGTACCATAATACCGCTGTACCATAGTAGCGCTGATTAGATTAGAAAAGTATTGTTCAATTTTTCCAGGTGATCTTTTGGCCATGCTGCAAACTTTGCGTTATGTAGAAAATAACAGCAGCAGACCCTGTTCAATCATTTGTGACAGCCGATCTATTCTGGATGCTCTAAAGAATTTAAATTCACCTACAGAATTATTTTTGGAAACGTGGAAGACAGCTGCCAGAGTTTCAAAGAAGAACAAGATCCGTTGGCATTAGGTTAAGGCCCACGCTGGTTTTGAAGGCCATGAACGAGTAGACATGCTTGCCAAACAAGCAACTGACAGGGAATATCTGCCAATTTCTTTTAGTAAATTGCCCAAACAGGCTTTAAGATCGTGCTCCAAAGGGCATTTCGAGAAGCTCTGGCAGGACAGATAGGATCTGGCCACAACAGGCTTGTGGACCAAGCTATTTGTACTGGCGATTAAGACCTGGAGGGGTTTCAACATCAGTCTGTCCCACCACGCAATCCAGTTAATAACAGGCCACGTTAATTTCAAAGCATACCTTCATAGATTTGGTAAAAGAAAAAGTTCCTTCTGTAAGTGTGTCCAAAGTGACACCGTGGCACACGTGCTATTTTATTGCTCAGATACCGAAATATGGAGACGATCTTTGGAGACAGATATGCAGATGCATGAACTTACCTGGCCCAAGGATGAAGATGACATCTTAACAGTACCAAAATCGAGAGTGGTGGCTTGTCTTTGATAAACATGCCAAACAATTATCTAGACTGGATCATGATGAACAGTTTAGAATTTAATAACTCCAGAGATAAGGTTCAGAGATCCCGGGAAAGTACATAAAAAGAGAAAAGTAAAACTGATAGCGTTATAACCAGCATAGTGTCCTTTGGACGGAATGCTGGCGTTCGTGCGCTAGTCTGTACATGAAGGATAATACAAATAGGCTGTCTAGCCTTGCCTATCTACTATTGCCTGTCTAGTCTTGTCCATCTAATCTTGTTTTTCTAGTTTTGGCTACCTAGTCTTGACTGTCTAGTCTTATCTGTCTAGTATTGACTATCTAATATTGTCTGTCAAATCTTGTCAGTCTAGTCCATCGATGGCGAGCCTATGGAACGCGTGTCACAACTGACACGTAGAAAAATTGTATTGGCACGCGGAATATATTATAGTTACTTTCTAAAAAAATTGTAAACAATGTTTTTATATTAATGAATTAATAATATCAAATTATATTTATTCACATAAAATATCTTTATATATTTTGGTGTAATAATTTATAATGTAATAATATTGTAATAATTAATAATATATGTAATAATAAAATAATAATATGGTGTAATAATATAATTTTATTTGGCCGTGTAGAGGAAGAAGAAGAAGAAATGTTTATTAAAAACAAACGTTTATAAAAGGCTATCGACCACTAGGTCTTTCAGCCCAGGAGTTTACATTTTAATGTTTAAAATAAATGTATACAAAAAAAAAAAATTTAATGCTGAATTTACATATTATGGAGGTTTTAGTCTTAAGTCGTATATTGTTTCTTGGAGTGTTTTGAGTGGGTGTCTACGGGAGGGTTTGGTAGAGTCACGTCTGATACATAGGGGGTTTGTGATGGTCCAGTGAAAGTTAGTCGCTTTGTATTCGGTCAGCAGTCGTTTGTGTCTGTCGAACAGTCTCGGGATTTGGGTCAGTCTGTATAGGAGTTCATTGGAAGGGTTATGGAGTAGGGATGTTTGTTCTGCCGTTTCTAGTATTTTGTATGTTTTTCTGTTAGTGGTAGTCAGTAGTATGTGTCCATATTCGAGGATAGGTATGCATATGGATTTGTAAATCTTGGAGGCCGTGGAAATAGAGATACCTTGGACTCCTTGTGTCAAGCAGAGGAAATGTTTACTTCTTTGTACAGTTTTGGTCTTCCGTATTTTAGCGTCAGTGTTGAATTTTAGTTTGTTGTCGAATGTCAAGCCTAGGTATTTTATATGAGTTGTCGGTGTCACGTCAATGGTATCTAGGTGGATGTGTGGGGAATTGGGGGAAATTATGTGATTAGGTATGAGGAGTTGGCATTTGGAAGGGTTTGCAGTAAGTCGCCAGAGGTTAAACCAGATTAGGGTGCTGTCCGTGAGTGCTTGAAGTTCGTCCACCGTTTTCTTAAGATTTTTATGGTGGGATATGAGAGCGGTGTCATCAGCGTATTGTACGATATAGGAGGAGAGGTTGATTTGGGCTTTGTCGGCAAGGTTATAGTTGTAGATGTCGTGGCAGTATAAATTGTATAGAAAGGGAAAGAGGGGAGAGCCTTGGGGGAGACTTTGTAGAGGGGTAAATTCAGAGGAGAGGGCGCTGTTTATTTTAATTTGGAGGGATCTGTCATGGAGGAAATGTTTAAGGATATAGATAAGATAAGGAGGAATATTAAGTTGTCGCATTTTGAAGAGGAGGCCGGCATGTTACACACTGTCAAAGGCTTTATTTATGTCTAGGAAGAGAGCAGCAGAATGATCTTTGCAGAGATAGGCGGTTTGTAGGTTATTGGTGAGGATAAATAGGGGGTGAGTGGTGGAGTGGGAAGGCTTGAACCCAAATTGATATGGTGGAATGGAATTTTTGAGCAGATTCCATAATCTGTTTTTGAGGATCTATTCGAAAATTTTGCCTAGGACTGGAAGGAGCGTAATAGGACGGTACCTATTTAATAATGAGTGATTTTGACTAGGTTTTGGGATGGTGATAATTAAACCTTTTTTCCAGAATTTGGGAAAGGATCTTTTATGGAGACAGAAACAGTTTAATTATGTGGTGGTGGATATCGTCAGGAAGGTTTCTGAGTAAGGATTTTTTGACAAGGTCGGAGCTGGGGGAACTATTTTTGCCATGGAAAAGAGCAGGGAGGTATTCTTCGTACGTTATTTCGTCCACGTCTGTATTGTCATTTTGAAAATAGTCGTTGAGCCAAGAGTTAACTCTGTCGAAGTTAGTTTTGTCAAACGAGGGGGAGTTAGAGGGGGTAAAAGAGTCTTCAAAGTGTTTTGAAAAGAGGAAATCTTTGTCAAGGTCAGAGGAGTACTGTTGATTATTGAAGGAGATGTCTGGGATGTGGAACGATGGACGGTATTTTGAGGTATTTTTAATTTTATCCCAGTATGTTCGTCCGGCGTCGTTCTCTATTTCTTGGCAGACTGACAGCCATTTGTTAGTACGAAACTGGCATATAAGTCTGTGTATGTCTTTGTTAAGTCTGTTCATGTTAGATTTTATAGAACTGTCTTCTGTCCTGCAGTATGTTCTGTATAGACAACGTTTTTGTTTGATTACGGACAGGATGAAGGGGGTCAGAGTTGGTCTGTAAAAGTTTGTTTTGGATTTAGGGGAGTATTTTGAAATTAAATTTATCAGGTGGGACTGGAATTCGTCTACGTCTTGTAGGGAAAGGTTGTCGGGGTCTGTGGTATTTATATAGGATAGGATTTTGGAGCAGTCCTTAGGGATGTTGGTAAGGTTGAGATTAATTTTGGTGATTTGATGATTGACCGGCGGAGGGATGTGGTTTAAGGAGATAGAGAAGGAGATTGCCTAGTGATCAGAGCCAAGGTCTGGGGAGAGGGTAACATTAGTTATGGAGTTGACAAGGTTAGAAGAGTGGAGTAGTATGTCGGGGGTGGACTCTTTGTTTTGGGGCATAATAAATGTAGGATTGGTATGATAAGAGGGAGCTATTTATGAAGGATTCGATCTGTCGAGCTTTGGATTTATTGAGGTTAAAATCACCGATGATGAGGGAATATTCGAACAGGGATGCCGTGTTTAAGATATTCCGGTCAATCACGGAGTGGAGATGGATGTATACAAGGAATATGTGGATTTTCTTTTTATTGAGGAAAGGGAGTAAGGGGAATTTACTAGAAAGATTTGTTGCTTGTGTTGATATTTTTTTTCTTGCATAATGAAAATAAAATTGATGAACTCAAATAAATAATAAATGTGAATAGTATGTATGTAGTATGTATGTAATAAATGTAGTATGTATGTAATAAAGTAGTATGTAATAAATGTGAGAGTTCCAAAGTAATATTAAATTGTGATTTTTATATTTTACAAGGTTTAAATAAGATGGTTCCAAACCTAACAGCTGAATATTGTTTGCGATTGTTAGGGCTTCACACGAGAACGATATTTTTCTCGACTCGTCTCGTAAAAACGAGACGAGAACGAGACGAGACCACATGTGGTCTCACTCTCGCGAGAGTCTCGTTTCTGATCCCGGTCATACTTCTTCAATCTTTGATACTAATACGGACAGCGGTAATATTTTCATGCATAAATTTGAACTGCGGGCTCGGGCAAGTTACATTTCATTATATAACAATTAAAAGAGTAGATTTCGTAATATGAAATATGTCGTAGACAATTTCAAATTATGTTCGTTTTTATTATTAATTTTATATCGTCAACAAAATAGAAGGTGTGGAATGAAGTGGTAGAACATGTGGATGGAACAAAGCGAAATTAGAAGATATTAATAGTAACCAAATAGAAAATGTATGTAAAGAGACAGTGATTAGTTTACAATAAAATGAATGATTACCTCGTTTTGGACTATCTTAACAATAAGTTCTAGCAAGAAAGATATTTGGCGAGATTAGACGAGACGAGACAAACGGTAACTAGAGCAAAACGAGACAAACGGTTACGAGAGCGAGACGAGACTAACGGTTACGAGAGCGAGGGCGAGACGAGACTAACGGTTCCTAGAGCGAGACTGAGACGAGAGTATTTTTTTACACAACAAACGAGAGCGAGACGAGATTTTTGAAACTCTCGCCCTATCTCGTCTCGTGTGAAGCCCTAGCGATTGTGCCAATAAATTTATGATATATCCAGAACAAAGTACTTGATTTGGAAATTTGTGAGTGCTTAAAATTGAAAAATTTTGAAATACAATTATTTGATTTTCAAGCAATTAATTTATTTCAAAAATGTGTACTCTTGCATATTAGTAAAATATTATATTCTTTACGTTCCATGTGGTCACAATCAGAAACGTTTTTTTGTCATTTATTGCAAAAATTACCTGGCACGTCAACATTTCAAAATATGAACATTAAAAAAAATGCCACGCGGTCATAAAAAGGTTCGCCACCCCTGGTCTAGTCTATTCAGTCTTTAGTTGCTTAGCCTTGTCTATCCCGTCCTGTCTATATAGTGTTATCTGTCTAGTCTTGTGTATCTAGCCTTTTCTTTCTAGTTTTGTCTTTCTAGTCTTGTATGTATAGTCTTGTCTATCTAGTCTTGTCGCTCTTGTCCTATCTCTCCAGTCTTGTCTGTCTATTTTTTTCTGTCTTGCCTAGTCTGTCTAATAATATCTGTCGTTTAACTTTTAACTTTTTTAATTCGTTTAACTAGTCTTGTTTATCCAGTTTTGTCTGTCAATCATGTCTATATAGTGTTTACTCTAATTTAGCTTACTAAATATATATATATTTTACAAACTTGTCAAGAACACTCTAAAACTAAAAGTAAATCAACATATTAATTTGCTTGTCTTAATACTCTCAGTTTACAAAGGAAGGATTAAATTACAAAATATGTTCAATTCCAGTGAAGACCGCTTAGACTAGATTAAATGTTGCTCAAGTTAACTTAACAAGCCAAACATTCAATTTATCATAAAGTCGAATTATGGCTTCTCACGAGAACGATATTTTTCTCGTCTCGTCTCGTCTTGTCTCGTAAAAGCGAGACGAGAGCGAGACAAGGTTTTTGAAACTCTCGCCCTATCTTGTCTCGTGTGAAGCCCTAAGTTGAATTGAACAATATGAATGATGTTCAATTAGAATTAATAGAAATCAAAATATATTTTATATTAGTTAAGTTAAAGAATTAAGATGAAGCAAATGAAGCTTTCGATAAACAATGTAAATCAAATTATCTTCATAAATACCAAAGAATTGTTTAATGTTGATAACTGTATGGAAGTAAGATAATGTGAGATAGATTTAATTGAAAGTAATTTTAATTGGAATTTAATAGATTAAAAATACAAATTAAACAGGTCCTTAAAGCCAACAAAATTGCTCAGGTTAATCTTGATTTTATTGTTTGTGCGGTACTAAACTAAACAGGACTTGTTTAAATGGTACAATCCTTAAAGTTTAGTTGGAGTTAGGACAAATTGAAATGGACAAAACAAGTTAATTAGTACAAAAGGAACTGAAATTATATTCTGATTAAAGAATTTATATTATACACAGACAGTTTGTACAAACAAAGCAAGTATAATCTCAATATTATGTTAAGATAAAATCAACTAGATTAAATTAATGTCAATTAGAATTAAGACAAATTAAACAAGATTGTAATAATAACAAACCAATGTACATTTAATCTATGATTAAACTACATAGTACCTGTTTGAATGGTTCACCAGAGCCGCTGAAAAAACTAAGTCAATATGAGTTTCTCTATATTTCAGTGAAATTAAGTCAAAATGTACTAGAGTAAGTTAGCAACTTATTAAATCGGAATATAGCTTGAATATATAAATATATTCAACCTTTCCGTAGTTCTATAATATTATTAATCATTAGTGCTCGAGCCCAGGCACAATCTTGTCGCGGCCGCCGTAGTGGCGACAGTGTATTTAAAGTTAATATTTTAAATGTCGTAATACTTTTGTTGAGTTTGGTTGAGTCTTTTTAAGACTACAAAACAAATTTCATGTTGAAACAACTACTTCCTTTGCTAATACCAGGCAGGATATTGAATTATACAACAGATATGTGTATGCCATTTACTACCCCCTTCCTTTTATTATCTAGTTCTTGTTTTGTGCTACGAAAGTGGAAAAAAGCTATTAAATGGCATAAAAATATCTGTTATATAATTCAATATCATGCGTGGTATTAGCAATGGAAGTAGGGTAAGGTTGCTCAAGTCGTAGAAGTGCTTAAGTCGTACCACATATATTTTGAACAAACTACGGCGATAATAATACATGCATCGGCAGTCAAATAGACATCTAACTTAGAGTCAATCTTCAGTCAGAGTCAGTCTTAGAGTTAGAGTCAACTAACTCGCGTGACATATTATTATCTAACGTAAACTAGCTATTTAAAATTGTTTCTCATCAATTAAGTTTATTTCAATTTTCTTATAATTTTGTGGGTACATACGTACTAACGCCATCGAAGCTTCAGATTTGAACAAAATGGATGGTTAGATTAGGTTATAATGGAGCACATAAATCCATACCACATATCGGGGTACCGCGACCTCTCGATCCGAAATAAGAAAAAAATATTGGATAAGGGTTTGATTAGGTTATATATATATATATATATATATATATATATATATATATATATATATATATATATATATATAATAGGAATATCGCGCGGAGGCGCGACCTCATGCCTCGGTGGCGTTAATACGAAATTCCATTTTTTGCATATGTTTGGTAGTTAATCCTGCAAGTAAAATATTGATAAAATTATGTTTCTTATTAAATAGAAATTCAGTAGAATTTACGTAATCATTTAGACGAAAAGGAATTATATTAATTTTATTCAATGTTAGGTTATGTTTAGTTTTAAATTTTAGTGTGCGGTGTCTTAAGTCGAACCCGTATGAGATTCCTAAATCGTACTGGTACGACTTAAGAAAATGTTTTTACCTATTCTCAACTCACGTTGCTTGCGTTCTTCATTTTTGGGCCATGATTATGTAAAGGCAGTCAAAGCGAATTTATAATGCATGGAAACAAGAAGATATGGACAAGGCGTTAACCAAATTATCGAAAGGAGTTATTGGATTCAGTGAAGCTCACAAAAATATAATATCCCTAAACCGGCGTTGCGCTGTCATTTTAAAAGGTTAAATAAGAATGTATAATTTGGTAGGCCTAAGTATATGACTGAAAATATGGAAAAAGAGTTGCTCACACATTCTCAATTTGAAGTCAAGCTTTTTTAGGCTTACTGATGCTTAGGATGATGAATGGGGTGTTTAAAAATTAGGATGATTTAGAATGATTAGGATAACTGATCCACGAAGACTTGCTTTTCTGGTAGACGATCCATAATAGATGAATACAAGCTAATAAGAAATATAATTGGTCACTGCTAACAAGATATATAACGTTCACGAACCAGAATTGTCCACAGTTGATAAACCGAGGGGTCATCCACTCCCTGAAATGTGGCAATGTGTTCGCAATTATCCTGATTTTTTTGGTAATTCGAGGTTCTCGAAGAAATTACTAGCGTAATGCGTAATAATGTCACGTAATTGTGCTAATTCTTTGCTAATGTGAAGTACTGGGAAAAATCACAAGCGTAATGCGTAATAATGTCAGATAATTTTTGAAATGCTGACGTACTGCAAAGTAATGCCACGAAAAGGAAGGGAATTTGAAATATTTACCTTTAAATGATTAAATAATTTCTAATGCACTGAACGTTAGAGTATATTTACTTGTAATTACTATGTGCAATCTGTAAGATAAGAGTACTAGTAATGAAGAAGACATCACGTTAGTAGTATCGTCATTAAATAACAAGCGTGTTGAAATTCTATACATTTATTGAAATTGGATTGAAATACAACAAAATTACAATACTCTAAACTACTTTTTCACATTTTTGTATTGCTTGTCAATATTAAATCATATGTCACAGTCCTGTGAAATTAGCAACCGAATTTGCAAAAATATGATATTACATCGAAGTTCCTGGTAGATATGAAATAGTCCTAAAAAGTATTAAAAAATGGAAAATACCAAAAATTAGCTAGCAACACTTTTGAGAAAAACTGTGCGTTTTTTACATATTACTGCACCTCGGCCATAGTTCTAGAGTACTTGATCAATTTTGCAAAAAGTTCTGCAAAAATAAAATTTTGAAAATTGCAAAAACAGTTCTTTTCGCGGATCTGAATAGCACCCTAAGAGTTCTATCGAACTCTTTGACATAAAGTCAAAGAAGATCTCTTTGACATATTTTGATCGAAACCTTAGTTCAAAAGATATCAATAATTAGGGACCCATGGTTTTGAATGAAAATTTAAAAAAATCGGGCAACAGTTATGTTTGCAGTTCCTGATAGAGCTCCTAGAGTTCTATCGAAAATCCTTAAACATTTTTCTGCAAACTTAAAAATTGAAAAGATATACAAAAATTAAACTTCACCGAGCGGCGAAGTGAAGCAAAAAAATCTCGCAATAGTTCTGTTTGCATTTCCCGGTAGAACTCTTAGAGTTCTATCGACAATCCTTGTAACATTTTTCTGTGAAGTCAAATATTGGAAAGATATTCGAAAAGAAGTTCACTAATGAAGTTCGATTAATAAGGCTCGAGCGTTCAAAACGCCACTCGGTTGCCCCGATTTTTTTTTTCTATTTCCCTTCGTCACATCGGTGAAGTTTAATTTTTCGCATATCTTTCTAATTTTTAACTTTACAGCAAAATTTTATAAGGATTTTCAAAGACAGAACCCTAAGAGTTCTACCAGGAACTTCAAACAGAACTATTGCGCGCATTTTTTCTTTTTTACTTCGTCGCATCGGTTAAGCTCAATTTTTCGAAAATCTTTTCATCTTTTTTAACTTTACAGTGAAATTTGGATTTTTACAAATACATGGATTTTCGATAGAACTCTAAGAATTGTACCGAAAACTGCAAACAGAACTATTTAATATCTACCAGGAACTCAGATGAAATATTATATTTTTGCAAATTCGGTAGCTCACTTCATAGGACTATATATTACTATTAAATGTTAATATTTTATTATTTACATTATACTACCTAATTTTAAACCAATTTCACTTTATTTCAAATGGCATCGGCTTCTTTCCACTATGAGGAGTTTAGTGGAGCTCACTGTTCTACTGCAGCACGGCGCATGACGAGGCGCATGATGAGCTCATACGGGTGTAGTGAGGAGCTATTGTGGCCGTAATGCGGCCATAATGCGAATATAATGTGAACGTAATTCAGGGATAGCAAGAGTAATTCAAGGAAAGCAAGAGTATTTTGTGTACTGTGGTGTAATACTTACGTAATGCTAAGGAATGCGAAGTAATGTGCGGTAATGCATCTAAATATTAACATGTATTGCAAGAGTGGATGGCCCCTCGTCATAAACCATCCAAAATAATTGCTCGGGAAGCCAAACATCAAGTTGGTGCACTTAAAAATGGTGAAAAGGGTTTAATCACATGTGAAGGGTGTGCGTTGTATAAATGCTGCAAGTGAATACATACCTCCTATGTTTAATACGTAATGTTTAATTAATTATATTTAAACGCTTGCTGATTAACGATTGCTTAATCAAAGGAGCACCACCGGATATTTGGATGCTAAAAAACGGATGGATAACGTCAGAACTTTTTGTTCAATGGTTGGCACATTTCATACACAAATTCGAGAACAGTAAGCAAGTATTTCCTCTTTTGGATGGACACACTAATCCACTCCTTGGTTAAGAATACATCCAGGAAACACAATTAAACAAACCAAAGCAAAGGGTTCCATGGATGCTCTACCTCGTCAGTCAAAATTACGTCGAATAAAGAAAATAAAAAATGCGACAAATAAAAGAAACGCAGTGATTATAAAAAGGAATGTGCATCCAAAATTAACAAGAAAAGTTTTGTTTTATTTGTGGAGAATATCGGGCTGAAAACATGATTATATGCTCGAAATGCAAGTCATGGGTGCACGATTTATGCGATAGAGTTGACAAGAGAAGAAAAAGATTTGTATGTAATGATTAGGTCCAAATTAATGAAAAGGTCCATATGAGTAGGTTATCTGTAATCATATTAATAAAAAATACGTTGAAATTATTATTGTAGCTTAATTCATTTCCAAGGTACGACTTAGGCAATAGGTGGTACGACTTAATATTCCTTAATATTTGCTTCCACAATAGTGGAATCCGGTTGCTATAGTCGTACCGATGTGAGTTTATAAAGATTTTTGTTTACGTGAGAGCATATAGATTATCTAATTTCGTTATAATACATAATACCAATATTAACAAAGTTGAAGAACACATTTAATTTCTATTAGGGCTTCACACGAGAGTCTCGTTTTTGATCTCGTCTTCAATCTTTGACTCTGACACGGGCAGCCGCAACATTGTCTTCATAAATTTGAACTGCTCGTTGTGGGCTCAGGCAAGTTCGAGTTGCTCGGGTTCAAATTTATGGAGAAAATATTACGGCTGCTCGGATCGAGATCAGAAACGAGAGTCTCGTATAAGACCCTAATTTCTGTTTATTTGATAAATTAAAATATGATAAAATAAAAGTTTTATACTGTTCTTTTCTTAAGTGGTACGATTTGAGCAACCTTACCCTAGTTTTATCAACATGCGATTTGGTTTGTAGTCTCAAAAAGACTTAATAAGACTTCATAAAAAAGACTAAAAAAAGGTTGAATATATTTATATATTCAAGCTATATTCGAAATCCAATGAAATGTTAAGATAAAGGGAAGTCTAATTAAGACTAAGGGAATTAGCTTAAGTTATTTTCAATTGGGATTATGACGGATCAAACAAGATTCAATTTTTAATAACCACAAACAAATGTGCATCTAATACATATATGATTAGACGTCACATTAGACTTGTTTGGATGGTTAATCTGATTCTTCTGAAAAACTAATCAATGTAAGATTAATTTTATAGTTCATTGAAACTAAGACAAGATGAACTAGATTAAGTTGGTTGAACCGACTAAGTTCACGTTTTTCTCCACAACTGTCAAATTAAAACCTAACCTCGCCAGCCATGCACGAGGTGTTCAAGTTCATGTAAGTGTATTCCAATTTATAATTCAAAAAAGCAAAGCTGCACTGATGAAAGATAAATCTGGAAACACGTCTGCACATATTGAACCGACTAAGTTCACGTCTTTCTCCACAAATGTACAATTAAAACCTAACCTCGCCACTCAAGCACGAGGTGTTCAAATTCATGTAAGTGTATTCCAATACATAATAAAAAAAAGCAAAGCTGTACTGCTGAGATATATCTCGAAACGCGCCTGCAGATGGCTATTCACTTAATCGAAATAGAAAGAAATAATCCTAAAAACAACGTTATTTATCTAGTGCTTGTTAATAACACGCAAATGTACTGGTACTAGTGATAACATGCAAATCTCATTTCATCTCTGTTTCAACAATTCTGTTGTATAATCCAATATCCTGCGTGGTATTTGCCAGGGAAGTAGTTGTTTCAACATGAGATTCGTCATTGTCAAATTGGGCTACACAAGAGAACGATATTTTTCTCGTCTCGTCTCGACGAAACGAGACCGCATGTGGTCTCACACTCGCGAGAGCGAGAACGTATGTGGTCTCGCTCTCGCAAGAGCGACAGCGCGTGTGGTCTCGTTCTCGCGAGACACGAGAGTCTCATTTCTGATCCCGGTCATACTTCCTCTTCATTCTTTGATTCTAATACGGACAGCCGTAATATTTTCTTGCATAAATTTGAACTGCGAGCTCGCGAAAGTTACATTTCATTATATAACAATTAAAAGAGTAGATTTCGTAATATGGAATAGATGTCGTAGACAATTTCAAATTATGTTCGCTTTTATTATTAATTTGAAATCGTCAACAAAATAGAAGGTTTACTGCGACAGACATTTATGTTGTGTTATCGCTACATTTTCATGTGAATGGAACAAAGCGAAATTAGGAGATATTAAAAGTAACCAAATAGAAAATTCATGTAAAGTGACAGTGATTAGTTTACAATAAAATGTATGATTACCTCGTTCTGGACTATCTTAACAATAAGTTCTAGCAATAACGATATTTGGCGAGATTAGACGAGACGAGACAAACGGTAACGAGAGCGAGACGAGACAAACGGTTACGAGAGCGAGAGCGAGACGAGACAAACGGTTACGTGAGCAAGAGCGAGACGAGACTAACGGTTACGAGAGCGAGAGCGAGACGAGACTAACGGTTACGAGAGCGAGAGCGAGACGAGACTAACGGTTCCTAGAGCGAGAGCGAAACTGAGACGAGAGTAATTGTTGTGTAAAAAATTACTCTCGTCTCAGTCTCGCTCTCGCTCTAGGAATTATTTTATTACGTTTATTTTATTAACGAGAGCGAGACGAGATTTTTGAAACTCTCGCCCTATCTCGTGTGAAGCGCTGACAATCCGCTGACAATCTAATCAATATAAGTTGAATATTAATATTAAAGATAAAAACATAAATTGTTTTAAAGTTTCAAGTTTATTGCATAAATAAAAGATATGTTTCGACAACGCTGTGGCTTCTGCAAGTAATAAACATATGATATACAAATTGTCAAAAACAAAATTCAACTGCATGTTGCATTTACACAAAAGATTTGAAACTTTAAAACAATTTATGTTTTTATCTTTGATATTGAACTGCAGTTTCAACAAGTCACAATTTCCACAATCAATCAATTATTTAATATTAATATTTCATTGAAATTAAAATTAAAACAAAATGAACTGGATCAGTTTCAATTTAAATTAAGACTAAATTAGATGTGTAATAACCATAAACAAATTAGACTACATAACACTTGATTTATGTCCAACTATGACGGTATACTACGACGATATTGATTGAATGGCTAACTTGATCCACTGCAAAACTAATCAATATAAATTGTATTATTAACATTTTATTGGAGTTAAGACATATCGAACTAATTAAGTTATTTTGAATTGGAAATGGGACAAATTAAACATGATTACCGAATGGACTTGTTTGAATGGTTTACCTGATCCGCTGAAAAACTAATCGACTTCTTGCCGAACGTGTCCAAGTTGTTCAAGTGGATACTGTTCTCACTTTTCTTCCCACTGAAATAATCCATTTTCATATTGTCCACAAACCCGTCCACTTTCTTATTACTAAAACTATAATCCAACTGTTTCCTATTGATAAACTCATCACTCCGTTTACTAACCACATTATTATTGTTATTTACAAGAAACTCGTCCTTCTTATTCATGAAATACTCGAGTTTCTTATCTTTGACTGGGGTTAAAGTCTGCAGCTTGTCGTCAAGTTTCCTATCGAGTTTCTCTTGGTAGAAGTAATCATAATCATTAGTCCTTTTAGGGTTGGTTTGGGGTTGAAACAGATTATCTGTGTAGTAGTTTATTGTTTGGAATTGGCCGGAATCGCTTGACGCACTAGAACCCCCGTCAATTTCCATTTTAAATGTTGTTTGCGAGAGTTATTGTTAGGAAAACTGTTGCATATTGCACTTATCACTTACGTAATCTAAAACTGCACTTTAACACCAAGTTATGGCAAAATTTCATCTGTCCCGGCCGGCGAAACTTTTAATTCTCTTCTGTGAATTCTGTTTGTGCGCGGCGACAAAACGCACCCCAAGCTCCGCCCGCCGTCCAATCGCGCGGAGCGCTCCTCGCTGTTGACATGGAATCATCCCTAACGGTCCGCCAATCAAATTATCGCAGAGATTTTTTCAGAAAAGGGAAGAATTTCTATATATATATACAGATGTTCCAGTTTTTTATTCTTTCGTTGCGATCCGGTTACAAATTGATTCGGGTATTTTTTGTTTCTAAGGTCGTTTAGGTTTAATTTATTACTAGTGAGAAATGCGTATTTATTTATTAGTTTTCAAATTAATATAAGATAAATTGATTCTTTTAATAAGACATCAAAAATATATTTACAAAACTTCAAGACTAGACAGAAGAATTATAAGACTGGATAGACAAGACTAGACAAACAAGACTGGGCAGACAAGGCTAGACAGACAAGACTAGACAGACAAGACTAGACAGACAAGACTAGACAGACAAGACTAGACAGACAAGACTAGACAGACAAGACTAGACAGACAAGACTAGACAGACAAGACTTGACAGACAAGACTAGACAGACAAGACTAGACAGACAAGACTAGACAGACAAGACTAGACAGACAAGACTAGACAGACAAGACTAGACAGACAAGACTAGACAGACAAGACTAGACAGACAAGACTAGACAGACAAGACTAGACAGACAAGACTAGACAGACAAGACTAGAGAGACAAGACTAGACAGACAAGACTAGACAGACAAGACTAGACAGACAAGACTAGACAGACAAGACTGGACAGACAAGACTAGACAGACAAGACTAGACAGACAAGACTAGACAGACAAGACTAGACAGACAAGACTAGACAGACTAGACAGACATAGACAGACAAGACTAGACAGACAAGACTAGACAGACAAGACTAGACAGACAAGACTAGACAGACAAGACTAGACAGACAAGACTAGACAGACAATACTAGACAGACAAGACTAGACAGACAAGACTAGACAGACAAGACTAGACAGACAAGACTAGACAGACAAGACTAGACAGACAAGACTAGACAGACAAGACTAGACAGACAAGACTAGACAGACTAGACAGACAAGACTAGACAGACAAGACTAGACAGACAAGACTAGACAGACAAGACTATACAGACAAGACTAGACAGACAAGACTAGACAGACAAGACTAGACAGACAAGACTAGACAGACAAGACTAGACAGACAAGACTAGACAGACAAGACTAGACAGGACAAGACTAGACAGACAAGACTAGACAGACAAGACTAGACAGACAAGACTAGACAGACAAGACTAGACAGACAAGACTAGACAGACAAGACTAGACAGACAAGACTAGACAGACAAGACTAGACAGACAAGACTAGACAAACAAGACTAGACAGACAAGACTAGACAGACAAGACTAGACAGACAAGACTAGACAGACAAGACTAGACAGACAAGACTAGACAGACAAGACTAGACAGACAAGACTAGACAGACAAGACTAGACAGACAAGACTAGACAGACAAGACTAGACAGACAAGACTAGACAGACAAGACTAGACAGACAAGACTAGACAGACAAGACTAGACAGACAAGACTAGACAGACAAGACTAGACAGACAAGACTAGACAGACAAGACTAGACAGACAAGACTAGACAGACAAGACTAGACAGACAAGACTAGACAGACAAGACTAGACAGACAAGACTAGACAGACAAGACTAGGACAGACAAGACTAGACAGACAAGACTAGACAGACAAGACTAGACAGACAAGACTAGACAGACAAGACTAGACAGACAAGACTAGACAGACAAGACTAGACAGACAAGACTAGACAGACAAGACTAGACAGACAAGACTAGACAGACAAGACTAGACAGACAAGACTAGACAGACAAGACTAGACAGACAAAGACTAGACAGACAAGACTAGACAGACAAGACTAGACAGGACAAGACTAGACAGACAAGACTAGACAGACAAGACTAGAGAGACAAGACTAGACAGACAAGACTAGACAGACAAGACTAGACAGACAAGACTAGACAGACAAGACTAGACAGACAAGACTAGACAGACAAGACTAGACAGACAAGACTAGACAGACAGACTAGACAGACAAGACTAGACAGACAAGGACTAGACAGACAAGACTAGACAGACAAGACTAGAACAGACAAGAACTAGACAGACAAGACTAGACAGACAAGACTAGACAGACAAGACTAGACAGACAAGACTAGACAGACAAGACTAGACAGACAAGACTAGACAGACAAGACTAGACAGACAAGGACTAGACAGACAAGACTAGACAGACAAGACTAGACAGACAAGACTAGACAGACAAGACTAGACAGGACAAGACTAGACAGACAAGACTAGACAGACAAGACTAGACAGACAAGACTAGACAGACAAGACTAGACAGACAAGACTAGACAGACAAGACTAGACAGACAAGACTAGACAGACAAGACTAGACAGACAAGACTAGACAGACAAGACTAGACAGACAAGACTAGACAGACAAGACTAGACAGACAAGACTAGACAGACAAGACTAGACAGACAAGACTAGACAGACAAGACTAGACAGACAAGACTAGACAGACAAGACTAGACAGACAAGACTAGACAGACAAGACTAGACAGACAAGACTAGACAGACAAGACTAGACAGACAAGACTAGACAGACAAGACTAGACAGACAAGACTAGACAGACAAGACTAGACAGACAAGACTAGACAGACAAGACTAGACAGACAAGACTAGACAGACAAGACTAGACAGACAAGACTAGACAGACAAGACTAGACAGACAAGACTAGACAGACAAGACTAGACAGACAAGACTAGGACAGACAAGACTAGACAGACAAGACTAGACAGACAAGACTAGACAGACAAGACTAGACAGACAAGACTAGACAGACAAGACTAGACAGACAAGACTAGACAGACAAGACTAGACAGACAAGACTAGACAGACAGACTAGACAGGACAAGACTAGACAGACAAGGACTAGACAGACAAGACTAGACAGACAAGACTAGACAGACAAGACTAGACAGACAAGACTAGACAGACAAGACTAGACAGACAAGACTAGACAGACAAGACTAGACAGACAAGACTAGACAGACAAGACTAGACAGACAAGACTAGACAGACAAGACTAGACAGACAAGACTAGACAGACAAGACTAGACAGACAAGACTAGACAGACAAGACTAGACAGACAAGACTAGACAGACAAGACTAGACAGACAAGACTAGACAGACAAGACTAGACAGACAAGACTAGACAGACAAGACTAGACAGACAAGACTAGACAGACAAGACTAGACAGACAAGACTAGACAGGACAAGACTAGACAGACAAGACTAGACAGACAAGACTAGACAGACAAGACTAGACAGACAAGACTAGACAGACAAGACTAGACAGACAAGACTAGACAGACAAGACTAGACAGACAAGACTAGACAGACAAGACTAGACAGACAAGACTAGACAGACAAGACTAGACAGACAAGACTAGACAGACAAGACTAGACAGACAAGACTAGACAGACAAGACTAGACAGACAAGACTAGACAGACAAGACTAGACAGACAAGACTAGACAGACATAGACAGACAAGACTAGACAGACAAGACTAGAAGACAGACAAGACTAGACAGACAAGACAGACAAGACTAGACAGACAAGACTAGACAGACAAGACTAGACAGACAAGACTAGACAGACAAGACTAGACAGACAAGACTAGACAGACAAGACTAGACAGACAAGACTAGACAGACAAGACTAGACAGACAAGACTAGACAGACAAGACTAGACAGACAGACTGACTAGACAGACAAGACTAGACAGACAAGACTAGACAGACAAGACTAGACAGACAAGACTAGACAGACAAGACAAGACAGACAAGACTAGACAGACAAGACTAGACAGACAAGACTAGACAGACAAGACTAGACAGACAAGACTAGACAGACAAGACTAGACAGACAAGACTAGACAGACAAGACTAGACAGACAAGACTAGACAGACAAGACTAGACAGACAAGACTAGACAGACAGACAAGGCTAGACAGACAAGACTAGACAGACAAGACTAGACAGACAAGACTAGACAGACAAGACTAGACAGACAAGACTAGTCGAGATCTCACCGCGAGTGGTCGTGTACGACAGTTGATTAAGTGAAAGTAAAATCTTATTTAGTTATACACTGCAAGTTAGTTTGAATAAAGACAATTTATGGCTCGAGAGTTAAGACCTATCGGGCGTCCCGATAAATGCATCGAGCAAATGTGCACCTTTCTCCAAGGCCCCGGTTTTCAGGATGCCCTAAGTGCATCTATCGGTTGTCTTGTCGACCCACTGAAGATACAAGTAGCTGAATTAGTAGAGGAAATTAAGTTGTTGCGACAGTTAAATATGGAATTAAAGGAAAAGGTAGGCGATTTGGCATTTAAATTACATTTCGCAGAGCCTAATACTACTTCGCACGATAGACGGCAGTTTTTGTTGCCCAGTCCTACCGATAAAGACACACAGCTGGAGGCCAGCGATAAAATTCCATCGGCCTCAGATAAAGAAATTGAGAATCATACAAAAAAGTTCCCAGCAGACAAACCGTTCCTGCCGAGCCTGGTGAGATGGAAACAAACACCCAGAAATGGCATTCACAAAAAAATATATATAAGAAGGCCGCGTCGATCAAACATTATAATTGGCACGAACTCGGAAAATGTGGAGCTAAGAGCAATCACTAAACATGCTCACCTCCACATCTCCAGACTGGAACCGCAACTCACAGAAACCGATGTAATTAACTACCTGAACAGAAAAAATTTTACTAACTTCGTCTGCAAGAAACTGGCTTCCAAGTACCCCGATCATTATTCGTCTTTCAAGATGTCAATCCCGATGGAAAACTTAGAAGATATAAAACAGCCGAATGTGTGGCCCCGATACACTCTCATAAATCGTTTTTTCCTAAGACCGGAGAGGAACAGGGACGAGATATAAGTGGCGACTCGCAGGATTATATTATCGGCAATCAAAGGCAGTTACACCATAAAATAAAGACATCAGCCTTAAATTTTAAACAATCTAAATCCCCTGGGAACACACATGAAGTTGAGACCAGCATTCTTTCTTTTGCGAGCAATCGATGGGTGCAATAGCGGCGATTACTAATGCAGCCTTTCCAGATACTGTACAGTATGCACTGCATGTTAGAAGTGCAATTTTAAATTACTGATTCCAATTTTTCTGCGCTGCTTCTTGTTTTAAGTTTTTCTGTCCGCACTGGAGCTTCATATAACATAGCGGATTGTGATATCATATCTCATAGTTTACGCTTAGAGCTTCTGGTTCCCCCTACGGTTGGCATTATTTTTTCCAATGCTCCTAGTGTCTTTAGTCCTTTTACTGCAGCATCTGTAAAGTGTACAGAGAATGTAAGTCCTTTATCTATTATAATACCCAGATATTTTATTTGTCGTTTCGGGATTATTTTGTGGTTCCTACTTTAAATTTGATTGGCAAAAGTTTTCTTTGCCCTGTCAACAGGACTGCCTCGGTTTTTTCGGGTGCTAGCTTCAGTTTCCTCGTTGTAATCCACTGAGTTACCATACAGATTACATGGTTTGCAGTACGCAGTATTCCTATTCTATGCGGTTTCGACCAAGGCTAAGTTGTCAGCGAAACCAATAGGAAATATGCAAGTGCTTTAGATTTGCTTATTTTTTTTATCTCCAATACTTTATGATCTTGACATTACACCTATACCATTATTTTCTTATTTAGTTTGTATTTAATGCCAAAAATTAAAATCAAA
Source organism: Phosphuga atrata (assembly GCA_944588485.1). NCBI lineage: Eukaryota > Metazoa > Arthropoda > Insecta > Coleoptera > Silphidae > Phosphuga > Phosphuga atrata. The sequence continues at coordinate 25,942,208 of OX155905.1, read as the reverse complement.
AAGTCCAAAATATGCGAGCAAAATTCAAATTTTCGAACCGTATCACCATTGGTCGAACCGAAACTAGGAACTGTGACGTGCACGTTATGATATTGATCGGCGTCGATATTCACTGTGCTGTTTTGCTGTGCAATATTTCTGTAGTGTTTTCCAATACCTAGTACGATTTTGGTATATAGTGACATTATAAATGATCAAGAACAATGACTGAAAGTGGTTTTTTAAAGTACAATCGGACAATCTACCAAAAATAGATACATGTAAGCACATTTTGTAGCGCATGCGCAAAAGATGTGGGTAGGGTGGACTATACACCTCGATTGGGACTTTTTACCAACAGTTTATCTCGTGTGTGTACTTATAACCGTGTTTTTGCATTCCGGTACTAGACAATATCTATAAAATAGTTTTTTAGATTTTCCATTATCGAAATAGCGAAATATTCAAATTGAAAATCATGAACTGTCTATGCAAATAGTAAACAACACTGATTGACATCGAGAGCTGTGACGTCATCCAAAGCGCGCGATAAATGGGACCGTTCACAGGTCAAATTTATTCGGTATTATATATATATATATATATATATATATATATATACAGGGTGCTTCAAAAAAATGTATACACACTTTGAACTTCCATAGAAAATTTATTTACCGTTCTACAAAGTTAAATTTCAGGAAAATAGAAAGCTGAAAGTCCAATGTAAATGAAACATAAATAACAAATGTTAATACTGTTCAAATTGGTGACCTGCAGCATCAATACAATTCTGAGTACGAGTCACCACTGATTCTGTACATCGTATCAAAACGTCCAATGAGATTTCTCTACACACTGCTTGAATCTCATTCCAAAGAATGTCTAGGTTACGTGGTTTACGTTTGTACACCTCATCTTTTACTGTGCCCCACAAGAAGAAATCCAGTGGTGTAAGGTCTGGAGAGCGTGCTGGAAACTCGATTGGCCCCCTGCGTCCTATCCACTGTCCCGACAAATTTTGATCCAGGTAAGCTCGTACGTCCCTGTGATAGTGCGGCGGAGCACCATCTTGTTGAAAATAAAAATCATCATTACCGTATAATGCACGAATGGCAGGAAATATGAAATCAGCAAGCATTGTTAGGTAATTAATACCAGTTACAGTGCCTTCAAATCGAAAAGGTCCAATGAGTCCCCTTGAAGACAAACCGCACCACACATTTACACCAGGCAAATTTACAGCTTTTTCAATTGTAATGTGAGGATTTTCTTCACCCCAGTAAACACAATTGTGCCTATTGACAGTTCCATTAAGTTTGAATTGGGCTTCATCCGACCAAATGATGCTACCCATAAATCCCGGTTCACGTATCACCATCTCCTGAATCCATTCACAAAATTGCAACCTTCGATCTGGATCGTCGTCATTTAGCTGTTGCACCAGCCTTGGAATGTAAACACGATACTTGCCTCTCTTCAGAATGCGTAGCACGCTGCTAGCACTTACATCACTTTCACGTGCCCCTTGCCTTGAAGATTTGTTAGGAGAGCGTTGAAACAGTTCCAAGACTGCCGTTGATGACTCATCACTTGTAGCTGTTCGAGGCCGACCTGAATGACCTTTATGCACATCACACACTGTTCCATGAACTTCGAATTTGTCTCGTATGCGTGTAATTGTTAATCTTGAAGGTGGTTCTGTATCATACTCCCTTCTCCACTGTCTTTGAACTTCATTTACATTCTCAAACTTCCAGTACCACTTAATAACCTGCTTACGTTCTTCAAAACTCAAACGTACGTCCCCCATGTTGATATTACAAATTCCAACTGATAATATAACATAGAGGGACGATTATGCTGGCACCTGGCGAAGAAATATAACATTAGCCTTGTAGAGCGGGAAAACTACAATAGTTTAAAGTGTGTATACATTTTTTTGAAGCACCCTGTATATATATATATATATATATATATATATATATATATATATATATATATATATATATATATTAATTAAACCACCTTCAGCAGTATTTATATTTTTACTATGTTAAAACGAAGTAAAAAGTGAATTAAGCAAATAAAAAAATTGATGCATATTCCCTATTAGCGTGGCGCTTTCAGGTAGCTTCATTCTTAAAATAACGTCGTATAAGACGTTCCATAGTGTGGGGCCTAATATAAGGCCCTGTTGGACACCACAGCTTACCTCTAATTCTACCGTCTCATTTAGGGCTTGCAGTACTAGTTTTCTGTTGGTAAGGTAACTTATTAACATCCGTAGTAGGTAAGGTGTTATACGTCTCCTTGTAAGTTCGCCCATTAGTAGTTTCCATTTGGCTGAGTCGAACGCGTTTTGCTTTGATGTGCAAAACGCGTTCGACTCAGTTATTAGTGCACACATTTTTTTTAGTTCTTTGTGTAGGTTTTTTTTAACTTCCTCTATTGCATCCGTGTTAGATCTACCTTTAAGGAACCCAAATTATTTATCTGATAAACTTAGTCCGGCGTCAAGCTCCTTCAGTAATCTCCTCAGTAGTGGGCTTTCTAAAAGTTTCCCCAACATATCTAGAAGGCATAGGGGCTTATAAAGTGAAGGTTATCCAACTGGCTTATCTCCCTTTCTATTATAAACCAGTCTTGTACGCTTCCACATGTCTGAAAAGTTTCCAGCAGTTAGGAGAGCATTCATTACTTCCAGAGTGATCTTAGGTTCTTGCTGGGCGATAGTCTTGACCACTTCTGGTGGCATACCGTCTAGTCCCGGCGATTTTCCATCTCGAATGCGATTTGCCGCATTAGCTAGTTCCTCCTCCTTGAACAATGGAATTTCAACAACTTTGGGTTGTTATTAGAGAAAGGGTTTTTGACGTTGGAAAAGGACTTTGACTATCTGAAGCATTCCCTCCATCGTCATTTGAACAGTTGGATGCTGCATTTTGAGCCTTCTTTTGCAGGTTGGAAACGCATCTCCCCAAACATCGTCGTCGAGATCTTCACACAATTTTCTCCAGTGATCCCGCTTTCCTTTGTTAATTAGGTAGCGTAGATCCTTTTTTAATTTTTTGTAAAGTGAATGAAGTGATTTGAATTGAATGAAGACCTTGTCAACCCCTTCCTTTTTTAGTACGGTGCCGTTGATATTTTCTTCTTGCTGCAACACATTTTGCCCTCATGCTGGCGAATTCGCCGTTCCACCAGTTTTTTTTTTCTCCTTGGTGTTCCTCTATTCTTTTTTAGGGTTTCGTCACACGCCTTTTTCATTACTTCTACTAACATTCTGCGCTCCATGTGTGCGTGCGAGCTATTTACATAACCAGGCTACTTTTAATTTTTTCTTTATTGAATTTCTTTAAACTCCAGCTATTAGTTCTTCCATGACTTATCTGCTTTCTAGCTTCTTATATTTTAAACAGAATGTAGCGATGGTCGCTTAAGCTCTCTCTCTCTAGTACATAAGTCCATAATTAAAACTTTTCAGAATCAACAAAAATATGTTTTTTGATAAAAAAGTCATTGATGCTGAAGAAACTGAATAGAGAGATTGTTAAATAAAAAACATACACGCACTCTTTCGCACTGTACTTTTTTCGCATGGAATATGTAAAACGCTTCAATGAATAAAATGGCGTTAAAAAAGGGATGTTTCAAAAAAGTGTGACTCGTGCCCTTTTCGAAATGACCGGTTCAATTGTCGTAAAGGTAAGGTCCATTATAGATTGAGCGTTTGCCCTGACGAGCATATGCGTAGCTCCTTTATTTTAAACGATGAGTTCTAGTTCGGCTACCAAAACCATAACAACTCACTTGTCTACCTTTGAAGAACCCCAATAGGGAGATTTAGCGAGTTTCGCAATTTTCGGGAGATTTTCGTGAAATCACCAGCAATTAGTGCCTTTTGACTTTGTCCCCTTATTTCTTGATTTTATGCTTCTAGCGATTCAGTTAGCTTCTCTATATTTTCATTTGGTTAGAAGTAACAGTAGTATATAATATATTTCTGCAGCTCTATCCATACGAAAACAAAACCGCCTCCGGTCTTAATTACAGGTATTTTGCGATTTAAGACTCTGATGGCAGTATCCTTTCTATTGTCCCTGAACCAGACAGCGTTCTCGACCAACTTCTTATTGGGTTCACTTACCAGTAATATGTCCGCTTTAACCCTTCGTGCGGTAGGTTGGGTGTAGTACACCGAGACCAGGATAAATTGGTCGTTATTTTAGAGATTAATCGTTATAACAGGCTGTGACTCTCGGTAGCTGCGTGGAGAGTGGTAAGGAAATGCCGATTGCCAGGACACAGTCGACTGACACTCCGCGAATTATTTAGATGAGGTCGAAGGTGTTAGCGGGTGAGTTACACCCACTTTAAGATCCGTGTAACAAATTTTGAACTAGCATTTGTATCGACCACAGGCCGCTGATAATTAATCCTTACGGGTATGGATTGGGGATTAAGAAAAATCTCACAAAGAATTCAGAAATTACACAGTGGGCATTTTAGGATGGGGTTTGTTTTAGAATCCCGCGAATGATATGATATTTTATGATCAGATCATAGGAACAATACCTCATGAACGATTCCTCATACCCGGAAGAGGATAAAAATACGGTCACCCCCGAAAAACAAACTAGTCAGGGTAATATATAGTACAATACAGGGTAATATATCGTCTTTTAGACGAAGCCGAGGTTTCTTCTGGCGATTCCGATAGTGAAATCGATATCGATAATGTTAGTCAAAGATGCTGTGAAACTGATACGAAGCAGGAGATGGACGTCGAAGGAGAAGAGTCAGAGGTTGAAATCAGACGAAAATGAGAGCGAAGTTAACGTATATGGACACGTCAACGCGCATATTATTCGTATGTCAAGGGGTTAACAATATATTTGTTGGGGAAGAATGGCAGAAAGTGGTCTTATCGTACTAAAACACGGGCGCCAAGATAGTACTTATCCCTATTAAGAGTAATAAAAAAAAATGTAACCTTTAATTTTAGTTCAATAATAAATACTGATAGCGATTAAGAGGTCGTATGCTGCACGGCATCTCATTGTATTTATTTGTATGAACTGCATAGTCATTTCTGCGAGTTAATTTTATGCCTAGCCTTCGACAGCGCCTTCTGGAAAATCGGGCATATTCCCAAATCTGCTCTGTGGCCCTTTGCATTGCAAATAGGGCAAAACTCATCTGCGTTGCAGTTCTGGGCTATATGAACTTCACGCCCGTCTTTAACACAATGGTTTTGCCTGTCTGGACCCTCACATTCGTTGGCGAAGTGGAGAAAATTTCAACACCTGTGATATTTCCTGATATTAATTATTTCTCTTATCCCGCACTGAATCATACCCACTTTTATCCTAGCGCTTTTACTAGCTTTTCTGCTACTTCCTTGTTGACTCAAATGGTTGAAGCTTGACTGTCCCCATATACCGGTCTAAGTTTTTGGACCTTTGTTTGACAGTTGTCTTCTCCGGCAAAGTTTTGTATTGCCTGCAGTATTTCTTCCTAGGTAGTTATCGCGTCTAGATCCTTTATGTGTAGAGTCTAGATAGTCGCATAGACAGAGAGGACTAGACAGACAAGACTACATAGACAGACAAGACTAGACAGACAAGACTAGACAGACAAGACTAGAAAGACAAGACTAGACAGACAAGACTAGACAGACAAGACTAGACAGACAAGACTAGAAAGACAAGACTAGACAGACAAGACTAGACAGACAAGACTAGACAGACAAGACTAGACAGACAAGACTAGACAGACAAGACTAGACAGACAAGACTAGACAGACAAGACTAGACAGACAAGACTAGACAGACAAGACTAGACAGACAAGACTAGACAGACAAGACTAGACAGACAAGACTAGACAGACAAGACTAGACAGACAAGACTAGACAGACAAGACTAGACAGACAAGACTAGACAGACAAGACTAGACAGACAAGACTAGACAGACAAGACTAGACAGACAAGACTAGACAGACAAGACTAGACAGACAAGACTAGACAGACAAGACTAGACAGACAAGACTAGACAGACAAGACTAGACAGACAAGACTAGACAGACAAGAAAAGACAGACAAGACTAGACAGACAAGACTAGACAGACAAGACTAGACAGACAAGACTAGACAGACAAGACTAGACAGACAAGACTAGACAGACAAGACTAGACAGACAAGACTAGACAGACAAGACTAGACAGACAAGACTAGACAGACAAGACTAGACAAACAAGACTAGACAGACTAGACTAGACAGACAAGACTAGACAGACAAGGCTAGACAAACAAGACAAGACGGACAAGACTAGACAGACAAGACTAGACAGACAAGGCAAGAGAGCCAAGACTAGACAGATAAGACTACACAAGCAGGACTACACAGAAAGGGCTGGACGTAAAAGATTAGTCGAAGAGGAAGTAATTTATATTTTTAATATTCTTGTGGTGCTGTTTCTGTTTGTGCTTGTCTAGTTAGTTGCGAGTGTGATTGAAGGGTTATTGTACACCGAACATGTGTAGCAGGGTGTCGAATGGCGGCGTCAGGAGATAACGGGACGATCTCCTGTTCGGATTCTTCCTTCCTCCTTTCTGGTGACGAGACGGAAAATAAATTGTCAATGATTTATTTGTTACGAGTGAAATTGTCAACTAGATACACACAAAGAGACAAGAGTAGACAGACAAGACTAGACAGACAAGACTAGACAGACATGACTAGACAGACATGACTAGACAGACATGACTAGACAGACATGACTAGACAGACAAGACTAGACTAGATTGAAAAGGTTAGAGATACGTGACTAAACAGACAAGTCTAGACTACAAGTTTCCCTCTTTTTTTATTAAAACATATCATTTATAAGAGTATCAATGTAACGGGATGATTAAATCTAAGTACATGGTGCTAGAGCATATGATATATTATCCTGGGGGGAGTCCCGTTTCAGTGCGCGTCCTATAATTAACTCCTCCGGGAGCGGCAATCATTCCAATTAGACACGGCGGGGTTGCAGCGCGGCCCGACCTCACCATGGTTACACACATGTGCAGGTGTGACAACCCTTCACTCTCGCATAATTGATCAATTATTGGATTAACGTGCAATTTCAGTTTCATCCCTAAATTGCATCGGTAGCATTGATTTGTTTCTGATTTTTTCATCAAATTGGGGGTGAATAATACGACACAAGAATGCAGGTGGATGAAATGTATGATCACATTGCTCATCTAATTAAATTTGCTGGAAAACATTGAGAGAAAATTTAATCTTCTCAGTCTTCTCAGTCTAGTCTTGTTTGACCAGTCTTGTCAGTCTAGTCTTGTCTGCCTAGTCTTGTCTGTCTAGTCTCGTCTGTCTAGTATTGTCTGTTTAGTCTTGTCTGTCTAATCCTGTCTGTCTAGTCTTGTCTGTCTAGTCTTGTCTGCCTAGTCTTGTTTGTCTAGTCTTGTCTGTCTAGTCTTGTCTGTCTAGTCTTGTCTGCCTAGTCTTGTCTGTCTAGTCTTGTCTGTCTAGTCTTGTCTGTCTAGTCTTGTCTGTCTAGTCTTGTCTGTCTAGTCTTGTCTGTCTAGTCTTGTCTGTCTAGTCTTGTCTGTCTAGTCTTGTCTGTCTACTTTTGTTTGTCTAGTCTTGCCTGTTCAGAATTCTCTGTCTAGTTTTGTTTGTCTAGTCTTGTCTGTCTAGTCTTGTCTGTTTAGTCTTGTCTATCTAGTCTTGCCTGTCTAGTATTGTCTGTCTAGTCTTGTCTGTATAGTCTTGTCAGTCTAGCCTTTTATGTCTAGTCTTGCCTGTCTAGTCTTGTCTGTCTAGTTTTGTCGGTCTAGTCTTGTCTGTCTAGTCTTGTCTGTGTGGTCCTGTGTGTCTAGTCTCGTATGTCTAGTCTCGTCTGTATAGTCTTGCCTGTCTAGTCTTGTATACTAATATATTCTTCTATGTTAAATCTTGTTTTATCTTCTAGTCTGCCGTTATCTGCTGTTGCTAATTACCCTTGTTCTAGTAATGTATATGTTTCATTTTCAGCGAATTCTGACAAACCGGAGATAAAAATGAAAGTTAATTAGAGCATTAACTAGATTTTGTTTTCGCTAAGGGCATGTCCGCTTAGATGTAAAGTATCCACGCTACATACCAACATTAGCCGGCGGATTTTGTCGTCAGCGCAAAAAAAAACCAGCAATATTTTTCGCTTAGAGTTTCAATGTGTCTGATGGGTCAGCATTATCCCACGGTGCAGACGCCAATAAAGTCGCCTTGAAACCTCCAACAGAATGCTAGAAAATGGAATAAAATCGTACAAATAGTGGAACGGAATTGTGTTGGGTAAACAAACGTAAACGTTCGCGATTCATGGAAATCGCGCCGAGTTTTGGTTTGCACGGCGCAGTTTCATTTTACTACACCATTGCAGAAAATAATAATAATTGAATTGTAACGCGAATGTGATACATGGATAGTTGAAATGGGTCAATGGGATTCTATTTCAAAGCAAAATTCAATAATATAACTTAGTAGACTAGATTATATTATATACTAGATTATATGGGCAATCCTAAATAGACAGGACCAGACGGACAAATGTAAATGGAGATGCCTGGACGGACAAGATAAGACAGAATAGACTAGACGGACAATACTAGGTGGACTGGACTAGATACACAAGATTATACAGACAAGACTAGACAGACAAGACTAGACAAACAAGAATAGACAAAACAAGTCTGGACAGACAAGGCTAGATAAGACAAGACTAGACGGATAAGATTAGACGGACAACACTAGACGGACAAGAGTAGACAGACAGGGCTAGACAGACAAGACTAGACAAGACCAGACAAAACTAGACAGACAAGATTGTACAGACCAGACTAGACACACAATACTAGACAAGACAAGACTAGACTAACAAGACTAGACATACAAGACTAGTCAGACAAGACTAAAACAGACAAGAGTAGATAGACAAGACTAGACATACAAGACTAGACAGAGAAGGCTAGACAGACAAGACTACACAGACAAAACTAGACAGACAAGATTAGACAGAGAAAACTAGACAGACAAGACTAGACAACAAAATACAAGACAAGACAAGACAGACAATACTAGACAGACAATATTGTACAGACAGGACTAGACAGACAATACTAGACAAGACTAGACAGACATTCAAGACAAGACAAACTAGACTAGGCAGACAATACTTGGCTGAAAGTACTAGACAGACAATACTAGGCAGACAAGACAAGACACACAAGACAAGACAGGCAAGACTGACAGACAAGACTAGACAGATAAGACCAGACAGACAAGAATAGACAGAGAAGGCTAGACAGACTTGTTTAGAGAGACAAGGCTTGACAGACAAGATTAGACATACAGGACTAGATAGATAAGATTAGGCAGACAAGACTATACAGACAACACTAGACAACACAAGACAAGACAGACAAGACTAGATAGATAAGACTAGACAGACAAGACTAAACAGGCAGCACTAGACAGACAAGACTAGGCAGACAAGACTAGACCGATAGACAAGACTATACAGAGAAGACTAGGCATATAAGACTAGACAGAGAAGACTAGACAGACAAGAAGACATACAAGTTTAGACAGGCAAGACTAGAGAGACAAGTCTTGACTTTTTTCTTTTCATTCTGGTCGCGTTCGGTTCGACTGTACGTGTAAATGTTTTTAATTTTCAAACGCATCCAACAGGGAAATATAATTCAAAATGGTGCAAGCGAAACCCAGGAAGCAGACGGGCAAAAAGGTAGCAGCTGCTTCTTTGGCTGTTAAGAAAGTTGAATCCAAGAAGGAAGTTAACCCTCTTTTCGGGTCCACAAGAGTCTACGTAATGTTGGAATTTGTCAAGACATTCAATCAGTCCATGATTCATCGCAGAAGGAAGTTGACCCTCTCTTGGGGAAGAAGCCATGTAATTTTGGAATTGGTCAATACATTCAACTTGTCCGTGATTTCCCCAGATTCGTTAAACGGCCTAAATACTCAGCATCCACAAGTAAAAGGCTGCTCTCCAAAAGCGATTGAAAGTACCTCCACAAATCAACCAATTCACACAAACCCTTGACAGACAAACAGCTTCCCAATTGCTGAAATTGTTGAGATAATATAGGCCAGAGTCTGCTCTGCAAAGGAAGAAAAGGTTGCAAGGCTGAAGCCATTGTTGCCAAGAAAGAAGACGCTCCAACCAAGCGCCCAAATGTCCTCCATGCTGTCCTCCATATTGTCCTGTCCCCCATGCTGGCCCCAACACAGTAACTAAATTGATTGAACAGAAGAAAGCTCAACTTGTAGTCACCGCTCATTCTTCTTCTTCTTTGTATGGTATCTCCTTTCAAGAGGTTTGCAATCATCATTGTTATCTTCACCTTGGAAGCGGCAGCTCGGAATAACTCTTGGGATGTGGTATCATACCATTCTCTCTGGTTACGCAGCCATGATTGCTCATTATGTTGATCCAATTGAGCTTGTTCTCTTCCTCCCAGCTCTGTGCAGGAAAACAGATGTTCCATATTGCATTATCAAAACAGATTTTCCATATTGCATTATCAAGGTAGAAAGACGTTTAGGACTACTTGTTCGCAAGACCTGTACAGCTGTTGCATTGACTCAGCTTGGGAGTGGCGATATGCCCAACTTCTACAAATTAGTTGAGGTGCTTCCGTATTTCGAAGTTGGAACGTGCGAAAGCTAAGGAATTAGCCCACTAGTTTTCTACTCTATCCTCCCTTACTCTCTAGTTTTGAGAAACCTAGATTGTAATACAGAAGCGGATGATGTGATCACTTCGATTATAGCCATCGTGGGCGAAGTGTATCCGGAGATTGTTATAGTCAGAGTATTCGAAAAGGATAACGTGGAATAAAAATAGCAATAGTAACGTTGTCTCCGAGGGCCGGAGCGGCGGTATTAAAGGAGGGAAGGATTAGAATTGTCTGTGTTCGGTGCCGGGTAAGACAAAATTTTGAGATATCTAGATGCTATAGATGCTAAGGTTTCGGACACATAGCAAGCGAGTGCAAGGGACCAGACAATTCAAAACGTTGCCGCATATGTGGAAAGGAGGGACACTTTGCAAGGAATTGCAAAGGTGAAGCTTTCTTCGTGCTCTGCAATAGAAATGGCCAGTCTACCCAGCATATCCTTGGTAGCCAGAAATGTGAGGCGTTCCAAAAGGAATTGAGAAAAGCCAAAAAACTATGAAGTATTTACAAATTAATTGAGGTAGGGGCAGAGTAGCTCAAGACATCCTCATACAAACAGCCGCGGAGAGAAAATCATATGTGCTGCTTGTAAGTGAGCAGTATCACAAGCCAGAATTTGGGTTCGGATCATGGTTCCAGGATCTGAGCGGAAAAGCGGCGATCGCAGTTGTCAATTAGAACCTGCAAGTAAGAGAGGCAGATGAACAGACAGAAAACTACGTTTGAGTAGATATTGGTGGTATGCATATTTACAGCTGTTACTTCTCTCCAAATACTCTGTATAAGTATTTTGTACTTCAAATAGCCACGCTTGAACCTAGCTTACATTAGGCAAGATGCGACCTACTCACAGCTGGAGATTTTAATTGTAAATCGCCAGCATGGGGATCTCGTAGACTGGAGAGAACAGGAGAGACTTTGGCCGAAATGACAATTTGACAATTGATAATTCTATATGTAGGAAATCCTCTTCACTTTCCGAAAGGTTTACTTTCCGAAAGCTTCACTTTCCGCCGAGGCGATACAGGTTCGGTAATAGACATAACATTCTCCACCTGTGGGGTTGCCGCCAGGATCCGGAACTGGAGAACACTGGAGGAACTAACACACAGCGACCGTCAGTACATAGAGTTTACTAATTGAACAAAAGGGACCACACATTCGAAAATAAAACAACACCAGGGAGCGAGAAATCAAGGATGGCAATTCAAGAAACTTGACTTAGAACGGCTTAATGCAACTCTTGAAAAAGAGAAAGAGAAAAATGCAACAAATTACTAGGCCTCAAAAGGTGCAATCGGTGCGTAGCACCGACGGGCCCAAATGCGGGCGGGCCCCTGTCTGTGTCAATACTTTACAATGCACATATTTGCCCATAAGAAAAGTCAAAAAAAAATTATTATTTTCAACCAAGGGCGAAAGCTATTCTTTTAAGTGTAAACTTACAATGCAACAACGAGTATATGTTCCTTGTTCCTATTATGTATTATATTATGTTATCTGAGTGCAGTGTGCAGTAATTGAAGTTTGAGTTTGTGCTACAAGTTCTCTAACATTTTTAAATTTTCAATGGTAAAAACATTTTTCTTTATCATATTATCTATCCAATTGTATTATTTTTTTGCTTTTAAGGATAAATCAAAGTATAAACACAAATCGGGCGCTGAAAATCGTGCGTCATCTAATAAAAAAATAAGAGAAAAAGCTGCAACAAAATTTAAGAAAATGTCAGATTTTTTTGTCGTTTCACATTCACCTTCTACTGCTGCTGTTTCAAATGAATCAGTTTTTTCTGATGTTAGGTCAGACTCCGACTCAAGAGACACAGGGTCAGAAAATGAATGTTTGCCTGTTTTTCTGTCACCTACACCGTTGAATTCTACACCTAGCGCTGAGTTCGAGTGTTTAGAATCTTTAGATAAGTTTACTACAAAAACAAAAAACACTGAAATTAGTGAGGGAGGAACCAATAATACGGAAGTAACCGAGGAGCAAACTTTTAAAACAAAATTTCCCTCGGACTACGCCTTATTTAAAAGTGAAACACTTCCGAAAAAACTAGATTTAGTACGTATAAGGGCTTACCAACCACGAGGTATTGTCTACCCTAAAACCAAAAATCGCAATTTTTCAGAGAAATACTTCAACTTTAAGAATAGCTTAGGTGAAAAACGTAGCAGATGGTGGCTTTCATATTCACCTCAAATGGATGTAGCTTATTGCCATACATGTTGGTTATTTGGAAAAGAAAACGTGGTTTCGTAGAATCATTGAGGACAACTATCCACCAGAATTCATGAACATTCCATAAGTAAATCTCAACTAATGGCTACAACTGGAATACGGGCATATTTTGAGGAAAAGTCAAGTGATGCATCCCGTAAAAGACACAGAGACACAGAGCAGAAAAGATAGAAAGAAGTTCTCACGTTGCAATTTGATCTCCTGCGGGCAATTACATCACTAACTTTACCCTTACGAGGTCATTCTAGTGACTTGAATCGTACCGACTGTGGTGTATACCTAACGTTTATTAAATTTCTTTCAAGATACTGTCCACAATTGCAGTATAATTGAGCCTGGTAGTTGATGAACTACTGGTTAGGCTAAACGACCTAGCCATCAAATGTCAAGGTTACGCCGATGACATAGTCATAATGGCCAGAGGAAAATTTGAGGGAACGCTCTGTGAAATTGTTCAGAGAGGCCTCAAAGTAACTAGTAGATAGTGTCAAACAGTGGGATTGTGACTCAACCCGAGCAAAACCACGGTGATACCATTTACTAGAAGGAGAAAACTAAACTGCCTACATCCCATACTCATAGATGGGAAGGCAGTAGAATACCAACAGGAGATATGGTATCTGGGTATCACACTAGATAGCAAACTCCTATGGAATAGACACGCTGAGGCAGTGGTAGGCAAAGCCAAACGCGCCCTAATGGTGTACAGAAATCTGGCAGGAAAAACGTGGGGTTGTAACCCCACTATCCTGCGATGGATGTACACCATGATAGTGAGACCTGCAATCACTTATGGGGCGGTTGCGTGGGGAAGTAGAATCAAGCTGGCCTCTATGAGGAAACAGCTTGAGAAGATTCAAAGACTGGCGTGTGTCTGCATCACGGGGGCGATGGGGTCGTGTCCGACAGCAGCATTGGAGCTGCTGCTGGATCTGACTCCGCTGCACCTTGTGGTGGAGAGCGCCGCCAGATCGGCGATCGTAAGGTTCAGCAAGGAAGGAATGGGCAGAGGCAAAACAATCGGGAGCAGAGACCGAAACAGCCTCGCTGCCAAGATCCCCTGGCTGGAAGTACCAAAGGACGAAATGGTATGCAAATACCACTTCGAGAAAAACTACACAGCAATGTGTAGTAGTAAAGCCGATTGGAGCGACGAATCCTCAGCATACCACATAGAGCAAATTGCCATCAAGTGGTATACAGATGGTTCGCAGACAAAGGAAGGCACTGGTGCAGGAGTGTTTGAACCTCGTACCAGATACTCCGAATCCATGGGAACATCCCCAAGTATCTTCCAAGCAGAGGTGCAATCGAAAAGATCTGCACAGTTTAACCTCGACAGGAAGTACCGCAAAAAACGAATTGCTATCCTGTCAGATAGCCAAGCAGCCATCAAGGCCATTAGCTCATACACCATCAGATCCAAACTGGTATGGGACTGTGTGGGGAAGCTGAACAAGCTTGGCAGGGATAATAAAGTAACGCTATACTGGGTACCAGGACACACTGGTATAGACGGAAACGAAGAAGCCGATCACCTAGCAGACAAGGGATTCAGTAGCCCCTTTATAGGTCCGGAACCCTTTTGCGGTATGAGCGTGAACACCATCCGCAAAAGTTTAGATGAAGAAATAAGAGGAAAATGGATGAAAACCTGGGAAGAACTTCCAGGGCTAAGGCAATCCAAAGTGATGCTGGGATCTTCTAACCAGAAGAGAACTAAAGCTTGCCTGAAACTAAGCAGGAACAAGCTCAGAATTCTGACAGGAGCCCTGACGGGACACTGCAGACTTAGGAAACATCTCAAGGCCCTAGGCCTAGAGGAGGATGATGGATGCAGATTCTGTGGCTCAGAGGAAACCCCCATACATCTGTTCAAAGACTGCGGAGCATTACTCCGCAAGAGACAGATGTACCTTGGGGCTCACTGCTTGAACACAGAGGAGCTGCAGGCCTTGAATCCCACCCAGATCCTGAGATTCCTAAGGGAATCAGGATTGGAGGAGGCGCTCTAAATGGGTAAGTACACCAACACTTGGAGGAGGAGGGTGGGGTACAATAGATCTATAAAGGTCGCAGTACAAGTCGTCACCACCATATCTACAATCTACAATCTACAACATTTCGAAAACAGACCAAGTGGCTTTATTGATTCGTTATGTACATTTAGATATTCTAAATAATAATGTGTCAGTAAAGAAGTATTTCTAGAATATTCGAATTTGGACAACCATCATGCTCCTGGATACGTTTCATTATTGTTAGATGCATTTAAATGTCATAATTTAAATCCGGACAATATGGTTGGGTTATCATCATACGCTTGATGGAGCTAGTCTGATGAGTGGTGGTGAAAAAGGTGTCCATAGCCTATTGCGTAAAGCTATGAGTCGGGAAAATCATAAGGGTTTTTGCTCCCTACGTGCATTGCCCACCACATCAGTTGAACCTAGTATTAAATCACGCGGCTAAAAAAACGCCTCAACACGATTAAGTGGCTACTGCTTTAGGACTTTTAAATAGTTTCACATTTTATTTTTTGATGATATTATCTTTTTGGAATGATGTTCTGTAAACTATCGATGTTACATAAAAAATATTGCAGAAAAAAGACATTGATTTAATTCAAGTCGTAATTCAAGGTAAATTTTCATCACTAAGAACTGACGCTTATTTCAGCCAAATTTTGAAATATCGAGTCGTAATGGCGTCAATGTGATATGGACAAAGAACACATGGATCTATAAAGATAAAGAATTCGAAGAGTTAAAACATTTCACGATGAAGGCACCAGATACGATCCTGTTATAGATCCTGTAATCGATTTCAAAACTAATGTAATAAATATAACTCTAGATGTAATGGTAAACGAAATGTTTGACAGAATTAAGGATCTGGAAGATGTTACAAAATTATTTGGATTTCTAAATCGAATTTTCATGAAAAATAGTGCAAAACCAGATTTGGAAAAAAGTGGTACATTATTAAGTGATACGTGGTGGAGAGCGCCGCCAGATCGGCGATCGTAAGGTTCAGCAAGGAAGGAATGGGCAGAGGCAAAACAATCGGGAGCAGAGACCGAAACAGCCTCGCTGCCAAGATCCCCTGGCTGGAAGTACCAAAGGACGAAATGGTATGCAAATACCACTTCGAGAAAAACTACACAGCAATGTGTAGTAGTAAAGCCGATTGGAGCGACGAATCCTCAGCATACCACATAGAGCAAATTGCCATCAAGTGGTATACAGATGGTTCGCAGACAAAGGAAGGCACTGGTGCAGGAGTGTTTGAACCTCGTACCAGATACTCCGAATCCATGGGAACATCCCCAAGTATCTTCCAAGCAGAGGTGCAATCGAAAAGATCTGCACAGTTTAACCTCGACAGGAAGTACCGCAAAAAACGAATTGCTATCCTGTCAGATAGCCAAGCAGCCATCAAGGCCATTAGCTCATACACCATCAGATCCAAACTGGTATGGGACTGTGTGGGGAAGCTGAACAAGCTTGGCAGGGATAATAAAGTAACGCTATACTGGGTACCAGGACACACTGGTATAGACGGAAACGAAGAAGCCGATCACCTAGCAAACAAGGGATTCAGTAGCCCCTTTATAGGTCCGGAACCCTTTTGCGGTATGAGCGTGAACACCATCCGCAAAAGTTTAGATGAAGAAATAAGAGGAAAATGGATGAAAACCTGGGAAGAACTTCCAGGGCTAAGGCAATCCAAAGTGATGCTGGGATCTTCTAACCAGAAGAGAACTAAAGCTTGCCTGAAACTAAGCAGGAACAAGCTCAGAATTCTGACAGGAGCCCTGACGGGACACTGCAGACTTAGGAAACATCTCAAGGCCCTAGGCCTAGAGGAGGATGATGGATGCAGATTCTGTGGCTCAGAGGAAACCCCCATACATCTGTTCAAAGACTGCGGAGCATTACTCCGCAAGAGACAGATGTACCTTGGGGCTCACTGCTTGAACACAGAGGAGCTGCAGGCCTTGAATCCCACCCAGATCCTGAGATTCCTAAGGGAATCAGGATTAGAGGAGGCGCTCTAAATGGGTAAGTACACCAACACTTGGAGGAGGAGGGTGGGGTACAATAGATCTATAAAGGTCGCAGTACAAGTCGTCACCACCATATCTACAATCTACAACATTTCGAAAACAGACCAAGTGGCTTTATTGATTCGTTATGTACATTTAGATATTCTAAATAATAATGTGTCAGTAAAAGAAGTATTTCTAGAATATTCGAATTTGGACAACCATCATGCTCCTGGATACGTTTCGTTATTGTTAGATGCATTTAAACGTCATAATTTAAATCCGGACAACATGGTTGGGTTATCATCATACGCTTGATGGAGCTAGTCTGATGAGTGGTGGTGAAAAAGGTGTCCATAGCCTATTGCGTAAAGCTATGAGTCGGGAAAATCATAAAGGTTTATGCTCTCTACGTGCATTGCCCACCACATCAGTTGAACCTAGTATTAAATCACGCGGCTAAAAAAACGCCTCAACACGATTAAGTGGCTACTGCTTTAGGACTTTTAAATAGTTTCACATTTTATTTTTTGATGATATTATCTTTTTGGAATGATGTTCTGTAAACTATCGATGTTACATAAAAAATATTGCAGAAAAAAGACATTGATTTAATTCAAGTCGTAATTCAAGGTAAATTTTCATCACTAAGAACTGACGCTTATTTCAGCCAAATTTTGAAATATCGAGTCGAAATGGCGTCAATGTGATATGGACAAAGAACACATGGATCTAAAAAGAAAAAGAATTCGAAGAGTTAAAACATTTCACGATGAAGGCACCAGAGACGATCCTGTTATAGATCCTGTAATCGATTTCAAAACTAATGTAATAAATATAACTCTAGATGTAATGGTAAACGAAATGTTTGACAGAATTAAGGATCTGGAAGATGTTACAAAATTATTTGGATTTCTAAATCGAATTTTCATGAAAAATAGTGCAAAACCAGATTTGGAAAAAAGTGGTACATTATTAAGTGATACTTTAAATTTGTTTCCCATATTTTGAAAGATGAAATGATACAATTTCAGGACATATATTTTTCAAGTGATAACCCTTGTTGTGATAGGGTTGTACTGGGTTATCTAGAATATTTAGTTGAACAGAAAATGTATGATATTTTCCCCAATGTTGAATTATTTTTTAGATTGTTGGTAACGCTGCCCATAGGTTTAGCAAGTGCTGAGAGATCTTGTGTATTCCGTACACTAAAAACACACCTAAGGAGCACAATGACTCAAGTTAGAACTTCTGATTTCGAATTACTTTCAATAGAAAGAGATACTCTCAATATTTTAAATTTAGAGGAAATTATAACAAAAATTATATCGGCTAAAGTTAGACGAGGCGTTCGCACATAAACATCTTTTTAAACCTTTGTTGATTTTAACTATGCTGTATTGCTTAGTTTTGTTTACTTAAAAGAAAAATAAAGTTTCAGTGAATTTTGTATTTTTTTCTGTATTTTTAATAGCTAGGTTTTACTGGCTAGGTCACTCCACTACGGAGTCAGGCGCAAAGATGAGAGACATCTATAGAAGAACCATCTTTATGAGAAGAGCATTTGAACGTTTGAAGGTAATGAGCAACTGAACATTAAGGTGTTTAGCTAGTTCCAGGCTATATCACAAATGAGTTCTCACCCCGATAAAATAAATGCCTTTTGTTAAATTTGTTACTTTACAATGCGTGGCAATAAATCAACGCCATATGGTTTTCAAGTTTACAGAACTAGCAGCGTGACGCCACAATGTGTGCCAAAAAATTGTCCAACAGAACTCTAGATCTTCTTCTATGCACGTGTCTCTTCTCTGAGAGCGGGCCCCGCCAAAAACTTGCACCGAGCAGCTGAACAGCTTAAAAACGCGCCTGTCGATTAAATGATGAAATACGTCACATCAGCCTGTGGTGCGGTCATGCTCCCCAGGTGCAGAAATTCTAAAAGAGTACGCAACCCAGTATATTGGCGGACGCAGGAGATTGCAAATCTGAGAAAGAAGTGTTAAAGAGACCGTAAGAGAGAACAGAGAACTATAGGAAAAAACAAAAATCAATCAGTTCATGACACATATAAGGAATCCAATAAGCAGCTAAGAAATACAATCAAACGGAGCAAGAAAGAGTATTGGCTAGAACTTATTAGGGAAATAGATGATGATCCCTGGAGATTGCCTTTGAACATAATGACTAAAAAATTATCAGCTAGACTACAGATCTCTGGTATATTATGTTCAAAACGCATAGAAAAAATAATAAAGACACTCTTTCCAAAACATGAAAAGCGACCAGACCGGATCTCTCAATCACAGGTCAATCTCTCATCACAGGTCCGGAAGAGGACTTCAAAATCGATGAGCTAAAAGAAGCAACAAAATGGCTGAAAATAGGAAAATTGCTTGGTCTCGATAATATTCCGAATGAGGTATAAGTGGCGGTAGTGAAAGTGTGCCCAGAACTACCGTTAGAAACGTATAAACTTCCTTTTAAACTCATTGGCGCCACCGATGTTAGGCATCAATCGCGACATGGATGTAGCTGTTGACAAAGCCTTTTCAGTGGTCTTGGCTATTTTTTCAGTATACTTTAATCGGCCGTCAATTTGCAGTTCTAGGTGTATCACGGATCTACTCTATCTCTATTCTATCTCACATGCAATTTTCTTTCCACCTATTTTCAGACTTGGTGTTACGAATTTTCGCTTCCCTATAATGAGCACCGCCTCGGTCTTGTTTATCGGCAATTCCAATCCGTTACTCTTGAACCACCTACTTGCCCTTCTCACAGTCTCGTTCAACATTAGTTCGAGAGTGTTTGTTTTCCTTGCAGTTACTACCACAGCCGCATCATCTGCAAAACCCACAATTCTCGAAGCATCCGGTAGTTCTAAAGTGGGTATTCCATCTGTTCCAGAGAAATGGTTCCAAGACGGATCCCTGTGAACACCCGCCGTTACTTCATAAAATTTAGGTCCTTTTTCGGTGTTATACATTATAATTCTATCAGACAAATAGCTTTTGATTATCTGTAACAAATATTCCGGTGTTTACTTTTTCCAACTTTTACATTTTCCATCCAACGCTTCGATTGTTTTGACCCACCTTGCTGTATTGAAAGCGTTTTTTATGTCAAGGGTGACCACTCCGCATAATCCTTTTCTTTTCCAGGGACCACTGTTGATTTCTTTTGCGGCCTTGACAACAGTAGAGGGTGCGTCGATCGTCGATAGCACCTTTCGGAAGCCATACTATCTCGGAGACAGCGTTTGGTTTTTGTGCGGTTTTTGACAACTAGTTCTACAAAATAGTTGTCTTCGTGCAGGATCCTGTTTGAGGAGGTGAAAGAGACAGCGTTTGGTTCTTCTTAGGAAGGGAAATAAACCGCTGGACGAGCCGTCATCATATAGACCAATTAGTCTCCTGGATACAGCAGTAAAACTTTACGAAAGACTATCGAAGAAAAGATTCGAAACGCACAAAAACCAAACGCTGTCTCCGAGATAGTATGGCTTCCGAAAGGTGCTATCGACGATCGATGCACCCTCTACTGTTGTCAAGGCCGCAAAAGAAATCAACAGTGGTCCCTGGAAAAGAAAAGGATTATGCGGAGTGGTCACCCTTGACATAAAAAACGCTTTCAATACAGCAAGGTGGGTCAAAACAATCGAAAAGTTGGATGGAAAAGGAAAAAGTTGGAAAAAGTAAACACCGGAATATTTGTTACAGATAATCAAAAGCTATTAGAATTCTAATGTATAACACCGAAAAAGTACCTAAATTTTATGAAGTAACGGCGGGTGTTCACAGAGATCCGTCTTGGAACCATTTCTCTGGAACAGATGTATGATGGAATACCCAATTTAGAACTACCGGATGCTTCGAGTATTGTGGGTTTTGCAGATGATGCGGCTGTGGTAGTAACTGCAAGGAAAACAAACACTCTGGAACTAATGTTGAACGAGAATGTGAGAAGGGCAAGTAGGTGGTTCAAGAACAACGGATTGGAATTGCCGATAAACAAGACCGAGGCGGTGCTCATTATAGGGAAGCGAAAATTCGTAACACCAAGTCTGAAAATAGGTGGATTGAAAATTGCATGTGAGATAGAATAGAGATAGAGTAGATCCGTGAGACACCTGGAACTGCAAATTGACGGCCGATTAAAGTATACTGAACAAATAGCCAAGACCACTGAAAAGGATTTGTCAACAGCTACATCCATGTCGCGATTGATGCCTAACATCGGTGGCGCCAATGAGTTAAAAGGAAGTAAAGTAAGTAAGAGTAAAAGTAAGAGTAAAAATTACTGTATGGTACGGAGATATGGGATGATGTTATGGAGTCGGCGACGATGAGACAAAAATTAATGGTAGTTCAAAGGATATGTGCGCTACGCGTCGTCTGTGCATATAGAACGATTTCTGTTGGAGCTGTCTTGGTGTTAGTAATGCTAGTACTCTATTGGTTTAATTGACCTATTGGTTCAGGAGAGAGAAGAAACATACAGGGAGTGTAGACTGGACAAAATCAAAACAAGAAAGCTGATATCAAAAACTGCGGCATGGGAAAAACTAATGGCGAGATGGCAGGCAAGAGAGGAATCGGATACAGTCGGACGTTGGACACATAGATTGATACCAAACGTGAGAGAGTGGTGTGAAAGAGCACATGGTCAAATGTGCTATGACCTGATACAAGCTTTTTCCGGACACGGCGGTTTCATGACGTACCTGGAGAGGTACAAAAAAGGGAGAAAGCGAGCCGCTTGCTGTGTGGTTACAGGCGATATACGACATACGATTTTCGAATGCCTAAACAATGAAGATGAAAGAATCCAGCTTAAAGAGTCATTAGGGGTTAGTCTGGATGTAGAAGGACTAGTTTCTGCAATGCTGCAAAGCGAGCAAAATTGGTCTGAGGTGAAAAAATACCTATGAGGTATTATGGAAAAGAAGAGAGAAGCGGAGAAATTAAATGAAACAGAGGAAGACCAGCCCCTGAACCCCTAATCTCGCTAGAGTACGAGGGACGCAAGAAAACGGCTAGATACGGAACCCACCCCGAAGTAATGAGAAAGAGGTCTCAGCGTGGTGATCTGCAGTTCTGGGGGGGGGGGGGCACTTGTTGGTAGCGTGCTACCACTATGTCGCCCCCCCCCCTTCCAAAAAAAGGCAGACAGTCTAGGCAGAGAAGTCTAGGGAGAGAAAAAAGACAAACAAGACTAGACAAGCATGACTAGACAGACAAGATAGACAGGCAAAACTAGACAGACAAGACTAGACAGACAAGACTAGGAAGACTAGATTAGACAGAGAAGACTAGACAGACAAGACTGGACAGACAAGACTAGACAGACAAGACCAGAGAGACAAGGATTGACAGACCAGACTAGACACACAAAACTAGACAGACAAGCCTCGACGGACAAGACTAGACACACAATACTAGACAGACAAGACTAGATCGACAAGAATAGACCGATAATACTAGACAGATAAGACTAAACACACAAGACGAGACAGACAAGACTAGACACACAACACTAGACAGACAAGACTAGACAGACAAGACTAGACAGACAAGAATGGGAATCTTTTGTGACATCTCCAAAGCTTTTGATTGTGTGTCGCATGAAAAACTTATAGAAAAACTATATTGATGCGGAATTCGAGGCAAAATTGGTAGATGGTTCGAATCATTTTTACAACAAAGAAAGCAATATGTTCAAATCTGCCAATCAAACAATAATAGTACTTCTGCGCAATTAACAACAGATATCGGGGTACCACAGGGAAGTGTTTTGGCGTCTTTATTGTTTTCTTTATATACTGCAGACCTGATACAATATTTAAAGGGCAGGGAATGCATTCTCTACGCAGACGATTCCAGTTTTATAGTATCGGAGCCGTCTAAACAAAAAGCTGAATCAGAGGCAAATGAGCTTCTAACCGACCTCAATCAATGGTTCTCTGCCAAAAACTTATACTTAAATATTGGAAAAACAAAATATATTGTATTTCAAACAACCCGTAGTTTGCGAGAAGACGATTTAACACTTAAAATAGGCAACGCAACCGTTCAAAGGACCGACACAGTTCAATTTCTTGGAGTAAATTTAGAAGAAAATCTAACCTGGAATAACCACATTGATCGAATAACCAAGAAAATAAATTATAAAGCCTACCTCATAAGAAATATCCGCTGTTTAGTAGAACAAAATGTGCTGCTAAATATATGCCACGCGGAGGTACAATCTGTTATCTCGTACGGGATTATAGTATGGGGACCCTCTCCACAAACTCAAAGGGTCTTCAAAGCCCAAAAGAGAATCATCCGGGCAATCATAGGTGTAGGTAGAACAACATCCTGTATGCCCTATTTTAAGAAGCTAAACCTCCTTACGGTACCATCCATATACATATGGGAAACTGCATGCCATATTCACAGGAATAAGGCCTCAATTATAAGAAACATAGACCAACACCATCACTTCACAAGAGGTCAAAAGCAACTACGAACTCCAATATCAAATTTAACAATTTGCAGCAAAGCACCGAACAAGATTGGAATCCAAATCTATAACAAGCTTCCAAATATGCTGACCCAAGAAACCTACCAAAAACCTTTTAGAAAAAAACTTAAAATAATGTTAATAGAGTGCTACTACAGCCTTCATGATTTTTTTAATGACAAATTCAATATGTAATTTTCCTTTGTACATCGTAGAATGAATAAATTTGATTTTGATTTTGATTTTGAAATTTGACTAGAGAGACAAGACTAGACAGACAAGACTAGACAGACAAGACTAGACAGACATAACTAGACAGAAAAGACTAGAAAGACAAAACTAAACAGACAAAACTAGACATACAAGACAATACGACAGACAAGACTAGACAGGCAAGACTAGACAGACAAGATTAGACAGACAAGACTAGACAGACAATAGTAGACAGAGAAGACTAGACAGACAAGACTATAGAGACTAGACTAGACAGACAAGACTAGACAGATAAGGCTCGACAGACAAGACTAGACACACAACACTAGACAGACAAGACTAGTTAGACTAGACTAGACAGATAAGAATAGACAGACAGACAAGACTAGACAGAAAAGACTAGTCAGACAAGACTAGACAGACAAGACTAGACAGACATGACTGGACAGACAAGAGTAGACAGGCAAAACTAGACAGACAAGACTAGACAGACAAGACTAGATATACAAGTCTAGATAGACATGACCAGACAGATAATATTAGATGGATAAGACCAGACAGACAGGAGTAGATGGTCTAGACTAGTCCGAGAAAACTGTAGAAATCTGTAGATGAGAATAGAAAGATTATAGACACATGACTAAATGGTGATGTTAATGAACTTAATCCTCGACGTGAGATAATAGTGGTAGGTATTAATTTCATCTGGAGTTCGTCAACTGCGGTATCACAGATAAAAAGAGTTCATTTTGTGTAAACATAAGAATTTGTGCGTTTGATAAAAAGAGATCAACAAACTCGTTTTGCTTACTTTAGAAATTATAGACCGCCATGGCATTAGAAATTAGACAAGTTTTTCACATTTCTATATATAATTGGGTAAAACATATTTACTAATGTTCATTGTTTTGCAAAATCTAAATTGAATTATTGTCTGAATTTTTTATTCTAATTTAAAGTTTTGGCTATAAAATATTAAAATTTATATCTCTAGCAATCCAAGATTTGTAAACCATGCTTTTGCCTATGTGAAATCGGTGTGGTGATTCGTCTTAGGATACAAATATAATCATAATCTAATCTAGTAAATTATTGAATACATCTAGTAGTATATATTATATTGATTGGAAACCAACGTCGATTATTAAAAAAAATTGCAAGTAATATATAAGTTATGTACCTTCTACATATGTTATGGGTATATTTACTAGGTAGATTTTGGTAAAAAGCTACAAGAAACATTTGATATATTTGTTTAAAAGTTTAGTAATTGTCTAGAAATTTGTAGTCTAGAAATATAATTAGATTAATAGTTTATTTATTAAAAAGCAAGATATTTTTAGAAAATCTTAAGCTTGGTTTTATTGTGTTTGTGGAGTTTAGTTAAATAATAATTTGAAGAATGCGTTTCTATTATTTCTGAAAAGTAATAAATTCGAGAATTATGGCCAGAGAGTCGTTTGGAAACGTCGAGGGACGTCTGAAAAAACGTCAGAAAAAAACTAACTGGAGTATTTTCTTATTTCTGCATGCACACGTTTAGGTCAACATGTATGTCTATGAAATGATCCGTTTCGGGCTCTTAAAAAAGGGACATAAATTCGTCAAATTTATGGCCAGTCAATTATTTTTACTGCCGTCGGGGTTAAAAATCTTGTTAGTTAACGCAGGATTTGGGGTGAGCACGCATTCTTTTTACACACGCACATGCTCACTATCAATAAAAAAATTCACAAAGAACTACAAAAAAAATTAAAATATTTGAAATTATTTTCCTTTCAAATTTATCAAACTTATTTGGTTCTGCATTCCTCGCATGTATAATGTCTAAGTTTCTCTTCCTTTGATTTATTAATTCTACAAAACTACCTTCAAATTGACTATACATATTAGCTATATATATATATATATATATATATATATATATATATATATATATATATATATATATATATATATATATATATATATATATATATATATATATAGCTATTTTGTCCGTCTAGTCTTGGCTGTGTAGTCCTCTGACCATTCTCGCCTATCTACTCTTGGGCGTTCAGCCTTGTCCGTCTAACCTTGTCTTTCTAATCATATCTGTCTAGTCTTGTCTGTCTAATATTATCTCTCTGGTCCTGTCTGTATAGTCTTATCTAGTCTTGTATGTCAAGTCTTGTCTGCCAAGTCTAGTTAGTCTTATCTTGTCTGTCAAGCCTAATCTGTATAGTCTTGTCAGTCTAGCCTTTTCTGTCTAGTCTTGTTTGTCTAGTCTTGCCTGTCTAGTCTTGCCTGTCTATTCTTGTCTGTCTAGCCGTATCTGTCTAGTTTGTCTGACTAGACTTGTTGGTCTAATCTGGTCTGTCTACTTTTGTCTGTCTGTCTTCTTCGGTAGTGTAGTTGACAACATACCCGCCTTTCAATGCGAGAGACTCGGGTTAGAATCCTGGCCGGGGAGGCGAAAACTAGGACAGTTTTCACTTGCCGTCCGAGCTGCCCACCCTGAATGAATACAAAACATACAATGCCGGGGTGGCGCATACTAAAAGCCAAAGTAGACTAGGGGTTTAGTCTTGTCTGTCTAGTCTTGTCTGTCCAGTCTTGTCTGTCTAGTCATGTCTGTCTAGTATTGAATGTCTAGTCTTGTCTGTCTAGTCTTGTCTGTCTAGTCTTGTCTGTCTAGTCTTGTCTGTCTAGTCTTGTCTGTCTAGTCTTGTCTGTCTAGTCTTGTCTGTCTAGTCTTGTCTGTCTAGTCTTGTCTGTCTAGTCTTGTCTGTCTAGTCTTGTCTGTCTAGTCTTGTCTGTCTAGTCTTGTCTGTCTAGTCTTGTCTGTCTAGTCTTGTCTGTCTAGTCTTGTCTGTCTAGTCTTGTCTGTCTAGTCTTGTCTGTCTAGTCTTGTCTGTCTAGTCTTGTCTGTCTAGTCTTGTCTGTCTAGTCTTGTCTGTCTAGTCTTGTCTGTCTAGTCTTGTCTGTCTAGTCTTGTCTGTCTAGTCTTGTCTGTCTAGTCTTGTCTGTCTAGTCTTGTCTGTCTAGTCTTGTCTGTCTAGTCTTGTCTGTCTAGTCTTGTCTGTCTAGTCTTGTCTGTCTAGTCTTGTCTGTCTAGTCTTGTCTGTCTAGTCTTGTCTGTCTAGTCTTGTCTGTCTAGTCTTGTCTGTCTAGTCTTGTCTGTCTAGTCTTGTCTGTCTAGTCTTGTCTGTCTAGTCTTGTCTGTCTAGTCTTGTCTGTCTAGTCTTGTCTGTCTAGTCTTGTCTGTCTAGTCTTGTCTGTCTAGTCTTGTCTGTCTAGTCTTGTCTGTCTAGTCTTGTCTGTCTAGTCTTGTCTGTCTAGTCTTGTCTGTCTAGTCTTGTCTGTCTAGTCTTGTGTGTCTAGTCTTGTCTGTCTAGTCTTGTCTGTCTAGTCTTGTCTGTCTAGTCTTGTCTGTCTAGTCTTGTCTGTCTAGTCTTGTCTGTCTAGTCTTGTCTGTCTAGTCTTGTCTGTCTAGTCTTGTCTGTCCAGTCTTGTCTGTCTAGTCTTGTCTGTCTAGTCTTGTCTGTCTAGTCTTGTCTGTCTAGTCTTGTCTGTCTAGTCTTGTCTGTCTAGTCTTGTCTGTCTAGTCTTGTCTGTCTAGTCTTGTCTGTCTAGTCTTGTCTGTCTAGTCTTGTCTGTCTAGTCTTGTCTGTCTAGTCTTGTCTGTCTAGTCTTGTCCGTCTAGTCTTGCCTGTCTAGTCTTGTCTGTCTAGTCTTGTCTGTCTAGTCTTGTCTGCCTAGTCTTGTCTGTCTAATCTTGTCCATCTAGTCTTGTCTGTCTAGTCTTATCTGTCTAGTCTTGTCCGTCTAGTCTTGTCCGTCTAGTCTTGTCGGTCTAGTCTTGTCCGTCTAGTCTTGTCCGTTTAGTCTTGTCCGTCTAGTCTTGTCCATCTAGTCTTGTCCGTCTAGTCTTGTCCGTCTAGTCTTGTCCGTCTAGTCTTGTCCGTCTAGTTTTGTGCGCCAAGTCTTGTCTGTCTAGTCTTGTCCGTCTAGTCTTGTCCGTCTAGTCTTGTCCGTCTAGTCTTGTCTGTATAGTCTTGCCTGTCTAGTCTTGTATGTCTAGTCTTGTCTGTCTAGTTTTGTCTGTCTAGTCTTGTCCGTCTATTCATATCTATCTAGCCTTGTCTGTCTAGTCTTCTTTGTCTAAACCTGTATGTCTAGTCTTATCTGTCTAGTCTTGTCTATCTAGTCTTGTCTGTCAAGTCTTGTCTGTCTAGTCTAGTCTCTCTAGTTTTGTATGTCTAGTCTTGTATGTCTCATGTTGTTTACGGATAATTTGGCACTTGCCTAGCTGTGAAGGAAATTGCAATATTTTTCACATAATTGAGCGAGAGGACAATAGCGCCTGGTCCACATATTGTCAACATCTCTTGACGTGAAAAGAACAATCGCTTTAGGGTTCCCTCGCCCGTAAACCTCAAAAACTCATTGTTCCATTTCAGTAGCTCCGACACCCTTGTCAACCAAAAAGAGAGAACATTTAGAACCATCAAATCCTCTTTATCGAAGAAAAAAAAATCTAAAAACACTTCAAAAATTTCCTAGATCTTAGATAATTTAATATAAAATTTTGAAACAGATACAGCAATAGATAGTTTAGTTTTATTTAGTATATTGTCTGGACTTGTCTGGTCTTTTTTAGTCTTGTCTGGTCTTGTCTTATTTTGTCTGGTCTTCCTGGCCTTGTCTGGTATTATCTGGCCTTGTCTGGCCTTCTCTGGTCTTGTCTGGTCTTGTATGATTTTGTCTGGTCTTGTCTGATCTAGTCTGGTCTTGTGTGATTTATCTTGTTACGTCTTGCCTGGTGTCTGTTTTTTTCTGGTATTATCTAGCGTTGCTTGGCCTTGTCTGGCCTTGCTTGGTCTTGTCTGATCTTGACTGGTCTTGTCCGGTCTTGTCTGGTTATGTCTGATCTTGTCTGATCTTGTGTGGTTTATCTTGTCTTGTTTTGCCTGGTGTCTGGTCTTGTGTAATCTTCTCTGGTCTTGTGTGCCTTGCCTGGTCTTATCCATTCTTGTCTTCTATAGCCTCGTCTAGGCTTATCCAGTTTTGTCTAGTACACAATGTTTTTGCATATTTTCATTTAGTTACTACTAATTCCATTCCCTTAATTTAATTTAACTATTTTATAGAATTTCCTTATATATTGCATCTAAAATTGTGTGTAATTGAAATTCTTGAGTAGAAAAGTAATTCAGAAAACAAATAGGATAAGCGTAAACAAGTGAAGAGTTTTAATAAGAAGTCCTTAGGTCGTCCTTTGATGCGAAGCACCAGGACTCGTCTCCGATGACACAGGCGTAATCCTCAAATTACACAACAAATCATCGCTCAGCCTGCGTGCCGAGGGGGTGAACAGACGCAGGGGGAGCGTAAACACGAATTACACAATTTTTTTTGTTGTGCCGTTGTTGTTCGGCGTGTAAAAGACGTGCTTGAATGTGTGCGTTAGATTTGCGTTTGGGTTATTACGAGCGATGCAACAATGGGGATTGCTCATGTTACCGGATTACACCCATCGGTAGCATCTGGGATTAGAGGAGGACGGCGCGATGCGAGTTGGCGCTCGGCGAGGGGGATGGAGGGTGCGTTAAGATGGGGCGTGGTTCACATCCGAAGGGCCTTTTGGATCGTCACCTTGTTAATCCTCGATAACTGACGGCTACCGGGCTTTTAATTCCATTCATTGAAACTCCGAAATTTTCTGATGCAATGTTGCTGTGGATGCGACGAAATCTGGTGGATTATTGACACATTTTTCCTTCTTCGTTTTCGCCTAATATAATTCCCTATTTGTATAAGGGATTCATTCCACTTGAAGTACATTAGTGGTTGTCACTTAATAATGACCTCGTATTCGAACAGACTTATTATATAATAGGAGTTTAGTGACGCCCGAAACTACAATGCATTCTAAATAAATAGTTAAGATAGATGAGAGTAAACGAGACAGAATATAAATTGGAATAAACGGACCAACCAATACCAGGCAAAACCAGAAAAGAGCAAACATGACTATACAAGACCTAACAAAATCAGACAAGGCCAGATAAGACTACACAAGAGTCGACAAGACCAGACAAGACCTGACAAGGCCAGACAAGGTTAGATAAGGCCAGACAAGACTAAAAAGGACCAGACAAGATCATACAAGACGAGACAGACGAAACAAATCCAGACAAGACCAAACAAGATCCGACAAGACCGGACAAGACCAGACAAGACCATATAAGACAAGACAAGACTAGACAAGGCCAAACCAGTCGAGACCAGACAAGACAATACCAGACAAGATCAGACAAAACTAGACCAGACAAGACCAGACAAGACCATACAATACCAGACCAGACCAGACAAGACCACACAAGACAAGACAAGGCCAGACAGGACCAAACAAAATCAGACAAGGCCAAACAAGACCAGACAAGACCAGAGAAACCAGAAAAGACCACACAAATCCAAGCAAGACCGTACAAGACCAGACAAGACCACACAAGACCAGACAAAACCAGACAATACCAGGCAAGACCAAACAAAACCAGGCAAGAACAGACAATACCGTACAAGACCTACAAGATCAAATAAGATGAAATAAGATCAGACAATACCATACAAGACCGGATAAGACTAGATAAGACCAGACAAGTCCAGACAAGACCAGACAATACGAGACAAGACAAGACAAGACCAGACACGACCAGACAAAACCAGACAAGACCAAACAAGACCAGACAATACCAGACAAGACAACACCAGACAAGGCCAGACAAGACCAGACAAGACGAGACCAGCCAAGACAAGACCAGACAAAGATAAGACTAGACCAAACAAACTAGACGAGGCCAGTCAAGAGCAAGACCAGACCTAACGAGGCAAGGCTAGGCAAGAGTAGACAAGACCAAACAAAATCAGGAAAGAACAGACAACACGGGACAAGACCAGACAAGACCAAACAAGATCAGACAATACCAGAGAAGACCGGAAAAACCAATCAAGACCCGACAAGAGGAGACAAGACCAGATAAAACTAGACAAAATCAGACAGAACCTGTTGAGTTTGCAAGTTAAGTTTTTCTTTGAGGATGATAGAATCGATGGTCAGTTGCTGCTTGTATCCTAGGGCTCCTCGTATGTTTCATCCTAGGGCTCCTCCATCCTGGCTCTGAATAGTAAGACAACAGGTAGACAAGTTATAGGCCTATATTCTTTGGGTTCATAAGTTGGTCTCTTCTTATTTAGGAGGTAGATGTTGCCTTCCATGAGGTGTTTGGGTATTGTTGATGGATCTTCTAATGCTTGAGTAAAAGAACATGCTAGGGTGCCCTGTGTTGCTGTTAGATGTTTCAGCCAAAAGTTTTGTAGTTTATTTGGACCAGGGGCTTTCCATTTTTTTTTTTATTTTTTAACAATTTGTGGGATATCTTCCACATTAAATTCTTCACAGCTCATAAGCATTTTATTTGTGTGTTTTTCTTCAATGGCTGGTATCCAATCTGCTTGTTTGTTGTAGTATTTAGGTATTTCAGACAAGATAGATCTCCAATATTCTGCAAATTTGCTGGGGTCGCATTTGGGGTAATTTTGGCGATTTCTTGGTTTTTTTTCAAGTTGCCTAAAAACTTCTCTCTACTTTGAAAGAAGTTCTTATTTTGTTCTTTCCTTTTGGTTGGTTCACTGCATCGTCTTAATCTTGCACCTTTTCCTTGTGTCTAAATGTATCCTTGAGATTTAGAAGTTGAGGATCCCCAAGGTTTAATCCGGATTTGGATGTTAAGACAGTTGCTTTTTTTAATATTCGTCTGGAGTTGTTTTTTATATATTCCTTCAGGATATCATTCAAACCAGACAGGACCTGACAAGACCCGGCAACACTAGACAAGACCAGACATCAGTAATGCTGAGAAGGCAGTCCCGCAAGGGGTCAGAATTGAGGAGTGGGTTTTTTAGTGGGTAGTCAAGCCACTAAGGCTACTTACTAGTCCCACACTTCCCAGAGCAACTTGTAGCACTGGGGACCGTACGTAAATGTATTATACCTCTCCTCCAAACAAAAAAAAAGACAAGACCAGACAAGACCAAACATGACCAGACAAGACCAGACGAGACCAGTCAAGACTAATCAAGGCCTAACTAAGACACAACGATTAGACAAGATCTATACAATCGCTATACAAGGCTACTCCATCTACATCTGTTTATATAGTCTTGTCTTGTCTTCTATGTAGTCTAGAAATGTGGTCTAGTTACTGCACCAGAGTTTTTTTGAATATGTTTTAAACAATTCTGTTATGGATAAATCTTCTTTTGTCTACTTTTACCTATATTTCAATCATTTAAACTAGTCCAAATGGTTTACTTGATTCTGTAAACTTTGACTTAATAAACTTATATAAACGTTCTAAGCTAGTTATAAAAACAGATAACTTTTAGCTAGTATTGTTTAGTCTGGACCATATTTCTTGTGTTTTGCTTTGCTTCATCTTATCTAAACTTGTTCCCTGCGGTTTGATATTGTCTTCTCTTATCTAGTCTTGTTTAAAATGTTCTATTCCAGTTTTGCTGGTCTTTTCTGGTATTGGCTAGTCGTATTCAGTCCTGTATTAGACAGTACTTATCGATTCTTGTCTAGCCTTTCCACTATTCTGAAGTCGTGTCTGGTCTTGCCGATTACTATATATTCTTGTCTTTTCGAGTTTTAGTTCTCATCGGTCTTGTCTCCAGTTTATTCAGATTTGTTCAAGCTTTTCCAGTCGTCTCCACTCTTGTTCAGTAGTGCAAAGTATAATTCAGTCATATCCAGCCCTGTAGAGTACTGTCCACTTTTGTCAATTCCTATCTAGTGTTTCCTATCAAGCCTGGACGGCTTGTGCAATATAATCTGGTCTTATTTGGTCTGGTTTGAGGTGGTCTGGTCTTGTTTAGCCTTGTGTGACCTTCTGTAGTCTGTTCTAGCCTTGCCTGGTCTAGTCTGATCTATGTTTGATCCTGTCTGGAATTTACTAATCTTATCTAGCCTTCTCGACTCCTGTCAAGTCTTATCTTGTCGATTCCTGTCTTGTCCATTCCGATTTATTCAGTTTTACCCCCAGTCTGTGCAGTCTTGTTCAGGCTCATACAGTCGTATCCAGACTTGTCCAGTACTGTCAAGTCTGTAAAGTCTACGGATTTACAGCCTTGTACAGTTTTATCCACTTTTATCAATTTTTGTCCAGTCCTTTCCTAGCTTGTCGAATATTATCTGGTCTTGTCAGATCTTATCTAGGCTTGTTTGTTCTTGTCAGGTCTTGTTTGGTTCAAATCAAGATCATACCAGATCTTGTCTGGTCTTGTCTGGTCTTCCATGGCATTCTCTGGTCTTCTCTCGTCATGCCCTCTCATGTTTAGTCTTGTCTGGTCTTGTGTGGTTTTATTTGGTCTTGTTTGGCCTTGTTTGGTTAGTTTGGCTAGTCTTGATATTAACAGCACAGGATTTCAATTTGTCGTATCAAAATTCAAATTCGTCCTTTCGTCACTTTCGCCTTTCATATGTTCAATTTCGTCTGTATTATGAATGAAAATGATAGTTTTTTTTTTATCAGACTGTCTTTATCCACTCCTGGATGTAGGCCTCTTCCCTACTCCTCCACTCAGTTCGGTTTTGTCTTGCTTGCAGCCAGTTTTTACGCGCAATCTTCCGGATATGACGGATGATACCATACTATGGATGGATCATACCGCACCTTAGTTGCGGCCTTCCTACACCTCGTTGGGTTGTTTTGCCTCTCCACTGGACGATCTTATTGGGCCATTTCTCATCGTCTTGCTTCACCTCATGACCTGACCATATCCATTTCTGAGAGTAAATTCTATGCACAACATCCGTCACTTTTGTCCGCTTCCTGATGTCCTCGTTAAGTACACTTTCTCCCAGGCTTATATCCAGAATTGCTCGTTCCATCGCTCTTTGGCACGTCCTCAAATGGTTTAACCTGTTATTTGTTAGCGCTATGGTGCCCATGCCATATGTTGCTACGGGCAGCACATAGACCTTCTGTCTGCGGTTAATCGGCATTTGTAGATCTTTGAGGACGAAGCCGAGTTTTCCAAAAGCTGTCCTACTCTTCTGATAGTTTCTGTGGTTTAGTTTTCCTTGCCCAGTTTGATGTTATGGCCAAGGTAAACGTAGTGGTTTACGACCTCCAATGTATGGTTCTGCACGAAAACCTGGATATTATCTGGGTTCAGGATTTTAGTCTTCCGGAGGTTCTTCCTTAGACCCACTTTTTTCGATGCGTCGTGCAGTTATTCTGTCATGACCTTCAGCTCATCTGGGTCGCTACTCATTAGTACAATATCGTCGGATATCTCTGTTAATCTAACTCCGCCATTGTCCGGTCCCAAGTCCGGAATGAGAAAGGAGGAGCGTTGGCTGTGGAGAGTCCCCCTCTACCAAGTGCCAACTTGAGAGAGCGGATGAGCGTGTAGAGGTTCAGGGCTCTCTAAAGCCCTTGGGGCAGGAAACTTTTCCTAAAGGCGAATGAGCCATTAGTTGGCCAGCGTCATAGGATGAAGAAAGCAAAGGGAAACCATTTCATTAAAGATCTTTTAGGATAACCCAATTATCAGCAGCTCAATATGTTGTTAGCTAGCTATGTAGAAGCTTCTACAATAGTCAATTTTTCCGGAGGTAAAAGGCAGATAAAGAAGCCAATTCAAGAAATAAGCAGAGCAAAATCTTATAAGACATAACCTAACTCTAACTCTAACCTTTTTTTTTCTCTAACCAATGTGGGTCCAGGGGGGTTAGCCCTTAAAACACTGCGGCTCATTGGCCTATTGTATCTCCCCACATTGTTTCGTTCATGCAAATAGATCCAGTATTCTATGTGTCATGTTTTTCACGGGGACTCTCTCAGCTGTAATATCAAGCTTGTGTCTCCTACGTGCAATTGCTTCACAGTGGAAGATTATAGAGGCGGCAGTTTCGTCCTCCTCATAGCATAACCTGCATAAAGGTTCATTCTTCCAGATACCCATTTTATGCAGGTGTTCTCGTAGTGGGCAGTGTCCTGTAAGTAGGCCTACCACAATTGCGATCTGCTTCCTTGGTAGTTGCAGGATTTCAGCAGTTAGAGTTTCCGATAGGTTTACTAACATTCGTTTGCTGTGTGTCAGACCATTTAAATTGACCCACTGTAAACGGTGCTTAGTTGCTACCCATTTACAGATTTTATTTCGGGTCGTGGTCTTGGTAATGTAGGATCCGCTTTAAGCAATGATGTTTGCTTTGCAGGCTCCATCTTTTGCTAGCTTATTCGCCATTTCGTTACCCACCAGTCCCGTGTGGCTAGGCACCCAAGCGAGTGTGACCTTGTTATGCTTTGAAAGGGCGTTTAGGTCCTGAAGACAGTCCCAAACTGTCTTGGATTTGATTTCGTGACAGAGCATTAATCGCAGCCTGACTGTCCGTGAAAATGCGGATGTTTCTACTTTTGTAGTCCATTCTCAAATTTTCACGGGCACAGACCATGATAGCGTGTATTTCTGCTTGGAATACTGTGGCATGTGTCCCCAAGTGTACAGATAGGCTGCACCCCAGGGACAGTCCATAGATTCCAGCGCCAGTACCACTGTCCTTCTTGGAGCCGTCTTGGATTAGTAAAGGCGAATGAGCCATTATATACCAATCCAGTCCTCCTTGGCAAGTGGTTATTTGGTCTCTTTTGTCCATCGTAGATGCGTTTTGAAGGGTAGATCGAATGACAGCCTTTTGGGCATCGAACCCCCCCCCCTATATATTGAGGTACGATTCTGATATGACATTCGTTATCATGGTGTGTGCTGACCTCTCCAGAGATTCCCATGTGCCATTGCATATGCATCTGAAAGCTCTCATCCTTGCCTCGCCCATGATAAAGATATCCAGGGGAGGAAGGCCTAGGATCACCTCCAAAGCCGCGGTTGGGGCGGTTTTCATCGCTCCCGTAATTGCTAAACAGGCCAGTCTTTGAACATAGGAGAATCCTCTGATGGCCTGTTTTTGTTTCACTTTGGTCCACCATACTGTGGAGCCATATGTAAGAATGGGTCTAACTACCATAGTGTATATCCGGTATACCATGCTTGGTTTGAGTCCCCATGATTTTCCAACTGTTCTTTTGGTTATCATCAGTGCCATTTTGCACTTGTTGGTAGCTTTCTTTAGGTGTTGATTCCAGTTTGGCAGCCAGGATTACTCTCTTCTCAGTCTTTCTACCCTCTAGAGGGTGTAGTGATACTATTTTCGGTATGTGTTTGAATTTTTTGTTTCCATGCGTTTCTATCTTGTGCTAGATGTATTGCCTCGTGCATTGAGTGTCCAGTCATTTCTTTTAATCTGTTGGTCCATCTCATTGGAGACCGTCCTCTAGGTCTCCAGGATTACACCTAGATACTTAACTTCCTCACTTACATTTAGATGCTCGTTATAGAAAATTGGGGGCCTTGGCCCATCCATTTTTCTCATTCTAGTGAATGGTACTAGAGTGGATTTTTGGGGATTGAAAACGAAGGTCGACCACCTGCACCAACTCTCCACCTCGTTCAGTGCTTCTTGCATAAGCGCTGCTATTATAGAAGGAAATTTACCCCTGATGAGGATGACTATGTCATCGGCATAGCCTTGGGTGTAAAAACCTTTATTATTTAGTGACACAAGCAGGCTATCAACTACCATGTCATACAGGAGTGGAGATAGAACCCCACCCGGAGGACACCCCTTGATTACAGCTACCCGCATTGTGTCACCCGCTACTTTAGCCTCAACATTTCTACCCTGCAGCATGGACTTAATCCATCTGATTGATGTTTTATTTGCACCATAGCTGCCGGCTGCATTGGCTATACTGTCGAAGGAGGTGTTGTCAAACGCACCTTCGATATCAAGGAAGGCACCAAGAGCCAATTCCTTTTTTTCTAGTGTATTATCTATTCTGACCACTAATTGGTGTAGAGCCGATTCACATGATTTTCCTGGTTGGCAGGCAAGCTAATTAGAGTGGAGGGGCCTGTCTCCCTCAGATGCTTTTCAACCAGTTTTTCTAACGTTTTCAATAGAAAGGAGGTTAGACTTATTGGTCTATACGCTTTAGCCTGGGTGTAATCTAGACGCCTGGCTCTTTGTATAAATACCACTTTTACTTGCCTCCAGGGAGTTGGCACATAGCCTGATGCCAGACTTGCCTTGTATAGCTTGATCAGTATTGGCACCAGCGTTTCCCTCCCCTGCCACAGAAGGGCGGGGAAGACACGGTCCGGGCCAGCTGCTTTGTATGGGCCAAAGTTATTTATGGCCCATTCAATTCTTTCATATGTGACAACCCTCCTGGACACCTGCCAGTCACACCTCGTCCCTCTTGTTTGAGAGCGTACAGCATGGCAGTCAGGTTAACTCTAACCTTACCCCAGACTGGAAAGTTAAAGAACGTAATCATGGAGATCGAAAAGATGGATATGCATGGGTATAACAGAAATAAGATGGCCACAAGCAGGAGACTTCTGGACTGGAAATTATCGGATAATTCATTCTGGAGCAACAAACACTAGACCAGGATAAGGTGGAGTTGGCATTTTCTTACATAAAAAACTAGGAAACAGAGTAAAGGGATCCCTGCAATATAATGCACGATTAATTTTAGTACGGATCCATACTAAACCAAAGGATAATGTGATAGTCCAAGTTTATACCGACAACACAAGAAGTAGATGAAGAGCTGGAGAAATGTTTGAAAGAGAAAAGAAGACCTAAATGAATTAATAGCTAAAATAAAGGGGGAAGCAAACCTTATTTTACTTGGTGATTGGAATGCAACTACTGGAGGAGCTGAAGGAAATGTTGGTAAATACGGATTGGGAAGAAAAAATGAGAGAAGCGAAACTTGTAGAGTTTTGTATACAGCATAAAATAGTTCTAACGAATACTATATTACAACACCATCCAAGGATAAATACACTTGAAAAGCTCCGGGGGACCTAAGAAGGACTGAGATAGACTATTAGTATAGGAAAGATTTAAGAACCAGGTGAAAGAGAGTAAAAGTTACACGGCAGCTGACGTCGACTGCGACCCTGTCATCATACGCTGTGAATTATAGTTCAAATGATTAAAGATGAAAGAAAAGAAACAATGGGATATTTCTAAGCTTAAAGATGAGTCCACTCAAATACACTAACTATGGAACTATGGAAAAAACTAACGATAACATAAGAGACATTGTAGAACACTTAGGAGTAACGAGAAGTGGATCAAAATAAAGAAGAGCATTTTAGACTCAACAGAAACTATATTAGGGAAAAAAGAAAGTCAAGAAATTGTAGATATGATAGAGGAAAGAAGACAGTATAAAAACACAAATGATATTGATGAAAATCAGAAATACACATCAGACCTTAAGGAACAAGATATATAAGGGCAAAACAACACAAGGAACAGTATTTAATGGGAATCTGTGCAGGCATATATAACAACATGAAAACTGGACAAATGGATATGGCGTATGGAGTTTCTTTGAAACAAGAAAGCCAAAAACAATGAGCATTGAGGACAAAGATGTGAAGTTAATATATGATGACGAAATGATAGTGAAAATATGGAAAGAATATTTGGAACAACTACAGTTCAAACGGTGTTAACTTGCCCATGGAGAAAGAAGATGAAATAACAGAGGATGACATATTATTGATTCCTATGGCTCCAAGGAGGAGCAAAGGGCCTCCACGAAACATCTCCATCTTGTCCTGTTCGACGCCAAGCACTTGACCTCATTCCAGGACTTTCCATTTCTCCTGGCTTCGCTATCCACTGTGCGTTTCCAGGTAGAGCGAGGTCTACCTGCCCTGCGTTGGCCTTGAGGGTTCTATTCTAATGCTTCCCTGGAGATATCTGAGCTGGGTTTCCTTAGCGTGTGGCCTATCCAACTCCATTTGCGCCTCTTGATCTCCTTGGCAATTGATTGTTGACCTGTTAACCTCCATAGAGTAACATTTGAGACAACCTCCGGCCAGCGTATGCCAAGAATGCGCCGCAGGCACTTGTTGACAAAGGTCTGAATCTTTGGAGTAACCGCTAGAGTGTCTTTCCAGGTTTCGCAGGCATACAAAAGAACTGATTTGACGTTGCTGTTAAAGACCTTGATTATGGTACATCTTTTGATGCATGGGTTATTCCAGAAATTATTCAATAGAGCAAATGCGTATCCTGCTTTACGAATTCGTATTTTGACATCCTCTGAAGCTCCTCCGTCTGGAGTAATCTGGCTGCCCAGGTAGCAAAAGTTGACAGTATTATCGATTGGGATGTTATTTAAAGAGAGCGGGGTGTTATTACGAGCATTGATACGCATCCTTGGTCTTAGAGATGTTTATTTTGAGGCCAGTGAACGCCGCGTTATAGTCCAGTAGGTTTAGTTTTTCCTGCATATCTTGGTAGGTGTGCGTGAGGAGACACAAATCATCAGCGTAATCCAGGTCTTCCAACCGGGAGTTCAGACGCCATCTGATGCCACGGGGACGCTCGTTAACTGCAGTCATTATGTGGTCCATGACGATTATAAATAGGAGAGGCGATAATGCACAACCTTGTTTGAACTCCGAGGAGACAGCAAATTCGACACTTAGTTTGCCTTCGTGTTTGATACGGCTAGAGCTGTTCGCGTACAATGCCCGGATGATGTTAACAATCTTTTGAGGGACGCCGTTCTGTGATAGGACTTTCCAGATGGCGTTGCGGCTAACAGAGTCGAAAGCTTTCTCGAAATCCACAAAAAGCATGTAAAGTGGAGAGCGGCTGCTCAATAATAATTCGGAGCGAGGATGACATATGTACATATATATATATATATATATATATATATATATATATATATATATATATATATATATATATATATATATATATATATATATAGCATACATATGACGTTAGCGGACCTTCGGATTCTGGGGAGTCCGCACCAACATGCTTTAAGGATGAGTCGGAGCATCCTGAAATCACCGGACGTAAACTCAGACCAAGACGACAAATATATATATATATATATATATATATATATATATATATATATATATATATATATATATATCATGTAAGAAGAGTTTGAGAAGGCATTGCAGGACCTCAAATGAAAGAAGGCTCTTGGAGTTTATAACATACCGGGAGAATTATTGAAAAAAACAGGCAAGTTAAAAAAAGAACTGTACAACTTAGTATGTAATATTTACAAGACTGGAGAATTGCCTAAAGACTTTGTAAAATGCATAATAGTACCTATAACTAAAAAATCAAATGCAAGATCATGTAAACAATACAGAACATTGAGACTCAATGTGTGTCATGCATCAAAAATATCACCAGAAATATTATAAAGAGAATAGAAAAACAAATTGATGAAAACCAATGTGATGATCAATTTTGGTTTAGGAAAGGAGTCGGAACAAGAGAGGCAATCTTGGCATTGAGGCAAGTGATAGAGAAGCAGATGAAGAAAGGCAAACCTACATTTTTAGCATTCGTTAACATTGACAAGGTGTTTGACAATATGAACTGGAATGTTCTATTCAGCAGTCCTCATCAAACAGGTATGAAGTTTAGAGAAAGAAGACTCATATATAATACCTTCTTCTTCTTTACGTGCCATGTCCTCCGAGGACGTCGGCGATCATCATAATGATTTTTATTTTATCAGCAGCGGCACGAAACAGGCTAGTAGAACTGACACCAAACTATATCTCTCAGGTTTTTCAGCCAGAACGTGCGTCTTCTTCCTAGACCTCTTCTACCTTGGATTTTGCCTTGCAGGATATTCTGCAAGATACGGTAATTTTCCCCTCTCATAACGTGTCCAAAATATTCCAAATTGCGTTGTTTTGATGGTGAACGTGAATTCTAGTTGCTTCTGGAGACAGGCAAGCACCTCGGTGTTTCGGACTGACTACTCATGATATTCAGCAGGCGGCGGTAGCACCACATCTCGAACCCAAATATATAATACCTATAAGCAAGAAACTTGAATAGTTTGTTGTGGTATCAAGGAAGAAACAGTACGGCTCGTGAAAATTGTGTATTTTGAGTGGTGTAAAGTTCATAGAGAAGTTTATAGTGAAAAACAAATAGTTAATATTGGATTGGTGTTAGTGTAAAAAAAATTGTGTAAAACAAAGTGAATTAGTGATTTCTATTTTGAAATGAATTTCTAAATTTGAAGTTTAAATAATTTGACATTTGATAAAAGAAACCTACTACAAATTATGAGTAAACAAACAAATCTAAAACAGATCTGGACCTAGTAATATAATAATACGTACCCCTTGAACATCTTTGGTAAACAATGGCACGGAGCCTAGCACTTGGGAAGAATGGGGTGGACAAGACTCCTTAGCCGTAGTGAAGGCGACCTGTCTAGGGGTGACAACCCCGAATAATAAGCCTCCCAAGCTAACAACTTGGGTAGTATCTTGGACAGTGGCTCGCCACTGTCCCATGAAGAATATTCTTCAACTGAGCATGCAGAAAATTTCGTTAAATGCACTACCCCAGGTGGTAACCAATCCACCGTCACCTATGGTGACGTTAGCGGACCTTCGGATTCTGGGGAGTCCGCACCAACATGCTTTAAGGTTGAGTCGGAGCATCCTGAAATCACCGGACGTAAACTCAGACCAAGACGACAAAGCTTCTTCGCAACATTTAATGCCAACTCATTGCTAAAAGTGGGTAAACTGAAACATTTGACTGATTCTCTAACACGACACAACATAATACTGACAGCAGTACAGGAAACCAGATTTACGGACGAACATGCCTTCGAGTCCCAAGGCTACATAATCCTCAAAGGAAAAGTGGATCAGCGGGTAATGAAGAACGTACCCCACTTAGGTACAGGATTTTTAATCAGTCACAGGATACTGGATTCAGTCACCGACTTTACCTCCCCGAGTAGTCGTGTATCCATCTTCTCTCTCAAATGCGCAAATAAGGGCTACAGTATAGTCAATGTGCATGCCCCAATCAACCAGGACAACAAACGCAATCCAGACAGAACTGATAAATTCTGGGAAGACTTAGAAGATATTATCTCTAAACTTCCAGAGAGGCACACTGTCATACTGCTTGGTGACTTCAATGCTCAATTGGGAAGAGAGAAAAAATACAGAAACATAGTGGGCAATTATCCGGCGCATAAGCGAACCAACCGCAACGGAGAACGATTGGTGGATCTGTGTAGGACTTTTGGGTTGATCATGAAGTCTACAGCCTTCAAACACTTGCCAAGGAAGAAAAATACTTGGATTTCACCTAATACCCACCTGGGTGAATTTCAGATAGATCATATGGCCATTTCACGCAAATCTGAAAAGGAAATACAAAACGTGAAGGTACTAAGAAGCGCCAATCTGGACTACCTCTCTAAGATCAAAATAAGACTCCAGCCTAGAAACACTAGATTACACAGAAGCTCCAAAATGGTAAGACCACACTCCTCCCAAAGTGGTTTGGAGGTAAATGGAACCTCCAAATGGTTTGACGTCGAGCGACTCAAGAACAGTCAAGAACTAAGTCAGAGACTGAACAACATAGACCTAAACAACTGGGACCAACTGAAGGAGACTCTTGTCAAGGCGGCCAATGAACTAGCCCCTCTCGTTAGAAGAAGGAAGCATCCGTGGTGGACTGAAGGCTGAAGTGGAAT
Organism: Phosphuga atrata; assembly: GCA_944588485.1. Taxonomy (NCBI): domain Eukaryota; kingdom Metazoa; phylum Arthropoda; class Insecta; order Coleoptera; family Silphidae; genus Phosphuga; species Phosphuga atrata. The sequence goes on along the minus strand of OX155905.1, from coordinate 25,899,755 downwards.
TCTAAAAAGACCAAGGAAAATTGGCATACATTTTTGGAACAAAGAAAGGTTACAGCCAAGATAATTCAAGGAACAAAACGAACCTTCACTCAAAACCAACTAACCAAAATCGATGAGAACTTTGCTAAGAATAATTCCAGAGATTTCTTAGGAACCTTTAAGCAGGTACTCAGAAAATACGCTCCGCCAAGCCTCCACTTCAGAGACTCACAAGGCAAACTGGCTTATAACGACAAGGACTGCCACCTGCCACCTTTTTGCTCAGTATTTTAAAAATCTACTCAACTGTGACCCACCCAGCGAAGACTTCGACTATAAACAAACCACACCAAACCCGGACTCGCTTTCCGCTTCATTGGAAGAAGTTCGCCAGATCATTCAACTTCTTAAGAATAATAAGGCAGCTGGAGAGGACTCTATCGTTGCTGAACTGTGGAAAGGTGCTGGAAACAATGCCGTGCGCAAGCTAACCGAGATCATCCAGGACATCTGGGAAACAGAGAAATTTCCACCCGATTGGAAATCTGCTCTGATCCATCCGCTTCACAAAAAGGGAGATTTTACGGATCTAAACAACTACCGTGGAATTTCTCTCCTCCAGGTAACATACAAGATTCTCTCGAAGGCGTTACAAACAAGGGCAGAAAATCAGTTGGATAGTCAACTGGTAGAATACCAGGGGGGCTTCAGGAAGACCCGATCCTGTGTTGAACAGATCCTCAACCTTAAAACTACTCCAAAATGAGAAACCACAAAGTGGTCGTCACCTTTTTTGATTTTAGGAAGGCCTACGATTCCATCGATAGAGAAACGCTTAACAAAATACTCCAGGAACTAGCACTAGACAACAAAACCCACCGACTAATCCTAGAAACTTTGACCAACACTCATTCCAAGGTTAAATTTAGAGGCGAGATTTCAGAAAGCTTTGAAATAAAAACTGGAGTGAGACAAGGAGATGGACTTTCCACTTCTCTTCAACTGTGTCCTTGAAAAGGTTATGAGAGAATGGCGCAAGGAACTGAACAATTTGGGTGCTCAGAGTGGTATCTACCTGGGACGTAAGAACGATGGACTAGTTGTAGAATGCCTGGCCTTTGCAGATGACATGGCACTGTTTGCTGATTCTCTTGAGATGGCAACAATGCAGGTAAACTGTCTCAGAAAACAGGCTGCCAAAGTGGGTCTTCAAGTGTCGCTGGAGAAAACAGAATTCTTCACCAACATTAGAGAAGCAAACAGAGAGATGTTACTAGAACAGGGAAACATCAAATCCTCTTGAAAGAGAAATTTAAGTATCTCGGCGAATGGATTGAACCCAACTTATCAGAAAGAGCATCAATATCTAAGAGAGTCAGCAAGTTAGAACTAGCCTATCGGCTGACTAAGAACACTTACAATAAGAAATGCCTGTCACGCAACCTGAAACTTAAGCACTACACATCAGGCTTACGACCAGAAGCCTTATATGCCATGGAGTGTCTTTCCTTGAACCGAAGGGGTCTAATAGAGAAATTGGAAATCAGAGAGAGGAGAATCATCAGAAAGATCCTAGGCCAGGTAAAGGAAGATGGGGAATTCCGAAGACGGCATAACTCTGAGCTCTACGAACATATTGAGATGCTCTCTGACTGTGCAAGGAAAAGAAGGGTAGCTTTCTATGGTCACATTGCAAGATTGCCCCCAAACTTTTCACCTTCTGGCAAAACAAGAAGCTTCGTACTACTTGGTTGACAGAGACCGAGAAGGATATTAAAGAACTGGGAATAACAGATCTCAAAAACAGACGCACCCTAAAGGAAGTCCGTGGATTTCAGGAGAAACCTCGAAGGAAAGGTACCCCCTGAACAGAAGAGAGAAAGGAGTTACACCGGCAGAAGATGCGACAATACTGGGCAAAGGTCAAAGCCCAACAGTTGAACAAGCGTGGTCCAGAGTAGGCCTATTCGAAAGAAGAAGAAGAAGAAGAAACAGTACACAGCAGAAAGGGTGTACGGCAGGGTTGTTCCCTGTCTCCATACTTAGTATATTACTCCATATATTCAATATATATGTACAAAAGGCGATCGACCGAATAAGAGGAGAGTTTGTCACAGGAGTTAATATTCATGAAGATAAAGTTGACATGATAAGGTTTGCTGATGACGAAGAAGATGATGTTGAAGAAGACTTACAAAAGATCCTGAGCAAGATGGAGAAAATAATGGAGGAAAAATTTAATATGAGAATAAATACAAATAAAACAAAAATTTGGTCTGCAGTAGAAATGTCGAAAACCACACAGCAATAGAGTTAAGAAATTAAATGATACAAAATGGTTTAATTATCTGGGAAGTAAAATAACGAATGATGGAAGAAGCAGCAGAGAGATATTAAGTACAATTGCACAAGTCAAGAACGCTTTCTATAAAAAGAACCTATTTACTGCAAAGAACATAGGTCTTGATGTGAGGAAACAAACGTTGAAGACCTATGTATGGAGCGTCGCGCTATATGGGAGCGAATCTTGGACAATAGGAGGGATAGAGAGGGGAAAAGACTACTAGCATTTGAAACCTGGTGCTATAGAAGGATTATAAAAATCAGCTGAAAAAAAATGATCACAAATGAGAGTCTTTTGAAGAGTGAGCGAGAGAGAGGATGCTTCCTTAAATATTTAAAAGGAAGACTTAACTCGTGGGCCACATACTGAGACACAATGGACTACTGAGGCAGCTAATTGTGGGAAGTATACAGTAAATACGGCAAAAAATATAAAGGAAGACCTAGGCTGAAGTACATGAGTCAAATACCGGAATATATGCTACGTGCATTATCGATTGCTCGAAAATCATAGATGGACAGATGAAACTTAAAAATATACAAAAGTTCTGAGTGGAAATCCCATAGTAAACACAAGGAACAACATTGATAAAATAATGACAGTCTAGATTAATAACAACGACATGAACATGAATAGAGGGATCCAGAAGGCTTTTAAGGATATATATCCTGAACTTACCGATATTTATGAGGATTTCGGCAAGCTGGAACGCGAAAGCAAAACTAAGACACAATAAACAGGACAAACAGCGAGACAAAAGGTATTTAAAATAACACCTGAACTGACGGAGAATAAAATCTTCTCGCTACTGCTACTGCTTGCCGCTGAAGGCGACGAACGTATTATTACCAACCAGCCGGAAGGTTTTGACACGGAAACCTTCAGAAAACTGGCAGAGGCTGTTTTCCACAAGTCTATAATAAATATAGAAATCTACACAAGTGGTGATAAAACAAGAAGAAGTGAGATTACACAAGAACGTAGAACTTACGCCATTGTTGTGAAAAACAAGGACAGAAGCTACCAGGACAATCTACAGACAATAAAATCTGCACTGGAAGGAAAGAACAAAAAGGACAGCACTGTAGGTATAAGAAGTACGAAGGAGGGCAAGGTTCTTATTACAATGGAAAAGAATAAAACAGCGCTGGACAAACTACATCATATATTACAGACCCAAGGCGCAAACGATGGGACCAAAGTCTAGAGTCTGGAGGACAAAATGGGAAAGGTGTCTCTGCATATAAAAGGCAGCGACGCTCTTACTGACAGAGACGAAGTTGAAAAGGCCATCCGAGAAAACATCGAAGAATCGGACAAGAAGGTATATACGCTCAGCAATGCTCACCATAAATAAGACGGACGCTGAAAAAATTCTTCTGAAAAAATACATTAAAGTTGGCCTAGTCCGGTGCCGGGTGAAAAAATGGATACAGATGACCAGATGTATTAAGTGCTGGAGTTATGAACACAGCCAAAACGACTGTAATGGCCCTGAAAGGACCAAAACATGTTTTAACTGTGGAGGGGAGGGCCATACGAAAAAGGATTGCAAAGGAAATGCAAGATGCCATATGCCAAGAGGAGGGGCACCGTGCAGGAACCGGAAAATGCCCAGCATTCAGAAAGTCTCCGGCAAAGGCGAGGAGAAGGGTACACTATCGCAAATGGATAATCACGCAATACTTCAAACAAACCTTGGCAGGCGAAAAGAGCGATGGACCTGCTAAGGCAGAAATGCGCTGAAGACAATTTCGACATCGCACTGGTTTCAGAACCCAACCAACATATGGTATATGGAAACCCATAATGGATGGTATGGTATATGGAAACCCATGGATAGCCGTCTCCAATATTGACGTAGCCATATATATATATATATATATATATATATATATATATATATATATATATATATATATATATATATATATATATATATATATATATATATATATATATATATATATATATATATATAGCACAGAGTAGGACAAAAATCTATGAGACGGGATACGGAGACGGATTTGTATGGATTGAATGCCAGAACATTGTATTCTATGCATGTTACATTTCACCCGCGCTCAATCTAGAAAACTTCGAACGATACCCGACAGCCCTAGACAGAGACACTAGACAACACCAAAAAGCCATCCTAATTGGTGGAGATTTCAACGCGAAGGTAATGTATTATCAGAATGGATGAGTGGGAAAGGACTATGTATTCCTACATTCCTATTCCTACAACACCGGCGACACCCCGACATTCAACGGAAGCAGAGGTACCTCCAATATTAATGTAACAATATGCACGAATAACCTGAAAAAACACATCAAGAACTGGGCAGTGAGCGATGAAGAAAACCTTAGCGATCATCGAAATATACATACAGTAATTGGGAAAAATAAAACAGACAAAAAGAAATGTATCACTATGAAAGGCTGGATATTCAAAAGGGGAAAAACAGATCAACTAGTCTCGAGGATAAAACTGCTGACACAACAACCGAACTATAGGCACACGGTCAAAGATTTAACAAAGAGCATGGAGGAGGCATGCAATAAGATTCTAAAAAAGAAACAACAGAAACACACAAGAAAAGCGGCATACTGGTGGAATACAGAAATCGCCGACGAAAGAACCAAATGCTATAAGGCGAATAGAGCACTCACTAGGGAAAATAGGAAAGCAATCTCAACACACAACACAATAGAGTATTTGAAAGAGAAATACAGGGAAGAGCGATGAACTCTTAAAAAGGTGATAAAAGTAGCAAAAAAGAAAGCATGGATCGCACTATGCCAGGAAATAGACAGTGACAAATAGGGGATGGGCTACAAAATTGTCACGGGGAAAATAGGAATCCGAAGAGCAATAACCCTAACAGATGATGAGCAGCTAGCAATAGCAAGAAGTCTCTTTCCGAACCACCCAAGAAGGATATGGCCTACACTTACAATTGCACCCGAAAAAATTCGGAAGTAACACTAGAGGAAATAAAAGAAGCTGGAAGGAGATTACGATCTGGAAAAGCGGAGGGACCGGATGGAATACCACCAGAAGTAATTAAAAGCATCACTGAGATAAACCCAGAACTATTCCAGACGACAATAGAAAAACTAATTAAAATAGGGATGTTCCCAGAAGAATGGAAAGATATGAACCTTACCTTACCTTAATCGAAAAACCTAACGCAGTAGGGCAAAATAAGAAATATAGACCAATATGCTTACTAAATACGGCGGCAAAGCTATATGAACAAATATTGAACAAGAGGCTAGTAGACGAGATCCAAGAAAATGGGGGCCTGGCACCGACCCAATTTTGTTTTCGGATAGGGCGCTCCACCATAGACGCGGTGAAACTAGTGCAGGATCTGGTCAAGGAAAAGAGGAGAAAAACGAATAAAAAATACTACACCCTGGTAACACTAGACGTACAAAATGCTTTTAACTCGGCCTCCTGGCCGGACATCATCAGAACGCTAGAAGAATGGCAGATGTCACCCTACCTGGTGCAAGTGATATGTAGCTATTTCGGTACCCGGAGAATACTTGTAAGTAAACAGCATAGCCTGGAAATGACATGCAGGGTTCCACAGGGTTCAGTAATAGGCCCCGCACTCTAGAACCTGTTCTACGATGATATACTTAGAGGACTAATGCCATACGAAGCCACACTGATATGTTATGCAGATGACCTGGCACTTGTGGTGAGTTGAGACATCAAAGCAAATATGGAGAGAGATACAGAGCTAGCTATAAAAAAGATACAAAGTTGGATGGAAGGTAGGAAACTACAACTGGCACCGCAGAAGACAGATGCCGTAATACTGGCCGACAAGAAAAAACCAAAGGCCATCTCCATAAAAGTAGGCGAGACAACGATAAGCAACAAACCGACACTACAATATATAGGTGTCACCTTTGGACATAACATGAATATGGGAGCCCACATCACAAGAGTAACGGAGAAGGCAGATAGAATTATAGCCGCACTGGCACGAATAATTCCAAACACAAGAGGTGCAAGACAGGGATCTAGGAAAGTGATATACAGCGTGGAAAACTCTATACTCCTCTACGGAACACCGGCGTGGCGTGAGTGGGCCACTAAAACGAAATATAGAAGAATCCTAGAAAAGACCCAACGAAAGAAAGACAGCCCTTAAGATTGCGTGTGCCTATAGGACGGTATCCACAAAGGCCATACAGGTGATTGCAGGCACGACACCAATCCATCTGCTGCTACTAGAGCGTACCTACGATAAAACAGGAAACAAAAAAGAAGAAAAAATAAAGACTCAGGAGGCTACTCTAAGTAAGTGGGAAGAAGAATGGTCGCAGGATATTACTACCGCTAAGTGGACGAAAGAACTAATTCCCGAACTAAAGCCATGGATTCAAAGGGAGCACGGTGAAGTTGGATACCACCTTACCCAGTTCCTTAGTGAACATAGCTAAATACTGGAAAAATATAACTATAATAACTATAAAAAATACTGGAATATATGAGTTGTGGCTCATACTGTGAACTGAAAAGGAAAGCAGAGAGACGAGAAGAATGGCGAGGTGCTGCCAACCAGCCTCACGGCTGTTAATTATAGATAAAATTCGTCGGAAAATAAGGTGGTTAAGGAAAATGATAGTAACATGCAGTAAATTGAGCCATAAAAGGACGAAATTTGAAACAATATAGGATGACTCGGATTTAAAAACAGAACAAACTTTATTCTGAATAATATATTTGAAATATAACTAGAGATATACATTATTTTATCGTTTGTTGTTAATAATACTTTACAATTTAATAATTTATTTATATAATAATTAATATAATTTATAGTGAATTATCCACCCAAATATAATCTACATTTTACATACACATTTAATGGAAGACAGACCATGGCAAATGTTCATGAAAACATCTTACAAAGAAGATAAAAATGGGAGAATTTTTTGTTCAAAATTGAAATTATTTTGCGAGAAATTTTTGACAAAAGAGGATTTTTTTTTAGATAATTTTATTACATTTCTGATAAATTGTACAAAATTTATTTGAATGGAATTTGCATAGGATTTTGTCGAGCAAAATTGATAGTTTCAAAATATAAGATTCTTGATGTTAAAAGAATCTCATTGAAACATCACAAAGAGATCGGATTTAGTCTAATCAAATAAGGAGGATTCACATAATCTTACTCTTTAGCACACTTTGCTCAAGATATGTTGTGTGAGTCTATAGCTGGTTGTGTGAGCCTAAATAGACTAAAGCTCTCATTGAGATGTTTCAAAAGATTCTTTTAACATCAAGAATCTTATATTTTTAATTTATTTTACTGACATATGTTTATGTTGCAAAATTTTTTGATTATAAAATTGATAATTGTTATCAAAATTGATAGTCGCTAGAATTGGTGAAACCATCCTACGTTATAGACAATCATACAACCTTAATTTGTTTGGCATTTTATACAACGGTATGTCGGTAGAAATAAGCCGTGATGGTTGTGTTTGTTTTAAGATAGTCACTACGTTTTGGAAATCGTAGAAAATTTTGTGAAAAATTTACAATTTCCGAAAATACTTACGAAAAACCTTTTTATTACTCATGCGTGCAAAGTACTTCCTGACGCACGTTTTTTAATACGAGAAATACCACTTCGCATTGTCTTTCCACATAACCCCGGTTACGCACGCAAATATTCAATATCGCCAGGTTACATTAAAAAAAACAAATAAATAAAAATAAAATTAACACAATCAAGACCTCGATATTAAAAAAGTGACGTGAAGTTTCCAAAACTTGTAAGATGCACCCCCTCGCATGAATAATAAAAAATATTGTTGCCCCCTCGTGCGAATGTGCGCACTTCGTTCGTGCGCCGAATTTCGCTCTCGCGTGAAATTGACAACTTTCCGCTCTAGTTACAAAATATACTATTTTGTTCTCTGTCTAGATTGATATCTAACTATCAATTTTAACCAAGATGGGCTAAAATTCCTATGCTAATTACAACAAAAAAAAAAACAATTACCTCTTGTGATATTTGCACTTACAAAGTTTTACCCTCACAATTTCTTCTTTGCAATATGTTTTCACATTTTCACGTGATACAAGCAAATATTTTTTTAGGCTTGCGTCATACAGCAAGTTTTATTTTCTTCATTTTCGTATAATATTTCAGATTTTAACATACAGATTTATGCAAAAATCAAAAAAATCTTTATTTACAATTCATAGACTCTCAACAAATTACAACGCAAAATACAATATATTAAGGATACAGTTTATAAAGTCTTCTCTATTTCATATAACTTTAACTGCATAGTTCAATGTGTCTAATCTTCTCTGTAAAGTCTTGTTTGTCTAATCATAATTGTTTACTCTCTAGTCTTACCATGAAGTTTTTGTCTTATTTCACTGGTAAGAATTAAATGTCGTCCAAGTGTCTGACCGAAGTGTCGGTGATGCGTCAAGGAAGTGTCAGCGAAGTGTCTTTTGAAACACTGAAATTTGAATTGTGAAGCTTCCTTGAACTAATTTTCTGTGTGGTGGAAACGATATTTTAAGTGTGGTGGAAGTGTTGATATTCGCGCAAACGAAGTATTAGTGAAGTTTCGATGAAATCTTTTATTGTAAAGTGTCGTCAAAGTGTCTGAAGTGTTAACATTTGTGCCTTGCAAAATTTTGTTTCTATCGGAAACACTTCATTGCACTTCGACGACACTACATTTGTTTTGGAAACACTTCGTTGCACTTCGAGGCCACTTCGTACGACACTTCGTTGTCTATTACAATCTGGTTAATCTTGTCCAATCTTTTTCTATTTTGATTTTGAACAGTGGTTTAATCTGTTAATTTGCAAAATTTCTAAACTTTTTCCAAGAAATTTTCTTACAAACATTTCCTTGATTCAAAATTTCTGTCACATTTGCCCATTTATGTTTCTGTTATATTACTATTTCATAAACTTTGTTCAACAATTGTTACGTACTAACGCCACAGCAGCTACAGATTTGAAAGAAATGGATTGTTAGATTAGGTTATAACGGAGCAGATAAATACAGACCACATATCGCGATCTCTCGAACTGAAATATGAAAAAATATTGGATAAGGGTTAGATTAGGTTATATATACGCGGTAGCGCGACCTCTCGCTGCGGTGGCGTTAATACGTAAGAACCAAAAAAAATTTTATTTCAGTTAAAACCCATGTTTTTTTCTTCCTCAATCGAAACAATTTTTCTTCAGTAATTCGATCTTACAAATACGTGAGTTTTTTATATTTTGATCTATTATTATCGTGCATTTCGTTTTTACTTTTTCACATCGATTACAAAAATTTTAAAAATTTGTGAAATTTCTTTTCTGACAAAATGTATGTACATAACGCTCAAATTATCACAACAAAAGACTCTAAAGCGTCCTAAAACTGTAACTAAGTAGAAAAATATTTCATTTATATTGAAGTGTTATTCAATCGGTTGAATTCAAATTTTTTTCTCCTGGAATTCATTTAAACATTAATTACAATATTGACTTTATTACATTAAGATTTTAGAACACAATTCATATAACAAAGATTTTAATAAACTGTCCAAAATGTACAAAACTTCCTGACTTCATAAAAAATAATATTCTTATCTCAATTCTTAATCTTGTATTACCTAGCCTTATGTAATATAGATCTAGTCTATCATAATCTTGCATAGAGTAATATAGTTTTGTCTGACCCTATATAGTATTGTCAAGCCTAATAATGTCTAATCTTGTTTGCTTTAGTCAAGTTTTGCCTAGTCATATCGTCTTGTCTAGATTTGCTTAATGTAGTACTGTCTAGATTAGCAATATTTAATTACATTTCAGAGGAAGCTAACGGTTGCCCAATAATAAGCTTCAACGTATCAACAATGGATTATAAAATGTAGAAAATAAATAAAACAAATATCTTGTCCTGCCTAAAGTCATATTCTGACAAGTTTAACCAACATTCTTGTCTGAACTTTCAGCATGACTTGGTCCTGCTTAGGCATGTCTGGTTTTCTCCGGTCTGCTTCACTCTTGTCTGGTTTTGTTTAGTCTCGTATCGACTTCTCTGGTCATGTCGGGTCATGCCTTGTCTGATCTTGTCTAGTCTTATCTAGTCTTCTCTAATCTTACCTGTATTGTATCCCTCTCTGCTGTTCAATTGTCTTGCATAGATTTGTCTACTCTTGCCTAGTCTCCTTCTTCTCGTTTAGACTTGTTTTGTCTGTCTGCTGTTGAATGGTCTATTTGTCTATCCTTGCCTAGGCTTGTTCTTCTTGTTTATACTTGTTTATTTCCGAAGTGTCCACCATCACTGCGGCTCTCTCTAGAACCTGTGAAGCCATCCTATCGAGACCCGGAGCGAGTCGGAGGGAACCAGTGTTTTGGCGGAACCAAGAAATCTCGACGCAACGGGAAGTGTGCATCGGGTAAAGAGACCGTGGTCAAGGCTCAAATTATCATGGAACGCAGATCTTAAAGAACTAGCAAATGGCCATGCAGATTACGCCTCTGCTAGGAAAGATTTGAAGTATAAAACAGGCATAGCAGGCCTGCTGGGAAAAAAGTCATTCAGCTCGTTAACGGCGATGTTTGGGGAGACGGCTATAATATCGTCTGCAAAAGGTTAGAATTGTGCCTCACAGCAAACCTTACCACTGCGAGCAAGATTAAAGCAGCCGACGAATTGTTCCCGCAGAAAGAACCCATTTTCTGGAATCTAGAAGTCGTGTACCCCCAGAAATCGCGGCCAGAGAAATCTTAGAGGCTACTGCAGGAATAAAAGCTAACAGAGCTCCAGGCCCTGATGTCATCCTTCCGGAAGTCGTAAGACTGGCTGCCCTCCTTCAAAAGGAGACATTTGCAAACATATTCTACTCGGCCATTCACAGTAGAAACATACCAGGTAGATGGAAAGAAAGTTACACGGAGACAATGATACGTGACATCCTGACACAAAGGGAACAAGACGAACGGACAAAAATAAACTACAGAAAGGAAAACCAAAACTATAGAGCCAGATTCCCGAACCCCTAAACACTGCAGTGAAAGGGGGACGTACTGAAAAAAATGTAGGTGCCAAGAGCAGAGCAGCGACATCCTTGAGGTTAATGTTGTGTAAAGAGCGGTTTCGGGTTGTTCATGATTTCGGGGGGTCCACTTGTTAGGTTAATGATATGCCTGCTACGCCCCCCCCCCACAAAAAAAGTTAGATTGAAGGCCAGATTGGTTTTAGTCTCCAAGCCGGGAAAGCCCTCGTCGTTACGCCCAATCTGCCTACTGGACAGCTTCGGCAAACTTTTCGAGCGTATAGAAACCACCAGAATAAACCCAGAACTTGATCTGCAATGACTGCTATCAACAGCACAATATGGTTTTCAAGCTGGCAGGTCGACCACAGACGTCATCCAGGAGGGTATAAAGATCGCCCACTATGCCAACTTAGGTAAACAAATAATAGACAACACAACCAGGCGGGTGACGTTTGGTGTCCCGCAGCGGTCGGTTCTCGGACCACTCCTGTGGAACAAAAGACAAAAGACCTCAAGAACTACAGACTAGTAGCATTCGCCGACAACCTCCTTGTGGCGTCCATGGACATCAATGAGGAAGCTGTGGTAGCCACGTCGAAACTGCAGTAAAAGCCATCAATAGGTTCCATGGAAACATCCATGGAAAGGAACGAATTGGAAATATCTCCAGAGAAGCTCCGAGGTCATCGCACTAATAGGACTCAAGAGAATAAGCACCATAACTGTTCACATCCTAGGCAGGTTGATGTCGGCAAAACCCGCAATAAAAGACCTCGGCGTCCATATTGACCAACGACTATCCTGGAGTAGACACATCCAAAACGCGGCTATGAAAGCCGAACGCGTTGGAGCAGCACCCCGCAAACTAATGCCTAGACTGAAGGGTTCTGCTACTAAAAGTAGGAGGCTAGTAAGCAAAGCAGTAAACTCTGAATGGTCTAAAAGCAGCTTCTAACAGGAATATATTCATGAGAACACATCGCCCCATGCTCACAAGCATATGCTGCGCCTGCCGCACAGTCTCCAATGTTGCACTACAAGTCATAGCGGCAGCGCCGCCGATAGACCTTATAGTAGAGGAACAGGCTTCCAACCAAGGTACGAACAAAGAGGGTAGGACCTCAAATAGAAACCAACTCATGAGCAAATGGCAGCAACGTTGTGCCCACGTCAAGGAAGGGGGTGAACCCGAACCCTCATACCGAAATTGACTCATGGTATAATCGTAAACACGGTGAAGTTCTACCTCAGAACTTATACCTAACACAAATACTAGGCGAACGTGAAAAATTTCGCTGCTTTTGTTAAAAGAATAGGAAAAATAGAAAGCGACAGCTGCATATACTGCCTAGCAACGGATACTACTGGACACACTACCTTTCAATGTTCGCATTGGGCTGATATTAGGGCCGTAGCAGAACAGGAGGTAAGAGAACCCATTAACACGCAGAATATGGTCAATCTCATGATCAAAAGACTGTACCGAAATCCTTAAAAGAAAGGACGAATAGGAAAGAAGGGATGGAGTGGCAAGTAACAAGGGCCAATCCTAGATCCCGAGTTTCTCCTCCGAAGTAAAGCTCACGCGGTTCAGGAGTGAAGCGAAGAACTAGAGTAGAGGTTTTAGTTTGCATGTTGGCCAAAAACAACTGGATCAGAGAGCCACACACTACACGGGCACGTAGGTGCACCCCGTGTGTGCACCAATGCATTTCTCCTCCTCCCAAAAAAAGTCTTGTTTAGGTCTGTCCATTCTGGACTGGTCTTGTCTGGCCTTGTCTGGTCTTATTTTGTCCTCCCTGGTCTTGTCGGGCCATGCATTGTGTAGTCTAGTATTATCTTCTATAGTCTTGTTTCTTGTCTGGTCTTGTCTGGTGTTGTATAGTCTTGTCTGGTGTTATCTGGTCTTTTTTAGCTTTGTCTAGTCTTATCCACTCATGTCTAGTTCTTCTTTAATATTGTCTAATTCTAAATAGTTTTGTCTTCGTGTCCTGTATAGTATTGTGTAATGTTCTACAATCTTATCTATACTGTCTGGTCTTGTCTAGCCTTGTCTGGTCTCATCTGTTCTTGTCTGGTCTTGTCTAGTCTTGTCTCGTTTTGTGTGTTTTTGTGTGGTCTTGTGCGGTCTTATGTAGTCTTGTCTGGTTTTGTCCGGTCTTGTCTAGTCTTGTCTCGTTTTGTCTAGTATTGTGTAATCTTGTCTAGCATTTCTGATCTTGTCTTACCTTGTCTGGTCTTATCTTGTTTGGCCTTATCTGGTCTTCCAAAATTAACAAATTCTCTGACCTTCAAGTTATACAACTTAAGCTTCTCAAGTGTAATCACAAACACCTAACTCTAAGTGTACATACGATATGTAGAGTTAAGATATCGTTTTAGACTAATAGAGTGTGGTCTTTTCTTGTCTGATTTTTTATGGACTTGTCTTGTGTAGCATATTTTTGTTTTGTCTAGCCTTTTGTAGACTTGTCTGATCTTGTCTAGTATTATCTGGCCTTATCTGTTCAATCTGATCTTATCTCGTCTCGTTTGGTCTCGCATGTTCTTCTCTGGTCTTGTCTACTCTTGTGTGGTCTTGTATGGGCTCGAGTGGACTTGTCTGGTCATGTCTGGCCTTGTCTGGTCTGGTCTTGTTTGGTGTTGTATGGTCTTGTCTAGTGTTATCTGGTGTTTTCCAGCTTTGTCTAGTCTTATCCACTCATGTCTAGTTCTTGTTTAATACTGTCTAATTCTAAATAGTTTTGTCTAATCCAATATTAACAAATTCCCTGACCTTCAAGTTATAGAACTTAAGCTTTTCAAGTGTAATCACAGTTACCCACTTCAAGTGGGGGTCAAAGGCCTTCAAGGGTCAAGAGAGAGAGGTCCCAAGGACATCCCTTCGTCCTTGTCTAGCCAACAGTGTAGTCGAGAGTGGAAGGATGTGATACAGTCAGAGCGAAAAGCTAATTGTATTGAGTTGAATCAAGAAAGTGAGTGAGATCGTTCAATCGGTGAGCATATTATAAACCGAAGTTTATATATTTTAATGAAAGTTGTTTTCAAAAAGGCAATGGTAAAATACTGTTGTATTTGCAAGTAAAAATGGACGTCGGACACACATTTAGTTTTCTTTTTGGACTGTACTAGACGAAGCCAGAGTGATTCGAGAGACACCTTGTGATGCTCTCTACCGGCCCGCACAAGCCAAGAGGTCAGCGCTCGTTCCAGGTATTATATATTTCAGTGGTGTACATCCGATATGTAGAGTTAAGAGGTAAGATATCGTTTTAGACTAATAGAGTGTGGTCTTGCCTGGTCATGTCTGGTCTTGTTTTATCTGGTCTTGTCCAGTCTTGTCTGTAATGTCTGCTCTTGTCTAGCCTTATTTGGCCTTGTTTGGTATTGTCTGGTCCTATCTGGTCTTGTCGTATCTTGACTTGTTTTGTCAAGTATAGTCTGGTATTATTAAATCAGTTCTAGTCCTGTCCGGTCTTGTTCATTCCTGTCCCGTCTAATCTTTTGTTTTGTCTAGTCCAGTTTTGCCAAGTCTTGTCTAGTATTGTTTAGTCTTGTCCAGTCTTATCTAGTCTTATCCACTCCTGTCTAGTTCTTGTTTAATCTCGTCTAATTCTAAATAATTTTGTCTAATCCGATATTAACAAATTCTCTGACCCTCAAGTTATACAACTTAAGCTACTCGCATGTATCACCTGATTATAAGTATCTTTCGAAATGTAAACTTAAGCTATCTTACGTCTAGTATGATATCGTTTTAGAGTAGTCTGTGGACCATAACCAATCCAACCAATCATATAACCATGTCCAACCAATCCTCTTTTTCTTCTTTTTCTATTTTTTTGTTGTCAAGATACAGAAATTTTGTACATTTTAGTCAAATTCAATCTAGATAAAATCGAGTTATGTTATCTAGATTTCCTATATAACTTAATGGTTGATTTTATGTAAGCTAGATATATGATCTAGATAAATTATGTAAACGAGATTCATTTTCTATAATTTATGTTATCTATGATATATTTAAAACAATCAGGAGATTTCGCCTAATTCAGAAATGTTATTTAGGTTTCTTGCATAGATATGTTTAGTTTTTTTCAGAAAAATGTCGTTATTTCATCTTTGTTTTGTCGGTATTAGAACAACAGTTACTTGGTTACCAATTTAATTTGTAAACTTATTTATAAAGAACAAAACGTGGAAAAGATTTCAACAAGTAAACAAATCGCATTCAGTTTCAAATTTTCAAACTTGAATTTAGGTTTTTTTTTAAGTAAAATTTCTCAATTTTTTCTAAACAGGTTATGAAATTTAGAGAAAAAACAAACTAAACATAAAATCTAATCTAGAATTTTACAAAAATTTCTAGACTAAATTTACTAATCACCACTTTGTTAACTATTTTCTACACTATGTACACAAATTAAATTCTATTTTGACTAATTTTGTCTTGTCTGTCTAGTGTTGTCTGTCTAGTTTTGCTTGTCTAGTCTTGTCTGTCTAGTCTTGTCTGTCTAGTCTTGTCTGTCTAGTGTTGTCTCTCTAGTCTTGTCCGTCTAGTCTTGTCTGTCTAGTTTTGTCTGTCTAGTCTTGTCTATCTAGTCTTGTTTGTCAAGTCTTGTCTGTCTAGTGTTGTCTGTCTAGTTTTGCCTGTCTAGTCTTGTCTGTCTAGTCTTGTCCGTCTAGTCTTGTCTGTCTAGTGTTGTATCTCTAGTCTTGTCCGTCTAGTCTTGTCTGTCTAGTTTTGTCTGTCTAGTCTTGTCTGTCTAGTCTTGTCTGTCAAGTCTTGTCTGTCTAGTCGTGTCTGTCTAGTCTTGTCTGTCTAGTCTTGTATGTCTAGTTTTGCCTGTCTATTCTGGTCTGTCTAGTCTTGTCGGTCTAGTCTAGTCTTGTCTGTCTAGTCTATCTAGTCTTGTCTGGTCAGTCTCAACTATTTTGTAACTAAATTTGTGTACATAATCCATCGCTAAGTATTAACAAATACAATTTATAACAAACTAGGTTAGTCTTGTTAAACTCCCTACAGAAACATAATATTTCCCTTAAATCGTCTTAATCTTCCTCCTTTTTTACTCCATCGTGTTATACTGCACCTTCTTGACCTTAAAATACCTAAAGATTCCGTACCCAGTCACAGTCAACAGGACGGCGATGGCCAATGTGGAGCCGACGGCGATCGGCGCCGTCTCGTCCACGAAGTTCTTCGCCGCCGTGCAGTCGACGGCTGGCTGGAAGTTGGCGCCTTTGTACATGAACGGCTGCAGTTGGAAGGCGCGCAGGAACAGGGTTCCGCTCAGGCCGTCGGGCGCGCTGTCGCCCTGCTTGGGGGTGAGCTCTATCACAGTTTCCTCGCAGCTGTAGGACTTGCCGACCGGCGTCGGAATCAACATTTTCTCGTGATATAATTTTATCACGTTTCCTAAAATATTATATAAAAATAGACAACAGAACGTACGAATTGACAAAACTGAGTAATATCGCATAAAACCATACCAAAGCAGGTGAGATCAGCCAAGATTAGAGACGAGCAAAAGGACCAAGGCATTATCAGATGGTGCCAGATATGATCAGATGAGGACACAATAAAGTGCAAGATCTTCCTAAAATATCTGGGCCTCTACTTAGTCAAGGACCCAAATATTTCTAAAAATATAAAGAATACTAATACGAATGCTACAAAGACCCATAATGTCCTCGCCTGGATAATGCAAACGTTAATGGCCACCCAACAAAAAAGCGAAATCTTAATATCCGTAGTCCCCTCCATCGTCTACTATGGAGCTCTAGCGTGGGTCATATTCATCATCATCATCATTAAACCCATCTGAGTCCATTGCTGGACATAGGTCTCCCTTTCGTTCTTCCACTTCCTTCTGTCCTGTGCCAAGTTGATCCAATTTCCGGCTACGCGTCTAATATCGTCAGACCATCTAGTAGGAGGCCTCAGCTTCTTTTTGACTCCAAGGGTCTCCATGTCAATATTTTCTTTGTCCACCTGTCATCAGTGATTCTTGCGAGATGCCCTGCCCAGTTCTATTTTAAGTTAGTTATGCGTTCTACTATGTCTGTAACTCCTGTTGTTTGTGTTAAGCATTCATTTGTATTCCTGTCCCGTCTGGTCACTCCTTCCATCGATCGTTCCATTGCCCTTTGGACAATTCGTAGTTTATTCACTGTCTTCTTGGTTAACATTAAAGTTTCGACTCTTTAACTTATAACAGGCAACACGCATTGATCGTAGACTTTTCGTTTTAAACATATTGGATATTGACCTCCTAGTATGTGTCTTAATTTTTCAAAGGCCGCCCATCCTAAGCCTATCCTTCTGGTAATTTCGCAGGTCTGATTATCTCTGTCAATTTTGATGGTATGTCCAAGGTATTTGTATGCGTCAACTTCTTCAATTGTTGAATTGTCGAACATTATTGTCCCGCCCAACATGAGGTTCGTCATAATTTTAGTTTTTGACATATTCATTTTTAGCCCCACTTTTTCTGAAGCATGTTTGAGTTGTTCTAGCATTTCTTTAGCATCTTTGAGGTTATCACTAATTATCACAATAACATCTGCGAATCGTAGATGATTGAGGCTTTCTCCTTGGATATTTATGCCCTTGTCGTCCCAATCGAGTTCTTTCATAACGCTTTATAATACTGCCTGACGCCCCTTTCGATACTTAAACGTCTACGCTCTTCCATTAATAATTTTGAACTTCCGCTAATTTTACTTGTATGTTCCATACTAGACTGGCAGTTCTCTCTCGTACTTTGTGTTATCGTTTCCAAAATTTTGTTGTTTATTTTCTCTACACTACTTTCTTCTGTTGTAAAATTATTGAGGCATTTCTCTTTTGTTCTCTGGTATCCTTCCAAGCACTCTGGTGGGTTCCATTTTCTACAGTTTTTACTTTGGATCATCTTCCTTCTCTTTCTTTGAATTGAGTGACACGGTTTCTCTAACCATTCTGTGGTCGCTCTCAGTGGAGAAGAAGTTTAGAACGGTGACATTGTGTATTATTTCGTTTTTGTCTGTTAGAATAAATTCTGTTTCGTTACTTATTTTGTTACTTATTTTTCCGTCTTGGCTTATCCAAGTCCATTTCCTAGTACATTTCTTTTGTAAAAAGAACACCTTTTGGAAAAAGGTGTTTAATTGCATATAGCCATTAGGAAGTTCAGTAGAATTTCTCCTCTCTAGTTGCGCTGACCAATTCCATATTGTCCTATTTGTGTTTCCGCCTCGTCGTCCTTCATTTCCACTTTGGCGTTGAAATCCCCTATTATAAGCGTTGAAATCCCCTATTCTAAGATAATAATATGATGGTCTTGTATTCATTACCAGCGTGGTTAAGCACGCTAAAATACAAACATAACGTAGCAAAACTAGAGAAAGTTAATTGAAGCATGTCTATAAGAATAACGACAGCATACAGAAACGTTTCTTTTCAATGGGATCCCTCCCATAAAAGTACTTGTCTGAGCGCTCACAGCTATACAAGAAAGGAACAGCCAACAGAAAGGAAACGAGGGAAGACATGATAACTTCGCGGCAGGGCTTATGGATGATGTATGAAGGCTGGACTAAACCTACATTACAAACATGGCGTCTTTGGTACATCCCCGAACAAAATAGGAAAGAGGCAGAATACCAGGTGTTGGTACTGCCCCGACAACAATGACAGGCCTGAATACACTTTGTTTCACTTGCCCAGAGAGGACGCAGAGAGACAGCACGCAAAGAAATAGGCGGAAGACAGTTTGAAGTGGTGGAATCATTCAAGTATCTGGGATATATTATAAGAAACAATAAAAACGAAATATCCGAAGAAGTTACAATCCGCATACAACTAGCAGGAAAGAACTGCCTCGACCGAACCAAACTAAGAATATAGAAGACACTAATTAAATCAGTGGTGACATATGGCAGCGAGATTTGGACCCTTACAAATGCACACGAACTGCTATTGAACCGTTTCGAGCGGAAAGTACTACGTAAGTTTTTTGGCCCACTAAATGCAGACCGGAGGTGGAGGCACCATCTTACTGCACCTTGAGCTACGACAGATTTTGAATGAGCCAGATTTAGTAGCGACAATTAAATGCGGTAGGTTATTATATTCAGGACACATGAACAGATTGGGGCACTGAACTGGAAGTCAGTACAGGTGGATGCAGGCAACGTCGCAGACCGAGGATAAGGTGGCTGAACAGCGTGGAGGAAGACGCGAGAACAATTGGGATGGCATATTGGAACGGCTCTGCAAGAAACCTAAGTAGACAACCCTTATTCAGAAGAATACCAAAGCCCTAAACGTATCCTAACGACAACAAGAAGAAGAGAAGAAGATATTAGGCAAAAAATAATCTTGGTAGATAAAACAAAATGGGAAAAGATAAACCTTGTTAGACAAATCTTGATAGACAAAATAGACTGAATAAATTAAATTTGATGAATAAATTAATAGATTTAGTTTTCAAGAGATCTCAAGAAATATTTATAGAATAATCATGACAAACATCTTTTTAGACGAAATTTTAAAGTAAAATGCCATTAAATAAACCTTCACATATGAAGACTAGACGGGCGAGTTGAATAAGATTAAAGAGACAGGGTAAATAGGCAAACTAAGCAGACAAGCCTAGACTTACAAAATCATATAATTAGCACTAGACCAACAAGATAAATACAACTATTAATCTGTCAGAAACTTACCATGTGTTCGAATATTATGGTATTTTGGTAAGTCTGTGCTAACTCTTAATTCCATGTTTGATATATACCATCTCTCTCCTCCAGGTGTCTGAAATATTAAAGAGAAATTTAAATTAATCTAGATGTTTCGCACATTTTGAAGAATCATACACATTTGCATTTTGTGTATAATGAGAAAACCCAGTTTTAGAAATTTTGGGCTAAGGAAAACTTTATTCTAGAAATTATGAACATATGGAATAGAAAAAAAGAATCAAGAAATTTGGGCATAAAGGCAACTTGGGTGATGGGATGAAAGGAAAGAAGGTAGGAAGGAAGAAAGGAAGGAAGGAAGGAAGGAAGGAAGGAAGGACAAAAGTAAGGAAGGGAGCAAGGAAGGAAGGAAGGAACAAAGGAAGGAAGGAAAGAAGGAAAGAAGGAAGGAAGAAAGGAAGGAGGGAAGGAAAGAAAGAAGGAAGGTAGGAAAAAAAGGAAGAAAAGAAGAAAGAAAGGAAGGAAGGAAAAAGAAAGGAAGAAAGGGAGTAGAGAAGGAAGGAAGGAAGGAAGGAAGGAAGGAAATAAATAAGGAAGGAAGCAAGGAAGGAAGGAAGAAAGGAAGGAAGGAAGGAAAGAAAGTTGGAAGGTAGGAAAAAAGGAAGTAAAGAAGGAGGAAAGGAAGGAAGTAAAGAAGGAAGGAAGGAAGTAAAGAAGGAAGGAAGGAAGGAAGGAAGGAAGGAAGGAAGGAAGGAAGGAAGGAAGCAAGGAAGGAAGGAAGGGAGGAAGAAAGTAAGATAGAAAGTTAGTAAGTAAGGAAGGAGGGAAGGAAGGAAGGAAGAAAAGAAAGCAAGATGGAAAAATGGATGGATGGATGGATAGATGGAAGGAACGGAGGAGAATAAGGATTTTTTTTTCTTCCATTGGCTCTAAGCCTGCTAGCTTCCAACCCTGCATGAGTCTTGTCCTGCTCCACCTCGAGGCTCCATTCCACTCTATCCTCTACAAGTCGCTTCAATTCTGTGACATTCATTATTCGTAGGTTCTCTATTACTTCGTCTTTTCTTCATCTTTCTTTATCTTGGTCTTCCTCTCGACCTTGTATTTGCCGATAGCCACTGCGTCATTTGTTTTGTTTCACATCCCATCTCTATTATGTGTTCGAATTCTCATTATGTGTCCCAAACATCGCAGCCTTATACTTACTATGTCGTCTCCGCTATTAGCTTAACTTATAGTTAATCCTAATTCTGTAGGGGGAGGTAGGGCAGATTGATTCATAAAAATTGAAAATCACATATGTATAAAAGTAATATTTTTTACGCACAAAAATTGGGCCGAAAATTGGACATTACGCCCGTCACAATTTTACCGGCCCGTGGGCCTGTAAAATAATTAAAAAGCCCGCATCAAAATCTATCATCTTAAGACTTCCCAAGATGAAAACCCTCTTTCATATCGGTCTTTAGACTTGCTTGGGATCAGCTTCATTAGCTTCCATTAATATTTCGGAGGGAACTTAGCGCTTAGTTCCATTCCGAAATTATGAAAATTTGTGTTTACAATAAATTTTTTTTTTTTAGCAACAAATAACCTAAGTGACGAGCTGTGAATTTAAATCACCGTCGTATTTTTTTCATCGCTTTTAACCATTTTTAATTAAATTTTGTAGGTTTTCTGCAATTGTGCGTAAAGGGGCCCATACACTAGCGACCTAGTCAACAACCTTGTCGTCAACTTGCTATGTTGACGACAAGGTTTCGTAGTGTATGGGCTGGTTGAAGACAACATTTCAGGTTGAATACAAGGTTGAATAAAATCAAAGTAACTTGGATTTTTGGTGGGCGGAGTCCGATGTTGGCAACCATGTTGGGGGAGTGTGTGGAGAGGTTGAAGACTTGTTTATAAACATCAGATGAAAACTTGCGAAGGTTCTAGAATTCTTGTTTGTGCAGTTGACTTATCTGCGATTTTTATTTTTTCAGTGTTTTTGTAATTTTTAATTGCGCGTCTTAATAGTTATGGCTAATATACCGAATATTCCTATTTGGGTGGAATTTTTGGAAACGTTCCGAGAGCTGCCTGAGTTGTGGAAAGTAAAGTCGGAAGTTTACAAAGATCGTAACAAGAAAAAAATTGCCATGGAAAAATTGTTAAGTATTTATAAAGAAATAGACTCAGATGCTAATTATTATTGTTTAAAGAAAAGTTTAACAAATATTCGTACTTGTTACCGGAGGGAGTTAAAAAAAAGTTCAAAATAGTGAAAAGTCAGGTGCTGGAGCAGATGACGAGTATATTCCAAATTTATGGTACTTTGAAACAATCGATTTTTTAAGAAACCAGGAGACTCAGATTTCAGGAATATCTACTATTGCTGAGGATATGGAACAAGATGAAATTGATCAAGAAGTAAATAGGCAGTTAAAAGTTTTTAAAATAACTTGGTTATTAAATTAATATTTAAGCAGCTACCTAAATACGCACTTTTGTTTTCTTGTTCTAGAACGATACTTGCTTAGTACCACCAAGTTCATTGTCTCAAAAAAGGAAAAAAGTAATGGGACAACATAATATTATTATGACAGAGCGAAATAATCTATTGAAGGAAGCACTAGATAAAATGGCCAATAAAGATACCAACAAGGATGATACTTCTGTTTTTTCCGAAGGTTGGGCCATTTCATACAGAAAACGTACCCCAAATCAGCAATTACATGCAAAGAAAGCGATTGATGAGATATTAATATTAGGACAACTTGAGTTACTTAATCTCAAATCTGTGAATACCCATTCTTCTATTTCTTCAAATAACTCTTCAGCCCACTCATCTAGCTCCTCTACTCCCCTCCATGCCAATCATTCAAGATGCACTACACCTTTTGTCCCAAGTTCCAATACTACAAGTATGTCTTCCCCTCCATATGATATGACTATATTTGAAGTCCTCAAGTGCACTGATGCGTAGCTCAGTCATTAAACTGGAATGCGAAAATTGGCTACGATTTTGGAACCACTCTTTCGCCCACATTTTTTTCATTTTCAAAGGACCCATATCGTCTTCACACAACTCATTCAAAACTATATACATCATCATATCTTCATTCATTATTATTAAATTCTTCGTGAAAGCTCTACTCCGACGAATAAACCGAACAAAAGCAACGTGCTACTGGTACTAATGTTTTCAACTTGGTTGTCTAGTGTGTGGGCAACAACCTCAATCTTGTTGACGACAAGGTTGTTGACTAGGTTGCTAGTGTATGGGCCCCTAAAACGTTGTACATGCCTCGGGCCGGAGGAAGATTACGCCCATCGCCTCCTCCGTCGGGCCTCAAACTTCGGCGGCGGGCGTAATATTATACCTCCGGCCCTCTATATGTAAATAACTATTATTTATTTTCATTTCAACGTTTAGCTAACTAACTAATATTATAATGTCAAGGATCAAAATTGTTTAAGTTATAGAAAAGGAAAATTACGTGTTTTGTAAAACATGGATTTTGAATCATTCTGCCCCAGCAACGGGGTACTTAGAGACATCATGTGAGGTACTTTTATACAGAATGGAAATTGTATGAAATGGTTATATTATAACACTAAAAGATAGATAATCCCATTATCACGACAATAGTTAACAGCTTTAGTAGAAATATGTGATTCGTGGTTATCACAAATAATAAGAATTGGGTTATCTTTAGGACACAGGTGTCACCCACCCGCTCCTTTTTGCCAAACCAAGACTGCCTTGGGGAACCACATTTAAAAATGGTGGACACGAGGAAAAACATAAACAGGAGGAAGAGCAGCACATGTTGTTACTATTCGACAAAAAGTTACGAGTTTTCCGCGTTCAGCTGACACAATTTGTCCTACTTGCCTCTGTGTCTTTGCAGCCAAAACTTTAGGCGTTGCTAAGACCGTGTTAATGCCTGTTTCGTCCAAATTTAATATACAGTTAGGTGTGAATTTATAGCGTAACATTACACGATCAAAATTATAAAAAAATTCAGCCACTATAAGACCGCAGTGGCACAAGCTCAGTTAAATCAAAACTTCTTGCGGCGCTTGTGTTTTCAGGCCTCCTCCCAGACCTCCCAGGTTGAGCTCTTGATATTTCTTTCTAAATCCTGCTGCCCAATCTTTCCCGGCACGTTTATTTTCTGATCATCATTTTCTGGTGGCAATAACAGAATATATAATTTTATCATATTTTATATTATTTAAGAACAAATTTATATTGTACAAATTTTATTAGGGCACAATGATATGTATCATTGTGCCCCGTACTTTGTTGTATCTAAGTGCCCCAAACATTTTTTTTTAAATGCAAATTATACTGATGAAACTAACTTATTTATTTCAAAAAATGCACTAAATCCTTAATACTTAATGTCCTAACTTACCTTTGGTTTATATAGATCTTAACAAGATGGCAAAGAAGATTTTGGAAACAGCTTTACATTTAAAGGATTTTTTTAGTTGGCCACACTCTAAAATTTTTAGTTATATGTTAATAAAATGCCATCGACTGATTGGCTCTCTGCGCGATCGCAATGGATGCGTTCAAACATTTATAGGAGCGTTTTAGAGAAGTCGTCACTTGAAAACATTCAATAGATTATTAAATAATGTACCCCACCTCCCCCTACGTGTTTTCATCTTCTCTTATCGGTCCAAATATCTTTCTCAATATTCTTCTCTCTGTTCCCTTTAATCTGTTCTCATTGTTTAGTCAATATTCAGATCTCAGGCTTAGGTTATTAGCGGAGTTCGATATATTATTTGCTTCGCTATTCTTCTTCATATTCTAGATGATAGTAAAAGCTTTGTTGTTCTTGATATTCTAGCTCAGGGGTCTCCAAACTACGGCCCGAGAGCCACATCCGGCCCGCGGACAGATTTTGTCCGGCCCGCGGAGAGCTAGCATACTTGAAAACTCCTTTTAGAGAACATATTTTTTATAGCAAATTAAATTTAGTTTACTGAAGTATTCTAATTTTATGTTGAATAATTATTAATATGACATCTACATTGATATGGTCATGGGCTAACTACTCATAACATTGTTGTAGGCTTATTGTTATTGTTTTTGTGATAAGTTGGATAAAGAAACACAGAATTGTAATGAGTAAAGACATGTATAATATGCAGAAAATTTAACTTCAGTATATAATAACTAACAAATTATTGAAATGAATCCAACTAACATTTTATACATTTTAAATAAAAACATAACTTATAACAAGCATAATGACATATGAAATACTAATGAGATTTATGTAATTGAGATTTTCCACTGACAATAGTTTGTAGTTGTGGACTAATTTTACTTGTACCAATTATTAAAAGAGATTTAAGATGCTCATCAGTTAATTTAGATCTGTAAACATTTTTTGTGTACTTAATTTTGGAGAAGGTCTTCTCACACAAATAAGTACTACCAAAAACAG